>OY757934.1:45845554-45890554 GCA_963585895.1 Sepioteuthis lessoniana
CTGCTGATAGTGACGTTATGCCTCTGTATATCTTCCCACATGGTTTCACATTTAATACAGAGGCCTATATCAAAAGCCTGGAAGAAGTATGCCGACCTGGATTGAGAAGATGTTTGTTGAAAGACCCTACATATGGCAACAGGACCCTTCGCCAAGCCACACAACCAAGAGAAAACCCGTCTTGGTTGAGAGAAAATTTCAGCGACGACAGACGACATCACCCCAACACCTGGACGCTTAACTCACCTGATTTCAATTCCTCTGATTAATATATATGGGGTGCATTTGGGTGAGAGACAAAACTCGGTGCAACACCAAAGATGAACTGAAGACAAAGATTACGGCAACTTTTACCAATTTAAATTAGAAGACATTCGGAAAAGAAATTCAGAAGTCGTCCGGAGGCCTTGGATGAAGTCAATGACGATTTCTTTGAATAAATTCAATGTTTAGTATATCAAGATATTTTCATGTAATTTTGGTAAATATACTTGATAAAGCGAGATGTTTGTGTCATTTCGTGTAATTGAGACAACAGTTCACCCATTGCACCCTATATATATATATATATATATATATATATATATATATATATATATAAAGATGGTTGTTGTAGGTTCCAATGTACAAATATTAAGAAACAAGGCATTCAGATAAATATTTATTCATTTTACCAATAAAATCATCCTAATATAGTTTTTATTATATTTGTACACACACACACACACACACACACACACACACACACACACACACACACAATATATATATATATATATATATATATATATATATATGAGCTCTGTTGACTGGGGTTATAGAATACGCCGACTACACCTCTGCAAAGGGCTAAAACCCCCATCAATGAGTATCTAGGATATGGCACTTAGCTGTGTCTGATGGTGAGGTTTTAATCCTCGAGCTTTGGGGAATGTGGAATACCTCTTCATTGTTATTACTCCCAAGTCCACTTTGATTCGGAGTGGTAGTACCCGTTAGGGTCCCATCTATAGGTCAAATAAAACTGTTTAATCCTTTACTATACTTGAAACCATCTAAATGTGTGTAAACAAATGAATAATATTAAATTATCCATGAGTATTTGATCGCAATGCTTGAAATCATTTAATTGTGGCAAATAGAACTATTAGTGTTGAATAGGAATACTTGAAACCATTTAACTGTGTGCAAACGAATAATCTCGTTCAAAACCTAAAGTTGCCTATAAACTATTCACTTTAAAAAACATTTACGAGGATCATTACATTGGTTTCCAGACTTTTTTCGTCTGGGCACTTTTATTGATAGTACACACATGAAACTCTAGTTCCCTTCGAAGTAATGTCCTCCGGCTGCAATGCACTTGTTGTACCGTTCCAACAACTTCTGGAAGGCCCTATGTGAGCGTGTCAATCACCTTCGTCACAGCCTCTTTCCTCTCCTCAATTGTCTCATAACGACAGCCTCTGAGCTTAGGGAATAACCAAAAGTCACAGGGAGCAAGGTCTGGACTATAGGGAGGCTGAGGAACTGTCTTGATGCCCATCTTGGTCAAATAGTCTGTGACAAGGATTGAGTTGTGGACTGGTGCATTGTCCTAGTGGAAACGCCACTGACCCGATTTGAAGAGTGCTGGCCTCTTCCCTAGGAATCTCTTCCTGAAGTCTCTTAAAACCTCAACATAGTAACCCTAACCCTAACCTTTTGGCCAATCAACACTGGTGTATTGACTTCCTTACTCCTCCCACACTTCTCATCATCTCTCACAGACTCTGTGCCTTCCTTGAATCTCTTATGCACTCAAAAACTGATGCTCGATTCATGCAAGATGGTCGAAAATCAGTCTGAAGCATTCCATACGTTTCTGTGGCATTTTTTCCAAGTTTAAAACAGAATTTTATTGCATATCGTTCTTCTAAAGTGTCCTCACATCTAGATTGCAGTTTTGAAATTCACCAGCTACGACAATCAGGCTTTAGTTGGGTGTATTCCAATTGTTACTGCAGCTGTTCATTTGAAACTGAAATCATAAAAATTGGTCAGCCATCTCATAAGATGTATAGCAATAACGTACGGAATTTTCAAGAGTGTACAACAATTTTAAATGCCCATACGAAAAAATCTGGAAACTTATCGTATGCACCTGATATATATATATATATATATATATATATATATATATATATATATATATATATATATATATATATATAAAATACTGAATTTTAAATGCCTGTACAAATGCCTGGAAACTTATTGAGGGCACCACGTATTATATATACGTGGTGCCAGCAATAAGTTTCCAGACTTTTTTGTATAGGTAGTTCAAATTGTCGTAGACTCTTGAAAATTCCAGCAACTGGAATACACCCTATCGAGGTATAAACCTTATTTTCATAGCGGCTACTCAACCGCATTGAAACTGAAATTGAGAAACTTCTATGGAAGAACCAAAATGGTTATCGAAGAAATCGATCCACGGAATCACAAATTTTGACAATCCGTCGAATTTTAGAATGTGTTCGTACAAAAAACTTCGAGACAACTCTATTATTTATAGATTTCTTCAAGGCATTTGATTCCATACACAGAGGTAAAATGGAACGAATACTTCTGGCCTATGGTCTCCCCAAAGAAACCTTCGCAGCCATAATGATACTCTATAAAAATACAAGTTCGCTCACCGGATAGACACATAGACTTCTTTGATATTGTCACAGGTGTGCTGCAAGGGGACATACCTGTTTATTACCTGCCTCGTGCTTCGAACATCGATAGATTTAATGAAAGAAAATGGCTTCACTCTGGCAAAGGCAAGAAGCAGACGATACCTCGCTCAAACTATTACGGACGCAAACAACGCTGATGATATAGCGCTTCTAAAAAATACACCCGCTTAGGCTGAATCCATGCTGCATATTCTGGAAAAGTAGCTGGAGGCATAGGCCTCCATAAGAACGCAGACAAAACAGAATACACGTGCTTTGATTAAAGAGGCGAAATATCCCCACTAAACGGTGGTTGTCTGAAACTAGTGGACCTACCTCGGAAGCAGCGTCTCATCTACCGAAAATGACATCAATTGGCAACTAGCGAATGTATGGATAGCTATCGATAGACTATCGGTCATATGGAAGTCAGACATATCCGATGAAATAAAACGCAGTTTTTTCCAAGCAGCTGTCGTGTCAATACTACTATATGGATGCACCACATGGACGCTGACTTAGCGTATGGAAAAAAAAAGTTTGACGGCAACTGCACAAGAATGCTACAAGCCATATTGAACAAATCATGGAAGCAACATCCTACATAAAAAAGCTGTACGGCCACCTACGTTACATCTAAAAAAAAAAAACACCCAAGTTAGACGAACAAGACATGCAGGACACTGCAGGAGAAGTAAGGACGGCTCATAAGCGAAGTCTTCCAATGGACCCCTTCATATGGACGAGCAAATTCTGGGCGACCTGCTAGAACCTATCTATAACAGCCCTGTACTGATACAGGAGGCAGCCTGGAAGATCGGCCGGAATCCATGGACGATAGAGACGAATGGTGAGAGAGGGTCAGGGAAAACCGTGCTGGCGGCACGTCATGTTGATGATATATATATATAGACGAACAAGACATGCAGGACACTGCTGGAGAAGCAGGGACGAACTCATAAGAGATGTACTCTTGTGGACCCCACACATGGCCGTGCAAAAGCAGGACGACCAGCACGAACATACATTCAGCAGCTATGTGAGGATACGGGATGTTGTCCTGAAGACCTGCCTTGGGCGATGAACGATAGGAAGAAGTGGCGAGAGAGGGTCAGGGATATCCGTGCTACCAGCACGACATGATGATGATGATGATGATATATATATATTAGTATTAAATATATTTATGTAACATATGTATAATATATATAATATATGCATATATATTTATGATATATGTTTGTATATGTAACGTGTGGTGATTAAAGTGATAACAGATAAAAGTTAGTGACAGGAAGAACATAGAACATAACTTGGAAGTTCAGTTGTAAACAAATTGTTCTGTTTGTGGTTATATTATATTATATAAAAAATAAAACATATATCAGTCCACTTAACTTAAAACCTGGGAAAGTTGTTGAATATGTTAATGTTTCATGTACTTTAATACGGCTCTCCACGTTTTTACTTCTGATGTTGTCGCAAAGATATTTTAAACGTTCATTTCATTACAGATATTAGTTGAAAGAGAGCTGTACATATTATTTAAAATCTAGCGCCAATAATACGGGCCAGTGGTTGGTCGGTTTGAATGGTGTATGGACCAATTAGAAAATATTATATGTGGCCTTTAGAGAGTGGATTCCACCAAGGAGACGACCTACCTACTTAAGAGATATTTATTTTTTTATAATACTCACACACACACACACACACACACACACACACACACATATATATATACGAGATTTTCCCTTTTTCTTGGATGACCTGAAATCTAATAGGGCAATGTGAAATGAATAAAAAAAACGAATTCGAGTTATAAACACGCCAATAACTATAAATAAAAGGGTTAACAAGTTAAATCGAATCGAGTCTGGCCCCAAAGTGAAGTCATCCGATCTACTTATCGGATTCATTCACAGCATATTTGAAGGAAAAGCAAAAAACAAGGCGATTACTCATCACGATATTTAGTTGAAGTTTTTTTCTTTCTCAATTATATAAATCATGCCAACTAACAATATACATTTAAGAAATGCCAAGGTGTGTTCTGAGCTTTACAATATTTTGTTAACTGTTAGTTTACAGCGCCTGTATTACTTTATTGAAGCAGCTCAAACCATAGAAAATGTACCCGACGTTGTTGAAGTAACGTGCGTTGGTAGTTGGCGCGCTGATACGTTGAGCATTTTTCACTTCCTGTGTGATTTAAAAGATGCACAGATAAACGTGTGACGTAGTCAAATTCGGGAACTTATGCTTTATGAGTTCGAATTTGCCCATAACTTCGTTGAAGTAACCGAAAACATTTGTTGTGTGAAACGTGAAGGTGTAGCTGATCACATTAGAGTAACTAGATGGCTCAAGAACTTTCCTTTGGTTGCAAGAAACTCGTCGGAGGCTATGCTCTAAATCAAATCCGATGAGGAGTACTCGGAGAGTATCAAGCAAGCTCCGAATCTCACTGTAAAGTGAGGTTTGTCATCTTCACGACCTCGCCAAAATTATACAGAGGCGCTGGATAGTACCTCATTTTTCTAAAATATTGCAAAACCTTTCACTCAACCCCGTACAATGCAACTAGTATTGTGAATTGAATTACCATGACCAGAAAATCCGGTGAACACTTGTGCGTGACATACGGAAATACTGGACAGCTGTTTCGACCTTATTAGATCTCATCAGCAGTGTATATCGTGGTCTTCCCCACTGGAGATCGAACCAGCGACCACAGAGCTGAAACTCAACCACTGAACTACTGGCTCACATCGCACATAAGTGACGCCAAATTAACTAGTCATGTTAATTGCGCGGCCAATATGTTTTGCAAGTTACATCCGTACTCTTTACAGAGGACACGGTTACCTCCAGGGCCACGTCTTTCCAAGAGGATTGGAAATACACATTCGCGTAATTATTATGGTGCGTTGACACGTTGTGCATTATTCAAAATAACAAGTGATATCATCATCATTATCGTCAAGTCGTTTCCTAATTTTTTCTCGCCATCCATCCCAATCGTCCACCGGTCTTTGCTGGTCCTCTAGACTACATGCAGTGTCTACGCAGAACTGGTGTATGTAAGTTTTTGCTGGTCAGCCAACACTATCACGACCATGCAGTGTATAATCCTTTACTCAACGATTTTACATTATACGGAACCTTACTTTCGGATCGACCGTACTATTTATATAAGTATGGACCTTGTTCTCTGATCGGTCAGTTTCCATCCTCTCACCTCATTTCAGTTTTTGGGGTGTCCTCGTGGTGTAATGGTTAAAGCGATGAACTGCGGAATCGTAGTACGCGAGTTCGTACTCCAGTCGCGCTATTATGTTCACTTTCGGGCAAATACCCTTGGGAAAGGTATGAACCCCCTTATTCTCCCTCCAGCTATGGGTAAATAGTAGGAAAGACTAGGTTCTTCAGCCTTGTTGAGGCAACTAGTCTAGGAGAAGGAAAACTCTGAATTCAAACCTGTTAAACTCCGCTTAAAAATTGACCTTGTGTCATATCCTGCCCGAGCGGAGGGGTTGGTAAATAGTCACCTCATTTCAGTTTGTTCTTCCCTTTGTCGATTCTCTGATAGGTTGTCTGGTCCCCTTCATGTCGGTCTGAGGTCTTCGTGTTGCCATTTTTGTTCTAATTTGTTGATGAAGAATGACAACGTGACCACCACTTCATGAATACATTTTAGTTTTTATTTATTGACGATTTTTCTCTTCATTACCCATTGTGGACTAAACAGGGTGTTAGAGAGCAAGATGTTGGTTATCTTTTTACTGACTAACTTATTCTAACTCTGGAACCATTTTGCTCACCGGACAGAAATTATCTAATCAGAGCAGTGATCTCATATTTACCTCGAGTTCAACAGGCGTCAATCAAACTGGTTGGCTCTTACTGCATCTTTCTGTGAGTTTAACGGTTCAGAACCATCTTTATATGTTACATTACATGTTAAAAAGATTTAACCGATCTATTTAGTAACACATGTGTAGGAATTCATAAGAGAATGTCGCTTAAGAATAATATATTCGAGAAATAGCAAAAACAAAACAAAACAAAACAAAAAAACCACACACTTAACATAGGTTTGATCTCTATTTCAGAATTATAACACCTGTCGGTGGAGCTTACAATGCACTACCTGTATCTCCTACAAGGTGGGGTAAGACACATCCGAAAAAGGGGTGTCCTTAGTATAACAGTAAACTACGTTTGTTGCTAAGGCTCAGTTTTAGAGATCTGGAGTGTGTGCTGTACTCCTTCATTGCAATTACTCCCAGATCTACTGACCTGGCGTAGTAATACCAGTTATCATTTTGTCTATGGGTCAATTAGATCTGTATAAAATTATTCACATTTGATAAGACTGCGAGCAGGATGATGAAACTCTTTGAAGGGACAGTTGCATAAAAATGTAAATATAAACACGATTTTCAAAGCTCTAGGCATGCAATAACCCTAAATGGGTTGACATGCCTTTAAAATCAATGAATAATCAGACTGTGAGATATAGTTTTAGATTTTAGTTTTTACATCGCTGTCGATTGGACATTGAACAATTTCATTTTTACTTTTGACAGTCATATTCTATATTATGTGCCAATATATATATATATATATATATATATATATATATATATATATATATATATAATAGCATAAAAATGACTATTTTACAAAATAAAGCTCTGTGAAGCTGATAAAGGAGGATAGTTGAGGGATATATTCCATTATTAGTTCAATATATATATATATATATATATATATGTGTGTGTGTGTGTGTGTGTGTGTGTGTGTGTGTGTGTGTGTATTATTTTTTGTTGATAGAAATATATATATATATATATATAGATACAATATAAAATTATTCTGTCTTTATATATATATATATATATATATATATATATATATATAAAGACAGAATAATTTTATATTGTATCCATTCCAATTGGGCTCAGGAAAAAAACTACTTCACATATTCCCTGCATTCCTTGAATATTTTGCAGGTTTTAATCAAAGAAAAGAAAGTATAAATTACAAATTAAATTACTTCAAGTTAATCGGTGAAGGTTGCTGACTTGTCATGCTTGATCGAAAAAGAAGGACTCTTAGGCAGATTTTATTGGGTATTGTTATTGTGGTGGATTATTAACTTTTTACTAAGTTAATGAAGTCCTTCTTGAAATTATCAAGTTTGTCTAGTTGTAGTGGGCAATTTCTCGTTCGTTCGGAATCCAGAGTTTTTGTGTTTTGTTGATTTTATTATCGTTAAGAAGAAATACGTCATCCATCTAATTTTATTTAATAAAATCCTTTATTTTTTCTATCATTATTAACCACTAGAGAGAAGACTGAGGGTAGGTATATTAATTAAATAGTATTTATGTTCTCAAATTCGAAATTTAAAATGCAGGCTTGAACCTGAATGTTCATCGATGCAGAAAGAAACTTACTATTCTTTTTATTTTTAAAAGTATTTGTACATTAAACGTACGAGTCATGTTCCCAAATTTTAAAAAGTGAATTCAGGCAACGCATAGCAATCCACAAACTTAAGAATAAAAGCAAAAAAGATTCGGTTTTCATTCTTACTTTATACTTGACTGATCAACATCACGAGAAGTCACAAAAATCAGACAACAAGTTAGCGTAAAAAAATGTAAGAAAATGGCGTCGATAAGTTTGTGGGAGAAAAAAAAAGAGGAAGATGAAGTTAAAATACACGCAAACAGGGAATTGCTTTAAATAAACTTACAACGTTACTTTTTTTTATAATTCTTACGCAGTAATTTGTATATTTGCTATGTATCTATTAATTCTTACCTTATAAAAGATTTTAAAAAGAAGGAGAAAGAGAGAGAGAGAGAGAAAGAGAGAGAGAGAGAGAGAAAGGAAAAGGAGGAGGAAAAAGCAGAGAGAAAAAAAGGGGAAACAAAGGAAAGAAAAAGAAAGAGACGAAGCCTCAAACAGAGCGAGAAAGAGAGGGAAATAGAAAACGTGTACGTGGGTGAGCGAGCGAGCGAGAGAGAGAGAGAGAGAGAGAGAGGGAGAGAGAGAGAGAGGGGGGAAAGAGAGAAGGACGAAGTGAAAGGGAAAGGATCGAAAAAAAAAACAAGAGCGAGAGAAAGAGATGAGGAAAACTAAAAGGAGAAAGAGATGAGAGTAAAAAAGAAAGAAAGAAAGTAAAAAAGAAAGAAAGAAAGAACGAAAGAAAGGAGAAAGATATAATGAAGAAGTGACAGAGAAGATATTAAAGAAGGTAAACGAAAGAGGGATAAAGGTGTAAGAGAGAGAGAGAGAGAGAGAGAGAGAGAGAGAGAGAGAGATCAGGAGATAGAAAGAGAGAGGAAGGAGGGAGAAAGAGAGAAAGTTCAAACTCGTAAAGCATAAGTTCCCGAATTTGACTACGTCACACGTTTATCTGTACATCTTTTAAATCACACAGGAAGTGAAAAATGCTCAACGTATCAGCGCGCCAACTACCAACGCACGTTACTTCAACAACGTCGGGTACATTTTCTATGGTTTGAACAGCTTCAATAAAGTAATACAGGCGCTGTAAACTAACAGTTAACAAATTATTGTAAAACTCTGAACACACTTTAGTATTTCTTAAATGTAGTTGGCATGATTTATATAATTGAGAAAGAAAAAAACTTCATCTAAATATCTTGATGAGTAATCGCCTTGTTTTTTGCTTTTCCTTCTAATATGATGTGAATGAATCCGATAAGTAGATCAGATGACTTCACTTTAGGGCCAGAGTCGATTCGATTACTTTGAAACTATTTAACTTATTAACCCTCTTATTTATACTTATTGGTGTGTTTATAACTCGCATTCGTTTTTTTATTCATTTCACTTTGCCCTATTCAACTTCAAGTCAATCCAAGAAAAAGTCAAAATCTTGTACACACACACACACACACACACACACACACACACACACACACACACACACATATATATATATATATATATGATAAACACTATATCTAAGGTCGGTGGATCGTCTCTCTTGGTCGATTTCACTCTCTGAAGGCCACGTACAATATTTTCTAATTGGTCGATACTCCTTTCAAACCTACAAACTACTGGTCTGTATATGTTGGCGCCAAATATAAAGAAACTTGTAGTAATTTACTAAACCTTTTGCTTAGATGTGGCACAAGGCCATATGAATGGGGTACCCCATGAAAGCTGAACTCACTCATGAATGTTTGCTAGTGTAGCTTGCTAACCATTACACTATCCATAACGCACTAAATAATAATTTACGAAGGTTTTTGTTTCGATGTGGAACAAGGCCGAATGAATGAGGCACCCAATGAGACTCGAACTCTCTCGTGAAAGTTTGCTAGTCTAGCTTGCCAACCATTACACCACCTGAGGTGCCCATGAAAACATGTATAGCTCTCTTTCAACCGATATCTGTAATGAAACGAACGTTAAGATTATCGCTGCCCTCATACCAACACTGAAAACGTGGAGAGCTGTATTAAATTTCATAAAACAATAACCATATTCAACAACTTTACCAAGTGGTTTCAGATAAGTGAACTTATATAAGTTTCATTATGTATATTATATATTACTCTTACCTTGTAAAGATTTTTAAAGAGAGAGAGAGAGAGAGAGAGAGAGAGAGAGAGAAAGAGAGAGAGTATGTGTGGGCGAGCGAGAGAGGAAAAAAGCGAAAGAATTTGAAAAATATGGGATTAATCCCCAGAATTTCAATGGAGAATATTTAAAAGATCTACAACTCCTCGCTGGTTTGATGGTAGATGTAATTTGTGTCTTGAAGAAAGGATACAAATTATGTTATATTTTGATCCTGGTCACCTATTAAAATAGAGATGTGATTTAATAGCTTGATGTAGGCATAAAATAAATTTAAACTATTTTCCAAAATAAGTGAATGAACAAATAAATAAACAGAAAATGAATAACTAGGAGATTTTAAATTGGTAATTAGAATTTGAATTTATATAAGTGATTTTTATTTTATTATCGTAATTTGGGTGAGGGTTACCATAATTAACATTAGTTTTCGAATTTTTTTAGTCCAGTTTTATGATAAATATTGATATATATACTAAAATCAGACTGAATAATTTTTTTGACTTTATCTGGTTTTAAATGTGAAAAAAATTATTTTAATCCATTTCTTGTTTGATCTGAAAAAGTCCTGTAAATCTTTCAGAGCATTGATTTTTATCAATGCTTTTAACAGGATGGAAATACATTTATTATCTTAATGTGACCAATTGTTTTGTCTTTTTTAAGAAAAAACTATATAGTTTAGGTTGGTTGGTTGGTTGATTGGTTGGTTGGGTTTTCAACCTTTGAAGGTTGCTTAATGCGAAATCCATGTTTAAACAAATAATCAGTTCCATTACAAACAATTCAGGTTTGGTTTCTTTGTTTAATGGCATATCAACTCTTTTTACAAACAATTCAGTTCAGCATGAGTACACAGTTTAAATGTAAAAAATATTTCTATTTCAAGCTATTCAGTTGAGCCAAACAGTTCTAATTCAACCAATTCAGTTTAGTATAAGAATAGATTTTATTTATACACATTTGTTTGATTTCTTTGGTTTCTTTGTTTAATGGCAAACCAACCTGTACAGGTTATTTAATGCCAAAATCGTCCTTCGAGAAGAACAGTAGAGGTACTATTTAACCCATCGTTGGGATGATAAGGGGGTTCATACCTTTCCTGAGGGTATTACACACAGTTAAATATCAAAACATTTCTTTATTAAACAATACAGTTTAGCATACGAAACCGTTCCGCCTCAAACAATTGAGTTTAGCATAAGAACACAGTTTAAATATAAATACACAGTTTAATTGTCAAAATATATCTATTTAAAGTTATTCAGTTTGGTCAAACAGTTCTAATTCAAACAATTCAGTTTAGCATAAGTACGCATTCTAGTTCTATTTGACCCATAAATAGGGCCCTATCAGGTGCTACCACTCCTGGCCAGAGTGGTCCTGGGAGCGATGGCAGCGAAGGGGTGCTCCGCATTTCTCAAAACTCCAGCATAACTGGAACCTCACCATCAGATTGTTTTGTGTCATATCCAGGACACTCGTTGATAGTGGGGTCGTATCCCTCTGCAGAGGTACAGTCGGTGTATTCTACAGCCCCAGCCAACTGGGCAAGTTCGGTTTGGGTTGGTGCTGTTTTATTTTATGTATATCAATATTTGTGAGTTATTTAATGCAAAAGCAAGCCCCAACAACTGGTAAGAATAATGAATACTTACTCTAACTTAACACTTGTACTCGGTGATGGTTAACAGAATTAGAACAGTCTACCTCTGCGGTTCAAAAAATCGTTCAATTCGAAATTCTGTGGGCTTCCAAGTTCGACATGAAACACCTGAAGAAAGCCGAAAGACGTATCGGCCGAAACGTTTTGAGTGTAACAATAAAGATGTGGTCAATAGCCCGAATATCCTAAATAATAACAATTATCAAGGTGCCCGTGGTGTAATAGCTATCGTCGTAGGAAACGGACACGGCGACACGAGTTCAAATCCTGGACGAGACTGATTGCATTTCACATAGCACTAATAACCTTGGGAAAGGTATGAATTCAATTATTCTTCCTCCAGCAATGGGTAAATAGTAGGGCAGACTAGGTTCTTCAGCCTTGGTGAGGCAACTAGTCTAGAAGGAAAGCTCTGAAATTAAACCTGTTAAACTTCGCTTAAAAATTGACCTTGTATCATATCCTGCCCGAGCGGAGGGGTTGGGAAATATGGAATAACAATTATCAAGCTTCATCTCAGAAATTTTGACAAATAAAATGCATTTATATTTTTCCTTAAGGATAATTAGCACGAAGGGAAGCACAAACAGCTTCGTCTTAGGTTTGAACTTGGGTCACCGATTCCACTTCCAATGACAGTCATGTCCTTTCACCAGCCTGTCTTCTTCTTGACTATGAGCAACTGGTTACTTAGGACATCATGCATTGCCAGTTCGCTGGCTATGATGGTTAACGAGTAAATCTCGCAGAACATTGTGAGTTCGAAAATTCCACACACATATATTCAAATTGCTTATGCATACGGTGGAGAGTACTTAGTGTAAAGAGTAAGTAGAGGGTGACCCAAAGGCTCCCTTTTCAATAGCTACTACACCGAGGTGTAGGGGAGGGCGCTAATCATTTCCCTGGATTGCTCCACTTTACCTTTGATCCTAACCTTATTGTGCTGAGTGTAAAGCAAGGCGGCGTCAGGTACCATTTTTGGAGTCTTTGGTATGACTCGACCGGAGATTGAACCCCGATCTCACGGACCATTGACGAAGTCTCTACTCATTAGGCCAATGGCCCGGTTTACTTTGTGATAAAAGTAAGTGGAAAAGTGAATAAACTAACACTGGCAACGGATTCTGTAATATTTCGTTCTTTATTGGCAACAGATTTTTATCAGAATGAAAATGAGTTTTTATAAAGCTCAGTAATTGAAGAAATAGATAAAATAATGATAGAAATATAAAAATAAAAAAGGAGGGAAAATTCTAAAGAAAAAGAGACAGGAAAGGAAAGACAGGGAGTGAAATAAATATCGGTTAGAGTGACGGAGTTAGGGGTTATTGGTTTTGACTCTTTCTTACCTTTTGTATTTTATGATTATTTTATCGATTTCTTCTATTTCTGAACGTTAGAAAAACACATTTTCATTCTGATGAAGTTCTGTTTCCAATAACGAACGAAATATTACAGAATCCGTTGCCAGTGTTGGATTATCCCGTTTTCCACTTATTTTCATTATCTTGTCAGATTTACCAAAATCTACTATTTCTCTAAAGGGTACTTGGTGTAAGAGGTACTTAGTGTAAAGGGTACTTAATGATAGGAAATGGATTCGGTAACCAAGTTCAAATACTGGACGAAGTTCAATGCGTTTCCCTTCGCATAAATGACCTTAGGAAAAGCCTAAATCCATTAGTTCTCTCCTCCCCAATCTTGGACCGCCGGATAATTTGGACACTTGGGCTGCGTGTCAGTCAAAGAAAGCAGTTGAAACGGTGAGTTACGGTTTCAAT
The DNA here is from genome assembly GCA_963585895.1 of Sepioteuthis lessoniana. NCBI lineage: Eukaryota > Metazoa > Mollusca > Cephalopoda > Myopsida > Loliginidae > Sepioteuthis > Sepioteuthis lessoniana. Next base: position 45,859,345 of record OY757934.1, read on the forward strand.
TTGTAGACTTACCTGGCTTATGGTAAGCAACAGCGGTTATATGAAGGATCAATGTTTGCTTATCATTCAACCCAATTGCAGTCACTCTCGTGTTGGTATGATAAACTGAATTGTTTGAAATAGAACTGTTTTACGTTCAACTGTGTGTAAATAAAAAAAAACTGTATTTTAACAAATGCCTGCGAGTAAACAAATGACTGATGTTTAATTAAATTTTTAGTGATAGATAGCAATACTTGGAACCATTTAATTTTGTTGACATACTAAACTGAATTATTTGAAATAGAACTGTTACTTTTAAACATTGCTTATGCTAAACTAAATTATTTGAAATAAAACTGTTTTTGCATTTAACTCTGTATAAACAAAAAATAACTGCGTTTAAACACATGACTAACAGTGAGTAAACAAAAAATTGTGTCTAGTACTAAACCGAATTATTTGAAATTTAGTAAAACCATGGTTAGAATGTTCGCAAATGACCTGGCAGAGCGGGGTTCAATCCTAGGTCGAGTCATACCACTTAAAAAATGGTACTTGATTCCTCCTTGTTTAACATACATACTTTCTGGTGAACACACACGAGCATACACACAAATTCACATATTCATATTTACATACACATAAAAACACATACTCACATGCACACACACACACACACACACACACACATATATAAAAACCGGACCATTGGCCTAATGAGTAGAGTGTTCGCCAGTGGTCCGGGAGACCAGGTTCAATCCTGGTTGAGTCATACCAAAGACTCAAAAATAGTACTTGATGCTGCCTTGCTTAAAACTCAGCATTATAAGGTAAATATCAAGGGTAAAGTGGAGCAATCCAGGGAATGAAGTAGCGCCCTTCCCTACAGCTCTGTATAGTAGCTATTGAAAAGGGAGCCTTCGGGTCACCCTCGACTATGGTGACCAATTTTACTTTTTACTTATTTAACTGTTTGCAAAAAATGAGCTCAGGCTTGATAGCTACAAAACGTGTTTAGCAATCATATATATGATAAATGTTTAAAAAGGATTTGGCATTAAATGACCTACAATAGTCGATACGCTATAAAACCAAACCAAACCAAACCAGAGTAGAACCGTTTTAACATTATTTTAAAAATCTACTACTATATATCTTTTATTATCCATTGCAATTAAGGTTTTGAATCTAGGATCTTGGCAATGGCTAAAAAAAGTTTAGATTCATTCCCCTAACTATGGGTCCAAAAGTGCATGAGCTTCCCTCTAACCAAATACCATTGTCGCATCAACCCGGACACCCGGAATCGAATAAAACCAAAAAAAGAAATCTCAAAATCAAATTACTGTCACAATGCGTATTTACTATTTACACTTGAATTTCATTCATAAAAATCTCAACCTACTCAGTGAAAACGCTCATTTCCTATTTACTATCAAAGTTCATTCATAAAAAGTAAAAAATTCTAATATCTTACTCGAAGTTTTGTCGTCATAAAATTGTCATCCTATTCTGATACAACGACCCCTAAATGTCAACACGACAAAATGTCTGTTCGCACGTTTCCTTTCCCTTTTTCTTTCTCTCGCTTCTACTTATCTGTTAAACTAAAATATAACAGTTTTTAATATCAAACCTTTAATACGTAAGGATACGGGACTCATTTTAGATTTTCAATTTTTTTTGTAATCTTTTTAATTGTATCGGACGCGAACTCATTAAAGTTTGAAAGCGACAGAGACCATAAAATATTATAATATACGAGGTTTTTAGAAATGAGCAAGGGACTTACAGTGCTAGAATTTTTGTTTTTACTATTTCTTTTTCTTTTCTTTCTTTTTTCTTCAATTCTTTACCGTTAATTAACTTTCTATTTTTTCCTTAATTTCTTTTTCTTTTCGTTCTATCTTGGGCTTTTTTTAGACTCTTTTTCTTTTTCCTCCATCTTTGTTGTCTTTCATTCTTCGGTCGGGGTGCCTCTGTTTCTTGTGTCGTTGAAGTTGAGTTCTTTCTCGCGCCGTTGTTTTTATTTCATGGGTTGGATTTCGCATTCTTCGTGTCTTTGGAGTTGATCTTTTCAATTTTGCTTTCTGGTGTTTTTACGTCTGTTCTCTTTCTCCGAATAACAGATCACCCTTATTACAGTTTCGTCTTTCCTGGCCGCTTTCCTTAATCGTCTCGTAGAATATAAAGGTAACCAGGTCCGAAAATCATGCAATGTTACATGAACTGGTCACTGCGCCAAATCGACGTTTTTAAAATCATAGTATCCTGTTGAATAATCAAATTAAAAAATAACAACTAGTGACTTTGTCATTCGAAATACGAAAAAAAAATCCTTATTCAGACTGTTTTCATTTCTATTAGTCGAATGCAGACATGAGTAGAGAGGAAGATCTTGTAAGAGTATATGAACGAATCTCACTTGCAGCTACAAAGAGGCAATCACCACCTCATCTCTCGTTGACTCTCACCAAGGTCTAACCCATCTTGTATCTCCAAGTTTCAAATCTCAACTCTTTTCAACAGCCGTCTCCTGAATTCAAAATTGTCTTTTCTTATATAATCTATTAATTATCTCATTCATCTTAAACCTTTCGATATGTCATCTTCCTTAGTTATTGCATCATACAATCATAAACTTGCATTTCTTACCCAGATGACAAACACTAGAATTGCTAATGTTCAATACCTGGCCTTGGCTGGGCCGTCTGGCATTCCTGTCGGATGGGGTATCGAAATCAATGGGAGATTCGAGGCCGAAAGGCTTCCGATTTAAGCTGGGCCACCTTCGGGCGGGTGAGCTGCAACTTGGACATCTTTGACCACTATGTATAGCACTAGACCTTACTGTCTAGTTTAAGCTATAAGCAGGCATCTGTGCCGTGACCCAGATTTGGGTCTAAGACCAGCTTGGCTCATCCGGCCCACATTGGACTAGGTAGGTCGATGACCTGCGGGGCTGGAGCCTCGGCTCGTGCTCGACCTTCCCCTCCTCTTAATCCCCACGGTAATCGGCCTTCGAGTCATTGGCCTTGTGTCAAATCCTGTCCGATGGGTGGCAGCGACAAATATATTCAATATCCTGTCAAGAACTATTTTGACATGGCTCATCCGGCACACGTGCAAGACTATGACTTTTTGCGATTAAATACACAAACACTCAAAGATTTTAGCTAACTTACAATTTTACCAAACAAAATAATTCTTAACTAAATAAAATGATTGATACTGTGTAATCCGGATATAAGAGACCCGGATATAAGATAGCTTTTATCTGGTCCCAAATTAGAGCATGTTGTACCTAAACAGAATAGACCAAACCCGGATATAAGAGACTTATTCTCCGGTCCCGACAATTTTCTTATATCCGGATTACACTGTATAATCAATTATCACCCTAATTATTTTACGTCTTGGCAATGGCTAAAAAACGATTAAAGCTTTTGGTCAAATAATCTGGTATACAGTTTTTACAATCACTAAAGAGAGAGTCCCCGTGGCGTAGTGGTTAACATGCTGGACTGCGATATCGTAGTAAACAAATTCGAACACCAGTCGAACTATTACGCTCACTTTCGAACTAATAACCTTGGGAAAGGCATGAACCCTCTTATCCCAAACAGCTATGGGTTAAATAGTGCCACTGCTATTCAAATACTTATTCTTGGCTGTAAATAACATAATAAGATTGATATGCCATTAAAAACCAAGAAATCAAACATACACATAGGGTGCGATCAACATAACTGTTATCGTCGAAAGAAGTGAAATTGATTACTCGAGTTCAAATCCTGGATAGTCACACAAGCAGCACGGTATATGTTCTAAGTTCTAAACCTCACTCGGAAAGAATAGGCTAAGAACTTTTTGAACGATTCTCGTTTTATATATATCATCATCATGAACATCAAGGCGTGCTAGTAGCACGGAGTTCCCTGACTCTCTCTCGCCATTCATCCCTATCGTTTATCGCTCCTGCTAGGTTCTCTAGACTGTATCTAGTTTCTGCACAGAATTGATGTATTTAACTCCTTTCTGGCTGGTCAACACTGGTGTGTCCGAGAATATGAGTCCATAAGAGAACGTTGGTTATGATTTCGTCTTTACTTACTTGGATGGTTCGTGAGATGGTAAGTAAATGGCTGTACATAAGCAGTTTTGTGGGTTGTTGCTTCTAGAATTTGTTTAAAAATACATCTGGCTTTTTCTACATGCTTTTCGATAAAATCCTTGTGGTGCTCTCATATAGTAGTACAGACACAGCCACAGCTTGAAAAAAAACCGTTTTATTTTATTACTGAAATCAGATTTCTATATGGTCGAAAGGTTGTCAATAGCTGCCCACACGTTCGCAAGGCCTATGTTGACATTGTGTTCAGAAGATGAGATATTGCTGTCATGATAGGTGAACTGTTTTTTAATTTCAGAGGCTTGCCACTTAAATTGGAGATAAGTACTTCTTGTTTAAAACACATGAATCCTATTGTATTTGTGTTATTGTAGAGACCAATGGCTCCTGCTGGTTGCTCCAGGTTATGGAGCTGGGATTTGGCTTGAGCAGGTGTACGTGTATTTACGAGAAGCGCTAGATCATCTCTATATATTGTGTGTGTATATATGAGTGTATATGTGTGTATGTGTGCGTATATGTATGTATATATGTATATGTGTGTGTATGTATGTGTATATGTGTGTGTGCACGCACATGTACAACTGTAAGCAAATAAAAAATGGCATATGATAGGGGAATTTTCATTGTAACCATGCAATTGAAATGCTTTTACAGAAGTTAACAGTACAGTTTTAAACTGAATAATTATTTTGTAAGGTTTGCTTTCGCGCGGAACGTCATTTTATTTTCGATATTACACAGACAATAGAAGCATCAATGTAATCAGGGACTGCTGCTTCCTATGGGAACCTAAAAGAATCACGGATCTTCCAGTCTGATTATAATTTCCCAAATATCACTTTGCTTGTCTCTCTGCTATTGCATAATTAAAGGACGGCAATTTTTTTTTTCTTTTTGTACTCACTTTCAGAAACCTGAGGGGTAGGATTTTAGTCTGTTTTGAAAACTTTATTCTATTGTTAGTTTGGGATCAGATTTATATCATAAATATAATGCTAAATTGTATCCGTCAAGTTATTTAAACTGAATCATCATCTTTTTGTTTAATCATATAAAGTACAGTTCTAGCAGAAAATTTTCCTATGAATGGACCAAAGTTATGAACATTATTTTTCTTGACATTTTTCCTGCAATTTTCTTTCTGTCACTGAAAAAACAAGACTTTAAATACCGAGTTGCATATCTACTTTTAGTACGATCAAAGAGTCATGAATGTTAACTTATTGAAGACATTTATTTGAAAGCATTAAAACATAGTTCAGTATTAAGCCTGTGTTGATTGCTTTAATAAAATATTAGGCAGATGAATTTATGGTTAGTTTATGTAACTTAAAATTCAGGGTTTTGGGTAGGTTTTTCCGCCAGTCAGTACTGTTTCCAACCCAGTCAAGTGCTCTTAACCGGGAGGAAATTGTTTACTACATAAACACGAACACTGTTGCTATGGTAGCGAGTTTGAAACTTACTGGGTGTCTCAGACTTGAAATCTTGTGCCGGATTAAGCAAGACAATAAATAACGGTAACCCACCGCGTTGTGATGGTTGTAAAATTGTTTACGTTGATCATAATTACTGTACTCAATTTGATCCTCACTGGGTGTCCCATACCTGTTGCCCTTTGCTAAGCTAAGCTAATGCTGCAAAGTTATTATTTCAATTTTTGCTGGATGTCACACATTTGGGGTTTTGTGCCAAACTAATTTCAGTGTAGATAATGTAAATTCATCTCTCTCTCTCTCTCTCTCTCTCTCTATCTATCTATCTTTATCTCTCTCACACACACATGCATATATATAAACATATATGTATGATTATTATAGCATAGTCTCTCTCTCTCTCTCTCTCTCTCTCTCTCTCTCTCTCTCTGACACACACACACACATACATTTAGATATATATTAAACGAAGCCAGGAGGAAACATCACACACACATAAATGTGCTTTCTCATATATATATATATATATATATATATATATATATATATATATATATATATATATATATATATATAAGCAGCATTTTTTCTTTTAAACATGTTTGATTAATAAGTGAAGTGTGTATCTTATTCAAAGTCAAACATATGTTAATAATACCGCACACACGCACGTATATATATATATATATATATATATATATGCATGTATATATGCTTATATATATATATATATATATATATATATATATATATATATATGCTTATATTTGCTTATATATATATATATACATGCTTATATATATATATATATATATATATGCTTATATATATATATATATATATGCTTATATATATATATGCTTATATATATATATATATGCTTATATATATATATATATATATATATATATATGCTCATATATATATGCTTATATATATATGCTTATATATATATGCTTATATGCTTATATATATATGCTTATATATATATGCTTATATATATATATATATATATATGCTTATATATTGTCAAATGGTTTGAGTGTTCGCCAATGGATCGGGAGACCAGGGTTCAATCACAGATCGAGTCATACAAGAGACTAAAAAATTGCACTTGATGCCTCTTTACTTAACAATCAGCATTATAAGGTACGTATCAAGGTTAAGTGGAGCAATCAAGGGAAAGGCGTAGCGTCCTCGCCTTCACCTTGGTGTTGTAGCAATTGAAAAGGGAGCCATCGCGTCGCACTTGACTATGGACTTACTTAATTACAACTAATTATATATATATATACACACATATATATATATGATATAATAATAAACATTTTCGTATTGACAATTTATGTCCTGAAAGTATTCAATGATTTAACATTCAACCCCAATTAGATTTTATTGGGCAATAAGGCCGTGCCTCCCCGACCTTCAAAATATTCGCTTTATAAATAGAAGTGATGAAATGCTCGAAGAATGGAATGATGTTTATCAATTTTTTTTTTTTTTTGAAGGGTTAAATAAGTTTGAGAAACCACGTGCCAAGTGGGTTTAATTTCAAGATGTATATATGGAAAAGTATGTACATGTTATGATTCTAGGTTATTCGTTTATTGGTCATTTTCTTATAGGTCATCCTTTGTTAGCTATTACCTTTCACATGTGGACACACACACACAAACACACACACACAAACACACACACACACACACACACACACACACATATATATATATATATATATCAGTTGCAATATCTCATCAACTGAAAGCGATGTTAATATACGCATGAGTAAGGCATAGACAGTTTATTGATCATATGGAATTCTAATGGAAAACTTACATCACACATTCTTCTGTAAATTTCACATGAGAGAGCGCTGTTCAAACTTGTATTACTTTATTTATTGAATGACCCACGTATATATATATATATATATATATATATATATATATATATATATGCATGTATATAAGCGTATTCATGTATATATATATATATGTGTGTATATATATATATACATGAATACGCTTATATACATGCATATATATATATTTATATATATGCATGTATATATATATATATTTTCATTAAGAAAAAACACAAACCGGTCACATTAGGATTATAAATTTATTTCTATCCTGTTATGTGTTTTTGATAAAATCAAAAAACAAGATCTGAAGAAGTCCTATTAATTTTTTCGTGTTTTTTGATTTTGTCAAAAACACATAACAGGATGGAAATAAATTTATAATCCTAATGTGACCAGTTTGTGTTTTTTCTTAATGAAATTATTGCTCTGTAATGTCTGTTACATTGAGCTCTTTACCCAGAAAATTTAAATGTTCACTTTTGAATAGTTTTCTTGTCCTGATGGAATTACTCACAACTCCGGTTTAACTGTCCAAATAATATATATATATATATATATATATATATATATATATATATATATATATCTTTTGGCACGAACACAATTTAAACTATACTCTAAAAATCGTATTCATGTATATATATATACATATATATATATATATACATATATATCTTATGGTACGAACAAGATTTAAACTATGATCTTAAAAGCGTATATATATATATATATATATGTATATATCTTATGATACGAACAAGATTTAAACTATGCTCTTAAAAGCCTATTCATTTTTGAGATTGATAAAACGATTAAAATATTTTAAAATTCTAAAAGAGGGAGAATTGTAACCGTAATACTAAAGTTTGAACTTGAGGAATCCAAATTTTGGGCAGTGACCGACAAAAGCAAAAATAAGGGAAGGAAATAAAAAAAATTACCGTAAGCTCGCTGAGTTAGCGCGGGCAATGGTACTAAATTCCCGTCGTCCAAAAGGATTGATAAAAAGAATCAGCGTATAGAATTGTTTCTGCATACACTGTTCGGATTGGTATTTAGTAATCAAAAAAGGCTTCAAAGATTGACAAATGAAGTTCATTGCTGGATGGAAAATATGGTTGGGTTATATGCACTGCGCTAGCCGGATTGTCCAATAAGTGACGAGCAATGGCGGACAGTGGATTTTGATCGCTCGATACTGCTAAGTAGTTCAAAGTATTTGAGCGAATGTTAGAAGGGATGTGCAGGTTCATTCAAAGATCCAATCTCTATGAAGTATGAGCAATGTAACAAACATCGTATTTGCATGAGAATTTGTAAATAAGAAAGCTTTTTTGAAAAATTGTCACACTGTCTTTGAGATTAGAAGGGAACAGCACATCGGATTTAAAGACGACACACAACAGATTTAAAGCAAAGATCAGTTAACCGTCGCTATAAAAGCATTATATATATATATATATATATATATATATATTGATAAAGTGTTGCTGTGGCAATTTTTGCTGCTTCAGTGAGTTATATATATATATATATATATATATATATAAATATATATCAAATCCTGGACGAGACTGATTGCATTTTACATAGCACTAATATCCTTGGGAAAGGTATGAATCCAATTATTCTCCCTCCAGCTATGGGTAAATAGTAGGACAGACTTGGTTCTTCAGCCTTGGTGAGGCAACTAGTCTAGGAGAAAACTCTGAATTCAAACCTGTAAACTACGCTTAAAAATTGACCTTGTGTCTTATCCTGCCCGTAAATATATATATATATATATATATAAAACTCGCAGAAACGCCAGAGATAACTTGAGCAACTGTTGATCAATTCATAAATACGTCATCACTTTGGTCTATCTGGGACAATAAACTTTTTTAAGGGATTGTTTGGTGGGTTAAATGGTTGCATTTTTCTCCATCTGTGCTAAGTGTTCGAGCCTTGCTAAAAGTTAGAAGTTCGAATACTGATTTTCAAGGAGGATGAACAGAAACCACTTGGAAATAGATTAAAGCAAGCAACTTACTTGCAAATTTACGCATTAAAAAAGAATGATCATTTAACTTGGCGCAATAAAGTCTTCCTATCCCATTCATTTCTCTCCAAAATTTGATTTTCAGTTGAACTTAATGAAGCTTTTTAAATTTAAAAAAACACACTAGATGGAAATGAAATAAAGCTTATAAAGTTGAAAAGGAAGTTTTTTTAAAACTAGTATTACCATAGGTAGACCGGCTCATTGCCCTAGTGGGTAGAGTGTTCGCCAATGGTCCGGGAGACCAAGGTTCAATCCCAGGTTGCGTAACACCGAAGACTTTAAAAATGGTACTTGGTACCTCCTTGCTTAACACTCAGCAACATAAAGTACGTATTAAGGGTAAAATGGAGCATCCAGGGAAAAGAGTAGCGCCCTCCCCTACACCTCGGTGTAGCAGCTATTGAAAAGGGTGTCTTCTGGTCGTCTTCGACTACGGTCGCCAAGTATTACCATAGAAAGATGACAAATGATTTTCGGGTAGAAAAGACAAAAAAAAGATGAAGAAAGAAACAGAGCCTGACTTAAAGTTATTTACCAAATTTTTATCTAAAATGTTGACTAATTATTGAAATATATAATTAATATTCACCATTGAATCAAACACATTTATTTTTTAACATAATCTCTTCCTTTAAGGGAAAAAATATTTGTCATGAAAAATTGGGAAATAAATGCTTTTATCATTTTACAATGGATTTATTGATTGATACTCAAATACTTTCACACACTCTCATACAAATGTTATATACTCATCTACATCATCACAATGACACAATAATTAAGACGCAGTGACAAAGACAGACGCAGGAACAAACAACGCAGGAAGACTTCTTTAACAAAATATTTACCTCTCACTTTATTTGTAAGGTTTCGAAAGGGTTGTTCAAGGGTAGCATGTAAGAGGGAGCTGGAGATCGAACATTACTGCAATATTTTGACCCCACTGTTATGACCGTTACGTTGTGTCTTTCTTGTTCTCTTGATGCTCAACCGGAGGCCTAGGGCCCACTGCTGGATGCTGGCTTTCTTTATTGCATCTTATCAGCATCTTCTCTTGACCCCAAACTCGATCGGGGTATCCGAGGGCCCCCTCGGTCGGGTGTGGCTTTCCCTACCACATCTCGTCTCTAGCTGTCTGGAACTCCACTGGCAACTGCTCTGGCTCGTCGAACTCAACTGAATTATATAATCGTTCGACGCCCACTCGATCTTTGAAATCGAATGTTTAATCGTCATCAAGCGGAAATAACTGTCATGCAGTTCAGAGGTCACTCTCTTCCGGTGCATCACTCTGTAGTGTACCATGGGAATTTTTCTTGCTCGTCCCATTTCATCAGCCAATTTCCGCCCGCGCGATTTCCTCTCATAACTGCCATTAGAATGTGTCACCCCTTTCCGGTGCATCACCTTGAATGGCATTTTTGGCCGGGTCAAAAGGTCAAAACATAACACAAACACACGCATCCACAAACACAAACACATACACAATCCCATACAAACACAGATATAAGCACATACACGCAAAGACGCATACATATACGCACCGACATACACACACTCACGAACACAGACGTACACACACACACACACACACTCTCTCTCTCTCTCTCACACACACACATACACACACACACACACGGTGAATCAAAATGTTCTGGCCAATACAATTATTGGTTATTAGGTGTAGCAAAATGTGGCTCAAGAGTAAATCATGATATATATATATATATAGATAGATAGATAGATAGATAGAGAGAGAGAGAGAGAGAGAGAGAGAGAGAGAGAGAGAGAGAAGAATGTGCATCGATAATCACTTTGTCTGTGACAATTTAACTTTGTTACAGACAAAAAGGATAGAGTTTTAAAGAAAGTTCTACAATGGAAAAATTACAAAATTTGAGGAACAAAAGAAAAGAAAAAATTAAGAAAGGAACGTATAAATATTCGTAGTTGGATTAATAGTCTGACTCACAGTTATTTGCGGAAAATATCCAATGTGAATATTGTGCACTATCTATCTATCTGATGCCTGAAAAATATAAAAGGGGGTTACTTTTTAATCACCCTGTATATCTGGATACTCATGGGAAAGGTATGAATCCCTTATTCCCCAAGCCACGTGTTAGTATCACAACTGTTCAAAAAGAATAGCTTTGACATTAAATAACCTACCAAGGGTAATATGTCATTAAATCAAAGAAACCAAGACCAAATCCATGGAACAAAATAGGCAGCTCTAATTTCGGCACGACTCGCGTAAAAACATTCAATTCAAGGCTGCGATATCTAATTTAATTCAAAGAGGTTGAACTATTTAAAAAAAAAACTGGATGTTTTATTCGCCAAGGATCGTTTGTCAGTGAATATACAATACAGAAGTGTCCTGAGATGAGTTGAAGCTTTCTTTTCCCTCCGTACATAAACCGATACAATTCAACGAATATAATCGATACAGTGTAACAAACATTTATGAAATTCAATATGGCTGATTATATCATCAAAAAAGTACATTCACATCTTGAATGACTTTCAATAGAATCACAATAGCAAATATTGTTTAAAAAGAAAACAGATTCGAAATAACGTCTCCAAGGTTAAATTAAGAAACTGGTCATTTCACCTTATAAAGGGCGTCAAAACTTTTCTTGCCCCGTCGGCTGGGGATGTGGAATACATCGACTGTATCTCTGCAGAGCGGTAACCCCACTAATGAGTCTCCTGGATATGACACTAAGCAATCTGATGGTGAGGTACCAGTAATGCTGGAGCTTTGGGAAATGCAGAGTACTCCTTCATTCCCATCGCTCCCAGATTCACTCTGGCCCTGAGTGGAAGGACCTGGTAGGATCCTATCTATGGGTAAAATAGAACTGTTTTGACATGTAAACTGTGTACTTATGCTAAACTGAATTGTTTGAAATAGAACGGTTTTTACATTTAACTGTGTGTGGATAAAAACTATACTATTTAGCTAATTGAATTGTTTGAATTAGAACTGTTTGACTAAATTGAATAGCTTGAAATAGAAATGCTTTTGACAATTAAACTGTGTACTTTTGCTAAACTGAATTGTTTGAAATAGAACTGTTCATATGTATAAAAATTAATCTGGCATTAGATAACGTTCCAAGGTTGATATGCCGTAAAACACAAACAAACAAACAAGCAAACAAACAAACAAAAGTTTCAATTGAATTTAACTGTATATTTAACTAGACCACTCTGCTGCGCCTATCTTCTCGTATAAAGGGGGTAGAGTGAAGTTCATTGCCTGATGCCTGGGCGCCTCTAAATGAGGATGCTAACGAAACTAAGGAATTTAGGCTCCTCCACCTGCATTAAAAGTATCTGCTTTAAAAATGACTGTGAGCAACTAAATAAAATTATATCTAACTTATAGTGACAATCATACACTTGTCTTCTCGGATTTTCCTTACGTTTTCAATGAAAGATGTGCCCTTTACGTGAACTGTGTGCACAAACACAGGTATTTGCCTGTCCTTGCAGAGTTTGGTGTGAAGAAATGGACCTTGTATGTCACGTTCAGAACCGAGCTCTAGTAAAAAAAGCTGTACTCCTGGGTGTGGGATTTAGAATACGCTGAGGTTTAAGACGCCCCCCCCCCAAGAAGAGTGTCCTGGATATAGCACTAAACTGAATCTAATGATGTGACTTCTGTTCCAGAGATCTAGAGAGGGTGTGTGGAGTACCTCTTCATTGCTCTTACCCCTTGGTCTACTCCGACCCAGAGTGGCAGTACATCGAGGGTCAAATCTATGGGTCAAATGGATCTGTTAAAAATTATTCATATTCGATAGGACCGAGGGCCAAAATAAAAAAAATTCTTAAGAAACAACTATATAAAAATGCAAATATGAATGTCCAATAAAAATTATTCCCTAAATTCCTGGCATAAATAACTCTAGACAGGTTGAAATGCCATTAAAATCACTAAATCAATCAATCAATCAATCAATCGAAAAATGACAGATTTGGCTAATCGATGGGGCAATCAAATGATTTCAATTCTACTGAAAATCTCGAAGCTGATAAGAGGAAAGGAATGAAAAAATGTACCCATTGATGGCCAATGAAAATCTTAAAAACATCTTATGCGAATGATGGACCAGGTTATTTAGGAATTAAAAAAGAAATAATAAAAATAGATAAATAAATAATCCGAAATTCTATTGTCTGGTTTTTAAATAAATTTTCAAGAAATAATTTTAAAACATTGATAGTATTTAAATCGTTTGTTTTATTATGTGATAAGTTGGGTTGAATTTCGTGAAGGATATTTGTGGGAAGCTAACCAAAAGTATATACAATGTAGATCAATGTAGATTGATTGATTGATAGATAGATAGATAGATAGATAGATAGGAACTGATCAAAATACATTAACCATCGTAATGTATAAAATTTTGTTTATGCAAAATTGCTAGCTATTGATAGCGTAGAAATAGTGTATAGCGCCAGGATTCTGAGGATTTTACGCTAAAAAAGTTTATTCCGACATTGACACTGAAAAAGAAAACACAAGAACAGGCTTGAAAGAAGACTTGAAGTATCGAATAAAAGCAAGAAGCTCTTTAAAATTCAATATCAAATAGATATCTTGGTTTGGTTTGGTTTGGTTTGGTTTTATGGCATATCAACCTTTGTAGGTTATTTAACGCTAAATCCATTTTTATGTAAATAATCTGTTCTATTGAAAACAGTTCAGTTTAACATAAGTACACAGTTTAATTGTCAAAAACATTTCCATTTCAAACTATTTAAGCAGTTATATGTAATAATTCGGTTAAGTGTAAATACAGTTTTAATGTCGAAAACCAGTTCTATTTGAAATAATTCAGTTAAGCATAAGCACGCAGTTTAAATGTAAGTACGGTTTAATTGTCAAAAACGTTTCTACTTCAAGCTATTCAGTTTACTCAATATATTTTAGCATAAGTATGCTGTTAGTTCTATTTAACCCATAGATAGGGCCCTATCAGGTGCTACCACTCCGGGCCAGAGTGGATCTGGGATCAATGGCAATGAAGGGGTACTCCGCATTCCCCAAAGCTCCAGCACAGCTGGAACCTCACGATCAGATTGTTTAGTGTCATATCCAGGACACTCGTTAGGGGGGGGTCTTACCCCTCTGCAGAGGTGCAGTCAGTGTATTCTACAGCCCCAGCTCACTGGGCAAAAATAGATATCTGTTTTTCAAGAAAAAGATTTGCTGTTAAATCTTAAATCTTAAATCCTAAATTGTTTTTTTATTTATTAATTTGACAAAGACATAAAATCCAAAATGTCATTCATTCAAAGATTAAAAGAACAGTACACTTTTAACCAGCTCATTGGTCTAGTGGGTAGAGTGTTCGCCAATGGTCCGGAAGACTCGGGTTCAATCCCAGGTCGAGTCATACCAAAGATTCAAAAAATGGTACTTGATACCTCTTTGCTTAACACTCAGCAATATAAGGTATGTATCAAGGGTAAAGTGGAGCAATCCAGGGAAAGGAGTAGCGCCCTCCCCTACACCTTGGTGTAGTAGCTATTGAAAAGGGAGCCTTCTGGTCACCCTCGACTACGACAACACTTTTAACTAAGACACCTGATATGTCGATTAATTGCTTCAGTTAGGTTATTTGCTTTAATAGCATATCAACTTTTGAGTCTTTGATTAATGCCAAATCATACATACATATGCTTTTTTGAGTGAATAGTTTGGTATAGCACACTGTTAAATGGCTTTGTGCACAATAATATATATATATATATATATATATATATATATATATATATATATATATATAATTGATTCTAATGTCAGGTGACGTATTTTAAAGAAACGAACGCTGATTCATTGATCAAACGGCCAATTTTTCTTGTAATAAACATCCAACTTTTCTTGTTATATATTTTTACACTTTTTATACATCCATCTATACTTAACATCACTAATATAACCCCTCATAGCCCTGATGATGGTTCAGCAGAACCGAAACGCTAGTGTCGACTTTGTTTCTATTTGGATTACTTGTCAATTTTCTTCACAAACTGTCGGATTACTATCCATTATTTTCTTCCATATATATATATATATATATATATATATATATATATATATATATATGCATGTGTATGGGTCACTCTGTGTGTTAGTTGATGAGTGGCTAAAGAAGGGATTTTATAATCAGCATCTTTGAACGGCGTCGGATTGTCTGGAGAAGTTCATTTGTATGAATTGCTTGTGGACGGTCTTCGCACCAAAAATGGACAAAGAGCTGTGCCCGCGTGAGCCCACGTAAAACTGCGAGAGGGCCCGAGACCGGAAGTAGAGATCGTAAGGACCAAGGACGTTGGTCAGTTAATTCTAAGATTCTAAGATCTCTCTTAGTCTTGCAGTCAGGAGAGAGAGACGCAGGCAGAGATGAGGATGGCGATGACCAAAGATAAGTTAGCATTTGATAGCTGCTTGGAGTTTCGCAAAGCATTTGTGATAGCCAAACGCACACATACACAGAGTACCAGAAAAAGGCCTCCGACCTCACCTTCTTATATTTTGATGTCTTGAATCCGTTCTTTCTTTCTTTCTTCCTTCCTCTCTCTATCGTTATTTATTGTTATTTTTTTGTTCAACTTATGAAATGCCCACTTGGCCGGGTTGTAAGAAGTAACAACGGGGTCCTCACTAAAAGATCGAACGCCAACCTGACGTGTAGATTATTTCACAGTATCAAGTATTGCTATTTATTGTTTGCACAGAGTTAAATGGTCTCAAAATTAGGTTAGTTTATTTGGTTTAAAGGAATTTCAACCCTCAATGGTTATTTAAAGCCAAATCCTGCATATACTTATATATATACGCTTTTTCTAAAGGAAGAATTTATATAGTTTGTAGGTAATTTTATTTCTAAAAGTGTTAGTGTTCATTTGTTTGCACAGAGTTAAATGATTTCAAGCATTGCTATTTATTGTTTGCACAAAGTTAAATAGTTTCACTTATTGTTATTTATTCTTTTCGCATAGTTAAATCATTTCAAGTATTGCTATCTAATACTAATAATTCAATTAAATATTAATTTACACACAGTATAATAAAGGATTAAACAAATCTATTTGATCCATAGATAAGACCCAAACATGTACTACTACTCTGGGTCTAAGTGGATCGTTGATTGATTGGTTGGTTTCTTTATTTAATGGTATATCAACCTTCGTGGCTTATTCAATTTCAAAGCTATACTTGTAGAAGAATAGTAGTGGTACTATTTAAGTCAAAGCATTGGGGATAAGGAAGTTAATACCTTTCACAAGGGAATTAGTCTGAAAGGAACGTAATAGCGGGGCTGGTGTTTGAGCTCGCTTACTTCAAGGCAGCAGACCAGTACGTTAGCCACAATACCTCTCCCCACCGCTGAGAAAAATACCGAATCAATTCTGATGAAACCAAATATTTGAAAAAAACATCAGTTTTCTAGCAACTGATGATCCGACACTTTTTTTAATTTAGGCAAAATTAAGGACGCAGTTTGTATCTTTTTTAATAGTTTCAGAAGTCTTCGTATTTGAGCTCAAATGCTTCAGAGAAATAATATACATACGGCTTACTTCATCACCATAATATACATACCTTCATCATCATCATCATGTCATGCCGCTAGCACGGATATCCCTGACCCTCTCTCGCCACTTCTCCCTATCATTCATCGCTTCTGGCAGGTCTTCAGGGCTACATCCCGTATCCTCACATAGTTGCTGTATGTATGTTCGAGCTGGTCGTCCTGCTTTTTAGCATAAGTATGTGGTTAGTTCTATTTAATCCATAGATAGGGCTCTATCAGGTGCTACCACTCCGGGCCAGAGTGGACCTGGGAGCAATGGCAATGAAGGGGTACTCCGCATTCCCCAAAGCTCCAGCACCGCTGGAACCTCACGATCAGATTGTTTAGTGTCATATCCAGGACACTCGTTAGGTGGGGGGGGTCTTACCCCTCTGAAGAGGTGCAGTCAGTGTATTCTACAGCCCCAGCCAACTGGGCAAAAATAAATTTGAGGCGCATGTTGATTTAGATTGATTCCAAAATGTAAATCTTGAAACTGTTGAAATAATTGAAGAAGTTTTTTTTTTTGTCGCATGTTGTCTCCCTCTTTGGTTGGGAACTCTTTTTGATGATATCATAAGAAGAAAAGAGGAGAAAAGGAAGTAAAAGGGCATGAAAAGTTTTGTTCTTTTTTTGCAGCGGCAGCAGCCAACATATTTCTATAGTTGATAAACCAGTAAAATAAGAAAACGAGCTGCGTCTGTTCCCGCTAGAAAAATTGGGAAGTGAAAGCCAAATTAAATCAGGAATTGTATAGAAAAGAACTGACTGCAGACTCACCTGGATAGCAGGGCGTGGCCTTAAACTCTGATTTCATTTTTCTCCTCTTCGTTGGTGTGGTGTCATCTGAACCGCAGGTCGTTATCTCGTTATCAGGTAAAATGCTCAAAGGATTATCCATTTCAAAGTCAGACATTTTTTTCCGTCAATAGCTGTCTATGAAACTTTTGGTTATGGAATCCATTTCTGAGTGTCAATCTAAGAATGGGAAATAAAATGATTAAAAACATACAAAATCAAACATTCTAAAGATTTTAGAACGATATGGGAATATAGATTAGGGTTATCTTGATAGATGCAGTTAGGATTTTCATTAAATATGTCGTCTACTACTACTACTACTACTACTACTTTTGCTACTGCTACTACTACTGGTCATTTTTAAAATAACAACTATAATAATTATATTTAACGTACGTGAATCTACGTTCGAATACATTTTTAATTATACGTCAAATTTACTGTAGAAAAAATCAAAGTCTTGCTCAAGGTCACAAAATTAGGCAAACATTTTCAAAGTATTGTAACAGAGAGAGAGAGGGGGGGAATAAGTCAAAAAAGGAAACCGTCTAATGTTGAGGTTTCAAACTCAAGGACACAAAAGGACCCTTATGCCCTAAGAAATAGTCATAAAGGAATGGGGGCACAGTTTCCACCCGTTATATTCTTAAAATGCTTCGGTAACCCTTTATTTATCAAATTGAATGTGTATGTGGCAGTAAACGCCTCTGAGTACGTAAATTAAGTGACAAAGTCAAGCTTGTATAAAAAAATAGATTAAAATAAAATAAATTAAGTTTTAATTAGAGAGAGCATTTTAGAAAAAAAAATATTTGTGGCTAGAAATGTTCTGCACCAGGTCAGGTTGTGTATTTGGGACACACGTTCTAATGTTATGGCAATATATAGTGCCGGTCGAGAGAATCTTCTTCAGTAGGAAAACAGAAAAAGAAATTTTCGTCCAAATATAATCAGGGTTGCGTACCTGTAATTCCTGTAATAGGTAATTTTGAGAACATATGAAATACTCACCTAAAAGGCTGCCAAGACGACAGATTTTAGATTTAAAAAAATCTTAGGATTTTATTTTCAGAAAGACAAGCATAACTAAATCTTTGAGTTCTTGCTGTCTGTACATATTCATCTCTCATGAGATTTATTTAGTAGATAATTGATTGGTTTAATCAACATTAAACACATCTATCTGTCCATCTCTCTATCTCTCTATCAATTTTGGTTCTTCTATCTCTTCACACACACACACACACACACACACACACACACATATATATATATATATACGTATGTGTATGCTTTTAGACCATTTTATATCTATTTTTTTCTTTTCCTCTCTGTATCTCAATATCTCTCACTTTATATCTATCAATCTTTCTAAATCTCTCTCTTCCAAAAACACACACACACTTTCTCTTTCTCACTCTCTCTCTCTCTCTCTCTCTCTCTCTCTCTCACACACACACACACTATATATATATATATATATATATATTCATTCATTAATATTGTTCTCTCTATTGTCCTTTTTCAACAAAATACGATTTTGCCGTTATTTTTTTTACTTATTCATGAGCGTAGCCTTACTAAGCTGTCGTCTAAATATTGCGACATTCAATTTATATAAAATTCGGTTGTTCTGCTGATCCCAATATTAGCAAAAATGTTCTCAATCTTTCTTCTGCATATTTATCCAACCTAGAACTCACTATTTTAGCTCATGGTTTGGATTACTTCACCACCGTATCAAACGTGAAGAGATCTATTCTGATTTTGAAGTTCTTTTCGCCCAAATTAAAAGACTTCAACCTGTTTCTTCAACTCATGTAACGATCTTATAGATAGGTGGAATGACCTAGCTCATATATATGCTGGTACTCCAGTTTCTTATTCCGAATATAAGAGGTATCATATTTACCAACCCCTCCGCTCGGGCAGGATATGACACAAGGTCAATTTTTTAAGTGGAGTTTAACAGGTTTGAATTCAGAGTTTTCCTTCTCCTAGACTAGTTACATCACCAAGGCTGAAGAACCTAGTCAGTCCTACTATTGAACCCTAGCTGGAGGGAGAATAATTGGATTTATACCTTTCACAAGGGTATTAGTGCTATGTGAAATGCAATCAGTCTCGTCCAGGATTTGAACTCGTGTCGCCGTGTCCATTTCCTACGACGATAACCATTACACCACGGTATAGGGAACAATTTCGCGCTCTAAAGTCACTTAGGAATTATAAATACCTAGTCATAACTAGACCTGATAAAGAATCCGGGGTCGTCATTTTGGATACCCAAAACTACGTAGAAAATATGATAACCATCTTAGGGGATACCATCAGATTTAGTAGGTTCGGTCCGGTCGATACACACGACCATACCCTATTCATTGAGATAAAATTCCAAAAGAACTATGTCGAGTGGGTCAAGAGTGGACTTCTTCCTTTCACCATTTCTGATTTAATTAGACCCGTTGGTTCTATTCACCTCCGTCTTTATGGATTGCCTAAAACTCATAAGGATGTTTGTTAAGTGGCTTACTACCATTTTTCAACTTGTTTTGGATTACTAGTTTCATAAAAGGTAATGCCTTGACCGATAATTTATGTTTCTTTGATGTCTGTTGTGTATTTACCTGCGTACTTCATGAAACTATCGATATTTGAACTGATTTATTATATCGTAGTTATTTGTCTCCCACTCAGATTCCTGAGAACATATTTATTGAGTTAATAAAATTTGCTACAATTTCTGTTGAATTTAATTGCGACAATATTATGTACAGATTGATGGGGTCTCGATGGAGTCTTCTTTTGGGACTTGTTTTGGCTAATATTCTCGCGGGGGTTAATGAAAAGGGATTAGTGGCTAGTCCAAATAAGCCGGTGGTTTATTTTCGTTATATTGACTATACGTTTTGTCTGTTTAATAACGAGACAGTGGCGGAAATGGTTTTTTAAAATCCTTTTATAAGATCCATCCTGCTCTTAGATTTACATTAGATAAGGAAACTGATCATACGTTGCCTTTTCTTGATGTTTTAGTTCGTAGGACTCCTTTACGTAATGTAACGCTGATATATCGTAAACCTACATTTACGGATCTTTATGCTCGGTGGCCATTGTCCTAATGAGTAGAGTTTTCGCCACTGGTCCGGGAGACCGGGTTCAATCCCTGGTCGAGTCATACCAAAGAATTAAAAAATGGTACTTGATGCTACCTTGCTTAACACTTAGCATTATAAGGTAAATATGAAGGGTAAAGTGGAACAATCCAGGGAATGAAGTAGCGCCCTTCCCTACACCTCGGTATAGTAGCTATTGAAAAGGGAGCCTTCGGGTCACCCTCGACTAAGTTCGCCGACTTTACTTACTTATACTCGGTGGTATTCTTTTTGCTCCACCAAACAAAAAATTCAATCTAATTAAGACCCTAACACATTAAGCCTTAATGATTTGCTTTGAATCTTCACCTGATACAGAGATTAAGTTTATCTCTGAAACTCTTTGCAACAACGATTTTCCATTAAATGTTGTACAAACGGTTATTACTAATAAAAAAACTGAATTTTACGAAATTAAACAGGAATCAGTACAAAAGTGCACTTTTTATTTACTTCTTCTTTGTCTGAGTGGAATTAGTGAGAGATTTGGTAAGCAAATCTCACAAACTACAGAAGTGTTATTTTTCAACCAGTGTACGCGTGGTCTTTAACACTAAACCCATTCTGACATCTATCCGTAAAGATGTTCTTCCCCCTCATCATAATAATTCTCTTATTTACTTGTTTAGCTGTGGTTGCGGTTCGTTTTTCATAGGAAGAACTAACCAGAGGCTTAATGCTAGAATCAAAAAAGTCCCTACAAAAATACATGATTTTATTGGTGGCCTAACTGATAACCTTCGAAATACTTGCAAGAATGCCTTATAAATAATCGTGACTGTGCTGTGGATTTTAGCGAGTACTTTTTCTCTATACTGAGTATGTCCCACTCTTCATTTCATCTATTGCCCAGTCAGCTGGGGCTGTAGAATACACTGACTGCACCTCTGCAGAGGGGTAAGACCCCCTTAACGAGTGTCCTGGATATGACACTAAGCAATCTGATGGTGAGGTTCCAGCTGTGCTGGAGCTTTAGGGAATGCGGAGTACCCCTTCATTGCCATTGATCCCAGATCCACTCTGGCCCGGAGTGGTAGCACCTGATAGGGCCCTATCTATGGGTTAAATAGAACTAACAGCATACTTATGCTAAAATGAATTGAGCAAACTGAATAGCTTGAAATAGAAACGTTTTTGACAATTAAACCGTACTTACACTTAAACTGCGTGCTTATGCTTAACTGAATTATTTCAAATAGAACTGGTTTTCGACATTAAAACTGTATTTACACTTAACCGAATTATTACATATAACTGCTTGAATAGTTTGAAAGGGAAATGTTTTTGACAATTAAACTGTGTACTTATGCTAAACTGAACTGTTTTCATTAGAACAGATTATTTACATAAAAATAGATTTGGCGTTAAATAACCTACAAAGGTTGATATGCCATAAAACCAAACAATCCAAACCATCATTTCATTTAAAATTATTGGAAACGATTAATATTTTATCCGGTAGACCGTCTCTTTGTAAACAGAGATAATGTCTGCTAGGACTTAATATTATTTCGATATCGTCTCCAATTCAATATATTTTTCCCATCATAAATATTTTCGTATTCTTTAAAAATTATTCTACTCAATATTTTCCTCAATTTAGTTCTGTTCATCTAGCTTATCATCCCATTTTTTGGTTTTTAGATTTTT
Organism: Sepioteuthis lessoniana; assembly: GCA_963585895.1. Classification (NCBI taxonomy): domain Eukaryota; kingdom Metazoa; phylum Mollusca; class Cephalopoda; order Myopsida; family Loliginidae; genus Sepioteuthis; species Sepioteuthis lessoniana. The sequence goes on from OY757934.1 coordinate 45,882,016, forward strand.
ATTCCCATCGGGAAGAGAACTTTGGGTCTTTTTATGTTTCTAATTAAATTTTGTACGCCCTAAAATATCTTTAGATACTCTCTCTACATACTTTTCCCTTTCTTTCTTATTCTTTTTATTTCCTCTATTCCTCTCTCTCTATATTCTCCTCTTTTTAACTACCTTCTTTCTTTCTTTCTTTCTTTCTTTCTTTCTTTCTATTTTGCTCTTTCTATCTCGCTACACATCCTGAACTATCTATCTATCTATCTATCTATCTATCTATCTATCTATCTATCTGTTTTGCTCTTTCTATCAATTAATGTATCTCTATACTCGTCTATTTCGTTCTCTTTATTTTCCCTGTTTGTTTATGTTTGTTTGTACTTTTCAAAACGCTGGCTTAACGCTGAAAAATATCACAATAAATATCGATGAACGTTGTATTAAAAAAGGAATTTCTAACTCAAATATCTGCAGTTTGTGTCGTCAGATTTAATAGCTGACATTTCCCACTAGTAATATTTCTTTTAATTAAACTTTTCTTTTTCAACTTAAAAACCAGAGATTTAATGCTTCAATGTAAAAAAAATCAGCAAAAGAAAGTCTTTAGGGATGTATTATTCTATGAACAGTTTAATGCGATATTCATATTTAAGAAATACAAGTGAATTTAAAAGGATAAAATAGAATTTAGAAAATAAAGACGATGAAATAAATAGGAATATAAAACCGTTTTGTGACAATTTGAAATAATATAATTGAAATCTTCCTGTGAAACAACTTCACCTACCTTTTAAGTTTTTAGTGAAGATCTTTCTTAAGCTAGATTGACTAGAATTCAAATTTTTAAAAAATGAGTGAAGCACATCAGATCATCGTCATGATTGAAGTTAAGATGATTTGAAGTTAAGATGCGAGAATCACCGAAGCGAACGACTCATTGTCTGAGGAACAGAGAACAAAATGAATTGAGATAAAGGACTGGTAATATAAGACAAGACATTACATGTACTTATCGCTTCTAGGACGAAATCAGGTCGACCCAACATGTGTGTTGCTTCACAAACGATTCTGATAATACAAATTTAACGAAAAGGTGTTTACGCTATTTGCTTTTAAATTGTTTTGAAAATGAATGTTTTTAGTTACGTTAAAAGTTGTAAAATTTTGAACAACATACAGTGAAAAGGGTTCAGGTGCATTTTATGTATATCATATTTTATTTGTTTCTGAGTGTGAGATGTGCAGATGAAAACAATGTATCCTAAGTATACAGTTTAGTAACTGTCAAATAATAGAGTCTTCACTTAAATATTCAATTCTTTAAAAATGTCGAGAAATATTTTCTTTTTTTCACCTCTTTTTTCTTTAATGTTAGTGTCATTTTTCCAGCGTTTTAAAGACCTGAAATTTAAAAAAAAAAAAAAAAAATAAGACCACCAGTACAAAATCATGAGATCAGGTTTAAAATTTAATAGTTTTTCGTTTGCTATTCTCATTTTATTATATTTATTACGCGTAATTTTCTTCTATCAGTTATACATCCATTTAGCAAACAAAATATTACTGACTTTAAATTATACATACAGTAGATATGTGCTTTAATCAAAGAGGCGACATCTCCACACTAAATGGTAGTTCTCTGAAACTAGTGGACAAATTCACTTACCTAGGAAGCAGTGACTCATCAACCGAGACAGACATCAACACGTGACTAGCAAAGGCATGGACAGCTATCGAAAGACTACACGAGTGAGTTCGAGTCTCATTGGGTTTCTCTTTCAAATGGCCTTGTGCTACATCTAAGCAAAAAGCTTAGTAAATTACTACAGCTATCGAAAGACTATCGGTCATATGGAAGTCAGACCTGACCGATAAAATAAAACAGTTTTTTTCCAAGTAGCGGTTGTGTTGATATTGCTATATGGATACACTACAACTGACTTAAAATTATACATACAGTAGACATGTGCTTTAATCAAAGAGGTGACACCTCCACACTAAATGGTAGTTCTATGAAACTAGTGGACAAGTTCACCTACCTAGGAAGCAGTGACTCATCAACCGAGACAGACATCAACACGTGACTAGCAAAGGCATGGACAGGTATTGAAAGACTATCGGTCATATGAAAGTCAGACCTGACCGATAAAATAAAACACAGTTTTTTACAAGTAGCGGACGTGTCGATACTGCTATATGGATGCAATACATGGACGCTAACTAAATGTATGAAGAAAAAGCTTGACGGCAATTACACAAGAATGCTGTGAGCAATATTGAACAAGTCCTGTAGGTAGCACCCCACAAAGCAGCAGCTGTACGACCGCCTACCACCCATCACGAATACTATCCAAGTTAGACGAACCAGACATGCGGGACACTGCTGGAAAAGTGGCGTCGAACTTATTCATGACGCTTATTCATGTTTATTACGCTTATTTATGACTATTAAGTTTATTACGCTTATTCATTACTATGATACTTATTTACGACTATTACGCTTCACCAAAGAAGAACTCGACTCAGTTCTCAGAAGAATTAAAAATAGGAAAGCAGCAGGGCTAGACGAGATCCCCCCAGAAGTGTGGAAGACTAGACAATTCGACGATATACTGCTCCGGCAATGCAACGCAGTCTATAGTCAAAATAGGATAGAAAGATGGACGAAGGGATGCATCCTTCCATTCCCTAAAAAAGGCGACCTCGGACTAGCCAAGAACTACCGAGGGATAACACTTACATCCATAGCAGCCAAAATCTACAATGCCCTACTACGAAACCGCATAGAACCCAAAATAGACAACATCCTTAGGAAAAACCAAAACGGCTTCCGGAGAAATAGATCCACAACCTCACAAATACTGACCATCCGTAGAATCCTTGAAGGCGTTCGGGCCAAAAACTTACAGGCGACATTACTATTTGTCGACTTTACCAAGGCCTTCGATTCCATACACAGAGGGAAGATGGAGCAAATCCTACTAGCATACGGCCTACCAAAAGAAACAGTAGCAGCGATAATGATTCTCTACAGAAACACCAAAGTGAAAGTACGTTCACCAGATGGAGACACGGAATACTTCGACATTGTTGCAGGAGTACTACAAGGAGACACACTAGCCCCGTACCTCTTTATCATCTGTCTAGACTATGTGCTTAGGACTTCGATCGACAAGATCAGAGAAAATGGCTTCGAGCTGACTAAGAGAAGAAGCAAAAGGTACCCCGCAAAAACAATCACGGACACCGACTACGCTGATGACTTGGCGTTACTAGCGAATACGCCTAATCAAGCAGAGACACTACTGCATAGTCTGGAACGAGCCGCAGCTGGCATTGGCCTCCATGTCAATGCAAACAAAACTGAATATATGTGTTACAACCAAACGGGCAACATTGCCACACTAGACGGAGCCTCTGTGAAACTAGTCGACAAATTCACCTACCTAGGAAGTAGCGTCTCATCAACCGAAAAAGACATCGACACACGACTGACGAAGGCATGGACAGCTATCGATAGGCTCTCGATCATATGGAAGTCAGACCTAAATGATAAAATGAAACGCAGTTTCTTCCAGGCAGCGGTTGTGTCGATACTGCTATATAAATGCACCACATGGACGCTAACGAAGCGGCTGGAGAGGAAACTAGACGGAAATTACACAAGAATGTTGAGAGCAGTATTAAACAAGTCCTGGCGACAACACCCCACGAGACTCCAACTATACGGACACTTGCCCCCCATCACGAAAACTATACAAGTCAGACGAACCAGACACGCGGGACACTGCTGGAGAAGCAAGGACGAGCTCATAAGCGATGTACTCCTGTGGTCCACATATGGATGTGCAAAAGTAGGACGACCAGCACGAACTTACATACAGCAACTATGTGAGGACACAGGATGTAACCCTGAAGACCTGCCGGAGGCGATGAATGATAGGGAGAAATGGCAAGTGAGGGTCAGGGATATCCGCGCTGGCGGCGCGACATGATGATGATGATGATTACGCTTATTAGGCTTATTCATGTTTATTACTCTTATTTATAACTATTAAGTTTATTACGCTTATTTATGACGCTTATTACGCTTATTCGTGTTTATTACGCTTATTTATGACTATTAAGTTTATTACACTTATTTATGAGGCTTATTACGCTTATTCATGTTTATTACTCTTATTTGACAATTAAGTTTATTACGCTTATTTATGAGGCTTATTACGCTTATTCATAATTATTACGCTTATTTATAACTATTACGTTCACTAAGCTTACTTATGACGATTATTGCACTTATACATAATTAGTACGCTTATTTATGACTATTACTTTTATTACGCTTATTCATGACACTTATTACACTTATTCATAACTATTACGTTCATCACGAATGATAACGTTCGTGGTTCTCGAATGCTGAGTTGACTGGTGAGGCTCCAGTAGTTCTGGAGTTTTGGGGAATGCGGAGTACGACTTTGAAAACTTTGATCCAGTTTAATGGTTATAACTGATTATAGTATCAGTCATCATTTACTAAGTTTAATTTAGTTTAGTTTGGTACAAGGTCATTAATATGAAGCACCTTAAAAGAATCAGATTATAAAGGTAAAACAAATTAAACAAATTAAACACAAATCTCGGTCACATTTTTGTGATGACTGTAGTTAAATATGGTATACATAGACAAACTTTTTGTTTTCCTTATCGATGCCCGCTGACTGTACCACTGGTTCCCCAGACTTTCAATGTTTTTACTTATCTTTTCTATTCACAGGATTTCTGGCCGTTATAGGTAAACATATGATTACTCCGAGAGGTTTGCAATTTTTGACCTAAAGTTGATGTTCGTGCCAATTATATAATTACATCTGGATGCAGTACATTTAAACTCAAAAAAGAAAGGAACACTTATACTAACTAAGAATTAACAAGATGCATTTATGCGAAAATTCTCAGCACTATCCTTTATACTATGTTAGAAAAATCTTAGAAGTTTATTTCAAGTTTACTAAGTGTTGTTTATATACGCATGCTCTTGAAAAACTTTTTGCTGAAACGTGATTATCTTATTTTGGAGAAAATTCTAATCTGCTTCCTATTAAACTATCCCAGTCGGCAGGGCCTTAGAATATACCGACTGCATCACTGCAGAGGGGTAAGACCCCTCCCCCAAGGAGTGTCCTGGATATTACATTAAACAATCTGATGGCGTGGTTCCAGTCTTGGAGATTTGGGGAATGTGAAGTACCTTGTTGGACTGTTTGGGGGGTGGGTGGTAAGAGTACAAGCCATCCATAACTTATAGGTTCTCCAGCTGGAAGAAGGAAGAGATCGGCCAATCAACGATGACTCCAGCATATATGAGGAGGGTCAAATTATCCTCATTTAACTTAACCTATTGTAGACTTATACTGACAAGACGTATCTTTTGTATTAAGAATTCCTCAACTGAAGAAGATGGCTACCCTAATTCCAACATAAGCCTTTATTGCTATTGCTCCTAGGTCCACTCTGACCTGGAGTGGTAGCACCTAACAGGTTCCTCTCTATGGGTCAATTAGAACTACATTGATTTTGCCCCCAGGTCCACTATGACCCGGAGTGGTAGCACCTGATAGGGTCCCATCTACTGGTTAAATAGAAGTTTTTGAGATTTAAATTGAGTGCAAATAAATGACTTATGCTAAATTGAATTGTTAAAAGTAGAACTATTTGATCATTTTATTGTGTGTAAACAAAACATTAGTGTTTAAATGAATTGTTTGTGATACACTGCAATTCTTGGAACCATTGAGCTGTCTGAAAAGAAAGAGCTGAGGCTCATTTAAAAACATCAAATGTGTTTACAAATCATATATATTTAATATATATGTATAAAGAGGATTTGGCATTAAATAACCTACAGTAGTTGAAATGCCATAAAACAAAACCACTTACGCTGATTTATGACTATTACGCTTCTTATGCTTATTTATGACGTTTGGCTGGTGAAGAAGCTAGACGACAACAATACAAGAAGCTAGACGGCAACTACACAAGTCCTGGCGGCAACACCTCACAAAGCACCAGCTATACGGCCACCTGCCTCCTATCACAAAAACTATCCAAGTTAGACGAACCAGACACGCAGGACACTGCTAGAGGAGCAGGGACGAGCTCATAAGCGATGTACTCCTATGGACCCCACATATGGCCGAGCTAAAGCAGGACGACCAGCTAGAACATACATACAGCAGCTGTGTGAGGATACGGGATGTAGCCCTGAAGATCTGCCAGAGGCGATGAACGATAGGGAAAAGTGGTGAGAGAGGATCAGGGATATCCGTGCTTGCAGCACGACATGATGATGATGATGATGATGATGATGATTATTATTATTATTATTCTTATTATGCTTATTAATGACTATTGCACTTATTGCATTCATTTTTGACGCTTATTACGTTTATCTTTGTCAAAAACAGACCTCACCATCATCAACATTACCAAGGTGTTCCGACTGCACGGAGTCCATTGCCTCAATGTGAATAATGCAACAATGACCTAACACTTAAAACTAGTTATGTTTTAGCGCTTTTATCTCCCACCACCACCGCATCCCAAGATTTGCTATTACTGACATAGTACTCGTCAGTGACTGCCGAAAGCGGCTTCCGTTTTCTTTTCTTTTTTCAACGATGTTATAATTGATCTTTTCTAATACAAAATCTTTTCGTTTACCAAAATATTTTCTCTGGTGAGTGATAAAAGAAAGAGGATGCTAAGGTTCAATTTAAAAAGAAATTTTGAATTAATCCGATATAGGCGCGATTTTCTTTCACGCGCATAGTGTGGTCAATGGAAATTGAATCGATAACTCAAGTTCAAACCCTGGATGAAGTTGTTTGTGTTTAATGACACAACAACGTTTTATACGGACGTTTGAAAATTATTATCGAGGAAGGAAGAGTCGTTTTTTTTTTTAATTTTTTGCAAGTCAGAAAAAGTAGTTTCGTTAAAAGGAAAAACTTCATGTTAATTATCATAAAACAAAAACGCCAGCCAAATTTTTCTCACCCAGTTGGCTGGAGTTGTAGAATACATCGACTGCGTCTTTGCAGAGGGGTAAGACTCCACCAACGAGTGTCCTGATATGACTCTAAAATATTTGATGGTTAGGCTCCAGTGATGCTGGAGCTTTGGGGAACACGAATTATCTCTTCATTGCCATCGCTCCCGGGTGCACTCTGAGCCGGAGTGGTAGCGCCTGACAGGGTCAAATATAAATCTTTGACATTTAAACTGAGTGCAAACAAATGATAATAGTAAATAGAATTATTCATGTTAAATAGAAATACTTGAAACCATTTATCTGTGTGTGAAAAAAAGAGCCCAGGCTCGTTAAAAGTGTTATCAACAAAATGTGTTTACAAGTCATATATATTCCTTATATATGTATGAAGAGGATTTGGCATAAATAACCTACATTAGTTGATATGCTATAAAACCAAACCAAACCAAACCAAACCAAATCAAACCAAATTTTTCAGTGTCTTTTCTCTCTTACATCAGGTACGAAACTTTTCCTTTCACTATTGTATATGGTTACATAATTATATATTGCTATTGCTACCGGAGAGTTGTCTCATTCACGGAGTTGTCTACGTCCTTGGCAACGCATTCCTATTAACCTTCTTAACCGTCATAAGACGTTCCGACAAAGTTGCATTATTTCCGTTCTGCGGACCTTTAAAAACACAATGATGGCGCAAAATGCATTAAAAAACAACCAATCGGAGGACGTACGTGGTCATCCCAGTTTTCGAACCACACACTTTGCGCTTATACCCTTAAGAAAGGCGTGAACGCATCTATTTCCTTCCAGGTATTGGTAAATAGTTGAATAGACTGGGTTCTTTAACCTTAGTTCGATTAATAGTCTAGAAGGAAAACTTTTAATACATAGGTGATAGATTTATGGTTTGGTTTGGTTTCTTTGTTTAATGGCATACCAACCATTGTAGGTTATTTAATGCCAAAGCCATTCTCCTAGAAGAACAGTAGTGGTACTATTTAACCCATAGTTGGGAGGATAAGAGGGTTCATACCGTTCCCAAGGGTATTTGCCTGAAAGTGAACGTAATAGCGCGACTGGAGTACGAACTCGCTTACTACGATTCTGCAGTCCATCGCTTTAACCATTACACCACGAGGACACCCCCAAGATTTATGGGTGATAAATTGATTCGATATAATATGCACTAATGCAAAATAAAGATTTTAACACCCTGAATATGAAATGCAACACATCTTGCTAACCGCAATCAGTGGTAACTCGGTAACTAACCAATTGGCTGGATCAGTCAAGTTTAATGACTGAAAATAAATACATAGTATTGATGTTGAAAATTAAAATTTTAAAAATATCGTTTTACATGAAACCTGTTGATAAACACTGCTGGATTAAAGTAAATAAGTGCATAGGTTCCAAAATAAGGTGTGTATCAGCTTTATGCTGATCCCACCCTAGCACGTTATCTAAAAATTGCAATTTAAAAATCAGCTTACGCTT
>OY757934.1:45895554-46080554 GCA_963585895.1 Sepioteuthis lessoniana
AGGATTTGAACTCGTGTCACCGTGTCCATTTCCTACGACGATAACCATTACACCACGGGCACCTCCATTAGGATCCGAACTATCGATTTAGTAGATCTATTTGAAAATTGTTTGTATTCCAAAGGACCATGTGCAAAAAGCAACAAGAACAGCTACAAAAAACAAAAAAAAAAAAAACAAATAAAAAGAAAAAAATAACTTTTAAGAAACTACGACCTAAAAATGTAAATATGAACGTATGATGAACGCAATTCTTTAACCTCTCGGCATAAAATAACTCTATATTGGTTGGCATACCGTTAAAATCAATCAATCAATCTATCAAATTTCAATTCTACTTTTACACAAGGTTATTTGTAAATTGAAGCTTTGTCCTGGGCTGAATGTGACAGAAACTCAATTTTTAAGAGGAGTAAAGCTGATCCGAATATAAGTCTCTTTCTTGAATAGTCGCTTAATTTTACTCATTTTAGTTCACGGTAGAACTTCTCATCCGAACATTACATTTTTAGTGATTCCTTTGATGTAGTTCTTCGAAACGACTGAAACTACGTATTAAGTTATGACATACAGAGACTAGCATCAATGTCTATGGGATTCGTGCCCGCAGTTTTGTAGCATCACATCCACACCCATACAACCGTAGGCGTGTTTCGTGTCTGATAAACAGCTAAGATTTCGAACGCTGATAATTTCATTGCACAACACTCTTCATAAACTGTATTTCTTCCTATTTTGCTATAGCCAAATCAAGTTTTTTCTAGTCTTTGAGTCGTTCAAAATTCAAGTTATATCCCTGTCTTTACTAGATGAGCAAGAACCCCAATCTTTTCTTAAAATATCTTTTATTGAAATTATATTTAATATGTCTGCCAAACTTTATAAATATTTGATTGATCACTAAGGACAGGTCTTGGTTTGAAATCAAATATTCCTTTACCTTAATAAAAAAAAAAACTGCTGTAACGAAAGTCTCACATTATAAGAAACTGAATAGGCAATGTGATAACCTTTGTCTTTGAGCTCTAGCCCTCAAATTATACAAGCAAATTCTGAGATTTATCTAAAAATATTCAGCCATTTTAAATATTTCCATTCACCACTTTGAAATAATTTGGCACTCATCTGCGTATACATTGATAGACGCACTTTTGGAGGATTACTCACTTGAGAGGCTTGCTTTGTCTTATCATGGTGTAATATGAAATCGGCAACCCAGAGTTCAAATCCTGGACGAAGCTCTTTGAATTTCACTTAACGCTAAAGGCATGAATCGATTTCTTCTTCCACCAGCTACTGATAAATAATAGGGTAGACAGAGTTCTTTTGTCTTAGTTATATAACCAGGATAGGAGAAAGAAAACTCTTCATTCAAAGCAGTTGTATTTTGCTTAAAAATTGACTTTGTGTCACTCCTGCTTGTTGTGGAGGGGTTAGATAGATTCATGCTCTGCAAAAAAAAAAAAAAAAAAAAATGACCTTGTGTCACAGTCCACCTTTAGAGGAGGGATTGGGTAAATATATCCTCCCCTAAAAAATTGACATTGTTCCACATTCTGTTTGTGGTAGAGGGTTTGGGTAAATACGTGCTCTGCTAAAAAATCGACCTTGTGTCACATCATATTTATGACGGAGGAGTTGGGTAAGTACATGCTCTGCTTAAAAATTGACCTTGTGCCACATTCTGTTAGTGGTGGAGGAGTTGGGTAGATATATGATCTGCTTAAAAATTGACCTTGGGTCACATCCTACATTTTGTGGAGGGGTTGGGTAACTACGTATTAAGTCGAGATTGAGACTTTTTTAAGTGAGCTTATATAATGTGTGGCTGTCCAAGACATGTGGTGGGGGTCAGTTCTTTTGTTTTTTTTTGAGGGGAGGAGTGGAGCATCACCTTACGTCGGGCTTCATCCCTGCTGTATATACGAGGGGTATACGATAAGTTTCCAGACTTTTTTCGTATGGGCACTTTTATTGATAGTACACACATGAAACTCTAGTCCCCTTCCAAGCAATCTCCTCCGGCTGCAATGCACTTCTTATACCGTTCCAACAACTTCTGGAAGGCCCCATGGAAGTCCTCTTGTGTGAGCGCGTCAATCACCTTCATCACAGCCTCTTTCATCTCTTCAATTGTCTCATAACGACAGCCTCTGAGCTTAGGGAATAAGCAAAGCCACAGGGAGAAAGGTCTGGACAATAGGGAGGATGAGGAGCTGTTTTGATGCCTATCTTGGTCAAATAGTCAGTGACAAGGATGGAGTAGTGAACTGGTGCAAATGTCACTGGTGGAAATGCCACTGACCCGATTTGAAGAGTGCTGGCCTTTTCCGACGGAATCTCTTTCTGAACTCCCTTAAAACCTCAACATAGTAACCCTAACTCTTTGGCCAATCAACCGTGGTGTATTGACTTCCTTACTCCTCCCACACCTCTCATTATCCCTCACAGACTCCCTGGCTTCCTTGAATCTCTTATGCCACTCAAAAACTGATGCTCGATTCATGCAAGATGGTCGAAAAGCAGCCTGAAGCATTCCATACGTTTCTGTGGCATCATTTCTTCCAAGTTTAAAACAGAATTTTATTGCATATCGTTCTTCTAAAGTGTCAGATTGCATTTATGAAATTCACCAGCTGTGACAATCAGGCTTTAGTAGGGTGTATTCCAATTGCTTCTGTAGCTGTTCATTTGAACCTGAAATCATACAAATTCGTCAGTCATCCCATAAGATGTATATCAATAACATGGTGAATTTTTAAGAGCCTATGACAATTTTAAATGCCCATACGAAAAAAGTCTGGAAACTTATCGTATGCACCTCGTATTTTGCTCCCAGAGACTACTGACTTTTCATAAAGTGATGGCTTTCCTGAAAGAGGCCTTTGCAATCAGTTTTGAAACGTGAAACTTAGGGAAAAAAAGAAAAAGAGAAAAAATAAAACTTTACATCGGTACTGCATCGCGGCGCATCTCGTAGTGTTTAAGATCTCAGTTCATCTCAGCCGGTAGAGATCCGAAAAACTCAACTACATTTTCAATGGCCCAAATCCAACTCTATGCCCCAATGGCAGAGAACTCAACTTCTTTGCCTCCATGGGTCCTAACTCAAATCTAAACTGCTGTGTTTTTAAAATCCTCAAATTCTCAGCCCATCTCTTCTGGGTATGATGTCATCCACACTCCAGCCCCATTTCCTGTCTGGGGATGTACCTGAACTCTTAACCCGAATAGTTCAAAGCCCAACCAAACTGAATGATAAAATATAATTAAGGAAAAATTATTAAAATCAAAAAATCATTCCTTAATTATATGTAATATAATGGCTGAGGGATTTCGTTTTATGCTTTGGGTTTAGTTAGCCTGGGAATCTTTCGGCTCAACACATGGGTTAGTTAGGTGCAACATGAACGCAGGTGTTTACGCGCGCGCGGGGTGGACGTATCATTGAGAGATGTCAAAATAAAAATCCCAGATAGGGGGATGTGAATGACGTCATGCACCGGAAGTGCGCAGAGAATTTGGGGAGATTTGAAAAAGTCAGTGAGTTGAGAACTAGACACCGAACGAGAAGGGTCGACTTTCGAGGCTCGTCGAGGCCAGACGAATTTGCGCGCTACGGGCGCCGCACGAGACTGGGGGCAGATAGAAAAGTCATCATAGAAAGATTGTGCATCTCTCTTCCTTATGTCGAAACCTTTAACTCAACAGTAATAAAAGGTTTCGTACCTGAACTAAGAAGTCGTTACGTGTTTTTCGTGTTTCGGGATTCCTATGTTCTATGTATATATATTATGAACATTCTATGTACGTTTCACGTAGCCATATCATGGCTATCTAACATATATAACACAAGGACACTTCTGGTGGTGTAATGGTTAAAAAGCTAGAGAGGTACCCGTGGTGTAATTGTTATCGTCGTAGGAAATGAACACGGCGACACGAGTTCAAATCCTGGACGAGACTGATTGCATTTCACATAGCACTAATACCCTTGGGAAAGGTATGAATCCAATTATTCTCCCTCCAGCTATGGGTAAATAGTAGGACAGACTAGGTTCTTCAGCCTTGGTTAGGCAACTAGTCTAGGAGAAGGAAAACTCTGAATTCAAACCTGTTAAACTCCGCTTAAAAATTGACCTTGTGTCATATCCTGCCCGAGCCGAGGGGTTGGGTAAATAGGGTGATGGTTAAAAAGCTAGATTAGCAAACCTACACGAGTGAGTTCAAATTTCATTGGGTGCCCATTCATTCGTCCTTGTGCCACATCGAAGCAAAGAGGCTCGTAAATTACTATATCGGTATCGCGAAAAGATCCCGGAAATAAAGTATCTATTTCCATTAGTCAACCGTATGAAATGCTCTCATTTTCTGGTTCTACTCATTAAAAAAATGTCCCCCAACAAAACGAAAGAAAAAAAGAAGAAAAAACTATTCCAGCCTATATCATCATATCAATGTGTTATATCCTTAGTTTAGAGAACAAAGAAAAAAAGAAAGTAATTCATTCTATATTAAAACCAAACTTTTAACCGTCTAGGGCTGTAGAATTCACCGACTGCGTCTCTGCAGAAGGGTAAGACCCTCCCCGCCAAAAGTCCTGGATAGGACATTAAACAATCTGATGGTGAAGTTCCGGTCTTGGAGCTTTAGGGAATTCGAAGTAGCCCTTAATTTCCTTTGCTCCCCGGTCCACTCTGACCCAAAGTGGTAGCACCTGATCGGATCCTATCTATGGGTCAAATTGAACTGTTTGACTTTTTAACTGTGTGCAAACAAATGACTTATGCTAAATTAAATTGGTGGAAATAGAACTGTTTGATCATTCAACTGTGTGCCAACAAATGACTTATGTTTAATTGAATTGTTAGTGATACATAGCAATACTTGGAATCATTTAAATGTGAGCAAAAGAATTGTTGAATAAAAATATTGGTATCAAATGGCAATACTTGAAACTCTTTGACTGTGTGCCTAAATTGAATTATTGGTATTACATAGAAATACTTGAAACCATTTAAATGTGTGTGAATGAATTAATAGTGTTGAAAAGAATAAACAGTTTGCAATATTTGGACTACTTCACTGTCCGCAAACAAATGATTAATATTAAATAGAATTTGTAGTGTTGAATAGCAATAATTGAAACCATTTAACTGTGTTGACACAATAGCATTACTCGTGGGCAAACAAATTAGTTCTCATTTAAAAGGGGAATTACCAGCAAACTATGTGTGTTACATAGCCATACATGAATATGTGAAATAGACATATTCATACCGGTACGCAAAATGTTCATAATGTCCATAACGCACATATAGATAACATAGGAATCCCGAAACACAAAAACACTTACGACTTCTTTGTTCAGGTATGAAACTTTTTATTACCTTTGAATTAAAAGGTTTTTCGACATAAGGAAGAGAGATGCACAATCTTTCTATGCTGACTTTTCCACCTGCCACAAACCACGTGCGGCACCCACTGCAAGGCCTCGGCGAACTCCGAAAGTCAACTGTCTTCTTCGGACGCTAAAACTCCACTCAACTGACTTTTTTTTTCAAATCCCCAAAATCCTCCGCTCACGCTTCCGGTGCATGACGTCATTCACATCCCGCGGTCACATTTTCTATCTGGGGTTTCTATTGTGACATCTCTGAATGACACGTCCGCTCCGCGTGTGCATGAACACCTGCGCTCATGTTTGCACCTAACTAACCCATGCACTAAGCGAAAGGTTCTAAGCCTAACTAAACCGAAAGGCAAGATATATAAAACGAAATCCCTCGGCCATTATATTACATGTGTATAAACAAACGACTGATGTTAAAATGTGACTTATATGTATAATATATGTATAAATAGGATTTAGCATTAAATAAACTTTAGGTATCATTGCCGCTTCCACTAATTGCCATTCTGATGAACTGACCCTACCTAACATACATAACTGCCTTGAAAACTCTCACTTCTTACCATAACATCGTTATTTCACCTTCTGACAAAGGTGGAGGTGTTGTTATTATGGATTTTACGGTCTTTAACCAAAAACTTATGCATCTATTCGGTAATAACAACACCTATGAACAGATATCCCTACAAATTGTTTCAAGTAATATTAATGACTTTAACAAATCCTACAGAAAATTAATCTCTAATGAGGATAAATCTTGGTCCTCATTAATCACTTATCACCCCATAATCCCTAAAATTTACGGTTTTCCTAAAACCCACAAATCTGACATTCCCCTGAGACCTATTATTTCTGGCATAGAATCTGCCCACCATAGTATCGCTAAACTTCTAGCCAAATTATTCTCCCCTATATTAGGTACCACCAGTGACGTACTCATCAAAAATTCCGGTTAACTCCTCAACAAAGTAACTGACATTGATATAAACAACAAATATTTCGCTAGTTTAGATATCAAGTCCTTATATACCAACATACCTGTTGATAGATGCATTGAACGTCTACATAATCACCTTCGAAAATCTAAGTCCACATTACCTCTACCTATCTCTAAACTAATTAAAATTTATACCTTATGTACTCCACACTGTTACTTCCTATACAGCAACATATTTTATAAACAAAAATTTGGTTTACCAAAGGGATCTCCGCTTAGCGGAGTTCTTGTATGCATTTATCTTGAATTCTTAGAATCTGGCCCCTTTAAACATATTATACCCAATACTGAACGTTACTTCAGATACATAGACGATATTCTACTTATCTAACCACAAGATCTTGATTTACATAGCATCACTGATAGACTGCACAATGTAGAACCTTCTATAAAGTTCACATCTAAACTTGAATACAATAGCACCCTACTGGACATCTTACTTATTAGGAATATTACCAAACAAGAATTCAAGGTTTACTGTAAACTCACCTGTAAAAACGACCACTTACATTTTATTTACACTACAACAACAACAGCAAAAGAGGTATCGTCATAGGTTTTTAACTCAGAGCTCTACGTATTTGTTCCTCGAAATATTTAATTGATGAATTCAACCACATTAAAAACTCCTTCTTTAACCTTCTTTATCCTGAATCTTTTTACACTTTGCTAAATCTAAAGCCCTCAAAATTCACAATAAGAATCAACCTCGAATTAATGCCTACTCACAATCTTATAAAACTAGTCCCCCCCCCATAGATTCATAACTTTGCCAAACAATTCTTCTTCTCCCAGCAAAATAGACAACTTGAATATACTCGATATCAAAACTACCTCTTAACCCTCTAAAACGATCCGCGAATTAATACACTCTAGCCCTCAGCGTGACATATTTTCAGATGCCGGTGTTTATTGTATCCCTTATAAGAATTGTAAATTAAAATATTTGGTGAAACATCTCGGAACCTTCACGTTCGCTTGAAAGAACACAAAAGAGACATAAGAATTGGTAACTTAAACAATGCACCATTTCAACACATTTCTCAATCTAATCACAACTTCGATTTCAATTCTGTAAAGATGTTCATTTACATTCATAATAAAAGAGTAAGACGAATTTTCGAGGCCGCTTCTATTTCACTCTGTAATTCCCTAAATACTCGTCCGGGTTTCTATAATATTTCTCCTTACTTGAGCAAATCCATTTTAAATAGCTACAATATATTCCATCTTTAGTTAATATATTCCACATATAGAATAATTTTATCCTTTCTCTTTTTCTTTTTGTCTTTCTTTTTCTTCCTTCTTTTGATTCGAAATCTTTCTCGATAAACAAACGGAACATAAATTCTACACGATATTTCTTATAAATCAAATGATGTAATTTAAAACAAACAAACGCTGATTCACTTATTAAACGGTCAACTTTTTCTTGTTATACAAATTTTTCCAAGGTTTTTGTATTTTGCACTTTTAAACCTCCATCGTTGATTTAACGTCACTAATATCACCCCCTTATAGTCCTGATGATGGTTCATTAGAACCAAAAGGCTATAGTGTCGAATTAGCTTCTCAATAAATTTCTCCTTCTACTTGGATTACCTTGTTATCAATTTTTCTTTATATAAGCTATAGTGGTTGATATGCCATAAAACCCAACCCAACCAAACCAAACAAATTAGTTCTGAATCGTCTAAAAATTAAATTACCGACAGACTATATGTGCAAACAAATGACTGATGTTAGATTGTGACTCTTATATAACAATACTTGAAACCATTTAACTGTGTGCCAAGACAGACCTTAAAAATATTATCTACAAAATGTGTTTACAAATCATGTATGCTTAATATATGTGTATAAATAGGATTTAGCATTAAATAACCCATTGTATTTAGAACCCCAAAGAAATTAAAATATTTTAAGTAGAAATTGTTAAAAAGTTGATTGCTTCTCTTTTTTAAAGACTCTGTATATGTTTATACAACTATAAAATTAGCTGAAAAGAAGAGAGAAAGCGAAGTATGTGTGTGTATCAGTATACACGGTGCACGAATAACAACACATGCATACATACTCATATACACGCAAGTACACACACACACACACACACATATATATATATACGCGAGCAGGATGTGACTCAGAGTCAGTTTTTTAAGTGGAATTTAACAGGTTTGAATTCAAAGTTTTCGTTCTCTTAGATCGGTTGCCATCTCTAGGTTGAAGAACCCAGTTTGCACAACTATTTACTCATAAGTAGAGTGAGAATAGTTTGATTTATATCTTTTCCATACATCCACATATGAATGCATGTATGTATGTATGAATGTGTGCGCTAATATACTCTCACAGAATATATTGGGTGTCTGAATGTACACGTGTGACTGCTAATAACTCTATTAATAATAATGTTGTGTTCTTTTATTGTTGTTTCAGATTTGAAAATAATATACTATATCAGTTATTATGCCTTGATCACAATGCCTTGGACAAGAGAGGAAAAATATTTTTCGTCACTACTTACTTGGAGACAAAAATCATTCAAAACTGCCTCAAACCCATTAATACGATAATTATTTATCACTGAGACAAGAGACTCAAAAGAAAACTCCATGTCCTGAAAGCTGATTTAACAACAAATATTGATTTCATGTTTCTAGCTCAAAGGATGCATTTTTTTACCAGATATCTTCTAAATGATCACCATTGCGCTTATCTCAGTAATAAATCATTATCTTATTAATCGATTGCAGCTATTTTAAAATACCCTGTATAAATGAGTCTTAGCACAGAAAACAAAATTAGTGACCTTATTATTTACTCATTCGGAGGATATATCATCTGGGCCTTACTTTACGATTGGTCAGCTCCCGTCTCCTTACCTCATTTCTCTTCTCTTCTTCCTGTAGACTAGTGGGCGCTTTCGTGTCTCCATCTTTGTTCTTTTTTGTTGTCTTCTGTCATGATCCCTAGAAGTTATTCACTGCTTGAGTGTGGAATAACAACCCGACCACAATTTCATAGCAATATTTATATTTTATTTTATGGCGTCTTTTCCTTCATAATTATCTGCCGTGGCCAAAAAGAGGAATCAGTGAGAGCAAGATGGAATGTTCAACCTCTTGCAGGATGGTTTACCGCTAACGTTTTCTAACACTAGAACCGTTTTGGTCACCTGATTGAAAACATCCAATGAGAGCTGTGGTCTCAGATTGACCTCGAGTTCAATGGCTGTTATTCATTCGGGTTAACCGGTTGTATTTTTCCCCCCAGGGCCCATTTTGAATACAGTACCACAAATAAAAAAATAAATCTCATCAATCTATAATGTAACAACCTGAGTTCGAGGCCCCGAGAAGGGTGTTTATATTCATTTTGCAAAAAAAAAAAAAAAAAAAAAAAAAGAAAGGGAAGACTTTGCTAATCGCATGAGTTTTTAAATCCTGGTAACTGTTGTCATCGTCGTATAATTTGACATAATATCTCATAATATATCCTGATGGTTGAATTTTAGTTTGTTTATTTTTTTGTTTAATGGCATATCAAACTTCGTGAACTACTTTATGCCAAAGTTATCCTTGTGGAAGAATAAAAGTGGTTCTTAGCTCAGTCGGGTGGGGCTGTAGAATACACAGACTTCATCTCTTCAGAGGGATAACCCCCACAACGAGTTTCCTGAATATGACGCCAAACCATTTGATGGTCAGGATCCAATCCTGGAGCTTTTGGAAATTTAGAGTACCCTTTTATTGATATTATTCCAAGGTCCACTCTGACCCGGATTGGTAGTACATGACAGGGCCCTATCAATTGGTCAAATAGAACTGTTTGACCATCTAACTGTGCAAACAAATGACTGATGTTAAATTGAATTGTTAGTGATTGATAGTAATACTTAGAATCATTTATATTCGAGCAAACGAAGAAGTTATGTTAAATAGAATTAATAATATCGTATAGCAATATTTAAAATCCTGTGTGCATAAATTGAATTATTTGTATAACATAGCAATACTTGGAACCTTTTGACTATGTGCAAATGAATGAATGGTATTGATTAGAATTAATGGTGTAAAATAGCAATATTCATGACTACTTCACTGTGTGCAATCAAATGATTTATTTTACATAGAATTATTAGTGTTAAATATTAGTACTTGAAACCATTAACTGGATGCATACAAATTAGCTTTAACTTAAAAAAAAAACTACCGATAAACTACTCATTTACAAACCGTATGTATATATATTTAAGTGGGTGTAAACAAATGAATTATGTTAAATTACATTGTTAGTGTTACATAGCAATACTTGAAACCATTTTACTGAGCGCAAACAAATGACCTTTGGCTCATTTTAAAGTGTCTCAACAAACTATTCGCTTACAAATCATATATCTAATAAATGCATGAGCAGGATTTGGCTTTGAATAACCTGCAACGGTTGATATACCATAAAACACTACCAACTAACCTGTTGTGGTAAGATAACCCATAGCTGGGGAAAAAAAGAAGGTTCATAACTTTTCCAAAAGTCAACGTAATCGCTCGGCTAGAGTTCGAATTTGTTTACTATGTTGTCGCAGTCCAGGACGATAGCCACTCTGCCATCATAGTTGAAAGAGAACACGCTATCGCTAAGCGAGTGTGGATCCATGCGAGTCGGTCGCTCATATAAACCCTACCTGTCCAGCAAAACCTATTTATGTTGTTGTCAACCTTGATGCGGAAGAACAAGCACACATAAATATACGTGTGTGTATATACACGTGTGTGTATATTTTCTAGAACTGGCGTCAATGCTTATGACAATAGTATGACTTTTATGTGAACTCTCAGCTTCCTTATTCCCACCCGGTTTCTAGCTACCGTCCGAAGAATACCAAAAACTGGTTGAGTGAGAAAAATATAACAAAATGATATCCTAGTTCTGATCAACACAAACAAAGCCATGACTCACCTTCATTGTCGTTGACATAGCGATGGATACCAAGGAGACGACCAGTGGTATTATTAACTCATTTGAATGGAGATGCATACGCGCCTTGTTCCCTCATTCGTCTTCAAACAATTGAAGTTTGGTTTGATTTAGTTTTGAGGCATATCAACCATTGGGGGTTATTTAATGCCAAACCCTCTTTATACATATATATTGAATATATAGGATTAATTTTGGTTTGGTTTCATGGTATATCAACCACTGTAAGTTATTTAATGCCAAATCCTCTTTATATATATACATTAGATATATAGGATTTGGTTTGGCTTGATTTTATGGCATATAAACTTTTGTAGGTTATTTAATGTTAAATCCTTTACATATATATATATATATATATATATAGGATTTGTTTTGGTTTGGTTTTATGGCATATCAACCATTGTTGGTTATTATTGCCAAATCTATTTTTATACATACAAACAGGTCTATTTCAAACAATTCAATTTACCATGAGTACACAGTTTAGTTTGATTTGACCCATAGATAGGACCCTAACAGGTGCTACCTCTCCGGGCCAGATTAGATCTGGGAGCGATGGCAGAAAAGGAGTACTCTACATTTTCCCAAAGCTCCAGTATTGCTGGAGCCTCACCATCAGTTTGTTTAGTATCATATCTAAGACACTTGATCAGGGGGGGGGGCTTATTCCTATGCAGAGATGCAGTCGGTGTATTCTGCAGCCCCAGTCAACTGGGCCAAGACTATTGAGAACATTTATATACTTGCAAAATACTACGGTGAAACATAGGCAAACTCGTAGTTATATCACCCAGTCGGTGGGGCTTAGAACATGCAGGTTGTATCATCTGCAGTAAGGTAAGCCCCCCACCCTATCCAAGGAGTGAATTGGGTATAGATTCAAGGTAAATTCATCGTCGATAAACTCCTACAATAGTAAACTTGTCAACCGTTTATTCAATGCATGGCAAATTTATCGCAGTTAAATCATTCGTATCAAATTAAACGGTCTTATAATATAGGATTTTTCCTAACCCTAACCTTAATCCTTTCGCTCTTTTTATCAAATTAAAAAAGCAATGATTGAATTTATGATAGGATCAATTTAGCAAAGGATGACTTTACTGACAATAAATTTACCATAGGATGAGTTTAGCAAAGGATGACTTTACCGACAATAAATTTACCATAGAATGAGTTTAGCCAAGGTTGACTTTACCGACAATAAATTTTCCATAGGATAAGTTTAGTGAAGGGAGACTTTACCGTCAATAAATTTACCATAAGATGAGTTTAGCAAAGGAAGACTTTACCGACAATAAATTTACCATAAGATGAGTTTAGCAAAGGAAGACTTTACCGACAATAAATTTACCATAGGATGAGTTTAGCAAAGGATGAATTTACCGACAATAAATTTACCATAGGATGAGTTTAGCAAAGGATGACTTTACCGACAATAAATTTACCATAAGAGGAGTTTAGCAAAGGAAGACTTTACCGACAATCAATTTACCATAGGATCAATTTATCGGGATTAATTTACCGGAGAGGTTGAATATGACACTAAACTATATCTGAATGTAAGGCTTCCTTTCCTGAGATGTAGGAAGTGAAATTATTCCCAGGGCCACCGTAAAGCGTCATGGTAGTGGCAGTTAGAATCTTCTCTATGGGTCAAATAGATCTATTTAAAAATTATTATTATTATTTGATGCTATACGACAGTAAATTATTTGTATAAAGTTAATTGAAACCATATAATTATTTGTATTTGATAGGAATTCTTAAAACCATACAACTATGTGCAAATTATTTGTATTAGATGGGAATACTTGAAACTACGCAACTGTGTGCAAATTATTTGTATTGGATTGGAATACTTTATATCATATACTTATGAGAAATAAGAATTTTTAACAAACAACCACTCAAAAAATAAAAATATAAATGTGCTATGGACGCAAAATTCTTAACCTCTCGGCATAAAATAACTTGAGACGGGTTGACACACCGTTAAAATCAATTAAGCGATCAATCGTAATCATAGGTTGATTTCAATCTTAAATTTTCACTGTATAATGATGGATACAAGCAATTCATATCCATAAGTAATTTAAGTGCATTTTAAAGGGAGGAGATTATGTTGAAAAAGTGCTTATTCCGTAAAATAAAGATATTTTTATCATTAAAGGGCTTATTTTGAAACATACTCGTATTTATATTTATATCGTTTTATAGATATATTGCAATATGAGTAGAGATATACGTTCCTACAAAAACGTTCATGGGTCAATATAGTAGATGTATCTATCGACCGATCAGCCTAAACACACACACACACACACACACACACACACACGCACTCTCTCTCTCTCTCTCTCCCAGGTCCTCTTTTTCTCTTTCTCTCTATACACACAGGTGTATATGTGCTCGTGCACGTGTCTGTATATATGTACAGCATATCAACTCCTTAAAAAATTATTTTACAAACTTTCTAAAAAAAACTTTTATTCTTAAAAATCTATCTCCTGACTAAGATCTCAGGTCGAAAGTAGTTTAGAACAATTAAAAAAAGAAATTGCACAAAAGAAATATTTCTGTTTGTCTTATCACTTTTATTACTCACTTTATATATATATGTATATAAGTTGGCGACTGTAGTCGAGGGCGACCAGAAGGCTCCCTTTTCGATAGCTACTACACCGAGGTGTAGGGGAGTGCGCTACTCCTTTCTCTGGATTGCTCCACTTTACCCTTGATATGTACCTTACATTGCTGAGTGTTAAGCAAGGCGGTATCAAGTACTATTTTTAAAGTCTTTGGTATGACTTGACCTGGGATCGAACCCAGGTCTCCCGGACCATTGGCGAACACTCAACCCACTTAGCATAAAGTTGCATAAAAAAGTGCTCGAAGCTGTTATGAGAGGGGAGGCATACAACTTAAAACATATCATAGTTATGAACGCTAGAAATCCGTTACTTGAAGTTTCATGTGGTATGCACAATCATCAGACACCGGATGATTGTGCATACTTCATGGTTGTGCACAAACATATATATATATATATATATATATATGTGTGTGTGTGTGTGTGTGTGTTCCAGTACTTTACATACAGCATATGACTTGTATGTCCTCATGTTCTTCAGATGGAATGCAGTACCCTGAGTATGTGTTTTAAAACATCACATCGACTCAGATGATTCAAATAAACTTTAACACTTTTATGAGAGTATCGTTATGATAGGAATTCTAATTCTCCAACTTTTCACTATCCTTGTTAACTGTCAACCCATTTTTGAAATATCCTCAGAGATGGTCCTCATCATATCAGTTCTGTTTTGCAAAAAAAAAAAACAAAACAAAAAAACCCCAAAAAACTACGAAATAATAATAATAAAAGAGTTAGAATTTCTAAGAAACCTCTGAGGAATATTGCTAAAATGTGGTGATAGGTATCTTAAACAGATGGAGAATGTTAGTAATCATTATATTATTAAGAGACTCCCAGAAAAAAGCGTTAACATATTTCTTATTCAACATATATATATATATATATATATATATATATATATATATATATATATATATATATATATAGTGGATTGGTAGTGATATGATATTTAGCGATAAATGTTTACTTACTTCTATTTGCTTTTATACTTCAACCCAATATTATCAACTAAGTTAGATCAATAAGTCTATAACCTAACACATGCTTATTTTCGCGTAAAAACTTTGTTGATTTCTGTGATAATTATTCATCAATGGACTAATCTATTGACAAAAACGAAAACTATGTTGGAAAATAAACATTTGTAATGTAACATAGATACTTTTTTCATTATTTGAGTATCGGTCATGATGTAGCAAACACACACACACACACACACACACACACGCATATATATATATATATATATATATATATATATATATATATAAAATGTAACTGAAAGTAAACTCAACCACAGTTAAATTGTCATTATGAATTAATTTCGGCGTAGGTTATATAATATATAATATAACCTTCGTCTCTTCAGATGACATACACCCTTAATTTGAGGGTGGAATTAGCAAATATAGACTACAGCAAATATGGATTATGTATATATATACATATATATATAATTAAAAGCACTGCCAAAGATTTATATGAAATCCCTCATATATTGTATATACGAATAATCCACGCCCATAGTCTTTGGACGCCGACTGGATATATATATATATATATATATATATATATATATATATATATATATATATATATTCAAACTATGGTTTATTCTCAACTATTTCAATATATATATATATATATATATATATATATATATATATATATATATATATATATCAAACAGTCGAGAATAAACCATAGTTTGAAAAGCGTTTGATAGATCAAAAGTGCTTACATGCTGACCAGCAGAGCAGTAAAAAAATAGAAGCCATTAAAGTTTCATAGTCTTAGTTTTTTTTTCAGCTGAAACTGTCGAATGAAAGATAAAGAATTGAATACTAATGAACAAAAACGAAATAGCTAGGTAGACAGACCAATTGAATTCTTTTTTTTTTCTTCAATGATTGTCTTCAGTTATATTTTATAGTATTATTGATGAATCACAACTTATATTGTTCTTTAATTTTATTCTACAAATACATCTATATATATATATATATATATATATATATATATAGTAACATTAATGAATCATAGATTATATCGTTCTTCAATTATTTCCACAGGATATTCTATAGTAATATTAATGAATCACAAATGATATTCTTCAATTATATTCTATAGAAATATTCTATAATATTACTTATAAAGCAACAAATTTTATTTGCGACAACAATCTTTCACTTTTTCCTTAAGAGCATCACTCATCCTGCAGGATAATTGCAATTTGATTATAGGTGCAAGTGTGAATGGATAGTAGATATTCTGATAAAATTTCCAAGTCTGCGGCCATTTTATGGCGTAGTAATATTCATATCAGTGCACCGTCAACAATACTGAGAGGGTACAAGCCTGTATTCACACTCACAGAAGGTTTTAGAACGTATTAAGTCTTGGTGGTCCGAGTAGTATTTATATACACTGTATAGTTGAGGAAGAATATTATTCGGGAACGTTTCAAGGAAGTAACACCGCCGGCTTATGAATATACATATTTGCATGCACACACGTGCGATATAAATATGGCCACACAACACACATGCCCATGGTGTAATGGTTATCGTCGTAGGAAATGGAGACGGTGACTCTAGTTCAAATCATGGACAAGGCTGATTGCATTTCATATAGCACTAATACCCTATGAATCCAATTATTCTTCCTCCAGCTATGGATAAATAGTAGGATATACTATATTCTTTAAAATTGGTTATGCAACCAGTCTAGGAGAAGGAAAACCCTGAATTCAAACCTGTTAAACTCCGCTTAAAAATTGACCTTGTGTCACACCCTGCCCGTGTGGAGGGGTGGTAAATACATACAGTACACATATAGAAGATACCAATAGCAGTACGGCAGATATCCAGAGTTCAATTGCAAAGTAGACGTCACGCCGTAGGTACTATTAACGCACAAGTCCGACATCAGTCAACCCAACTCATTAGACGTTTCGGTTTTAATGGACCTTCATCTGGACTGTAGAATGGTAATACCAAGTTCATTAAAACCGAAACGTGTCGATTTTCAATCAATATAAATTCTTCACTTTTGGATTACTTTGCTTTTCAAATTTTCTCCATACTATCGGATTCTTTTCCATTATTTACTTCCATATATATATATATATATATATATATATATATATATATAAGTATTATTTGGTACAGTTAAACCGGAGTTGGAAGTAATTCCATCAGGACAAGAAAACTATTCAAGATTGAACATTTAAATTTTCCTGGTAAAGAGCTCAATGTAACTGACATTACAGAGCAATAATTTCATTGAGAAAAAACACAAACCTGTCACATTAGGATTATAAATTTATTTCCATCCTGTTATGTGTTTTTGAAAAATCAAAAAACACGAAAAAAAAATTTATTTATTTTATCCATAAGATCTGAAGACGTCCTGTTAATTTTTTTTTCGCGTTTTTGATTTTATCAAAAACACATAACAGAATGGAAATAAATTTATAATCCTTATGTGACTGGGTTTTTTTTTCTAAATATATATATATATATATATATATATATATATATATATATATATATAAAAATTAAATAACCTACAAGGGCTGATAAACGATAAAACCCAACCAACTAGTCTAACCCATTTAGGTACGGTCCAGACGCACCTCTCCTTATCTTTTGTGATATTTCAGGTACCAATGCTTAAAGCGTGATTTGATTGTAGGTTTAAAAAATTGGTTTGAATTGAGAGTTTTCCTCCTCCAAGACTGGTTACCGTAGAAAGGCTAAAGTGACCACTCTATTCTAAGGTGTGTGTGTGGGGGGCAAAAGAAACAGATTCATGGTGTACTCAAGGGCATTACACAGAATTGAACCAGATTCGTCTCAGATTTGAACTTGACTGATTTGGTTTCGTTTGAGGGTATATAAATCATTGTGGGTTATTTAATGCCAAATCCTGTTCATCCATATATATCAGATATATATGATTTATTAGTCAACAAAATCAAATGGTTTCAAGTATTTCTATCAATCACTAATAATTCAATTAAACATCAGTCATTTATTTACTCACAGTTAATTGATCAAACAGTTCTATTTCTAACAAATTCAAAAATTCAATTTTGCATAAAGTCATTTGTTTGCACTCAGTTTAAATGACAAACAATTCTATTTGATCCATAGATAGGACCATATCTGGTGGTATCCCTCCGGGACAGAGTGGACCTGGGAGCGATGGCAATGAAGGGGTACTCCATTCCCAAAGTTCCAACATTTCTGGAGCCTCATCATCAGATTTTTTAATGTCATATCGGAGGAGGGTGGGGTCTTACTCCTCTGTAGAGATGCAGTCGGTGTATTCTACCGCCCCAGCCGACGGGGCTAGTTTGAACCCGAAAGGTCGAGTTCATTTCCTCTGAAGAAAACCATCGTGCTTCCTATTGGTATAAGAAAGGAATGCGTCAAACTATAATTGTTTATAAATGATTGTCATTTGTCCTTTGCCACCATATAATTGCTTGGAAAATTATGACTTCGGCATTGAATAACAACAACATGGATTGGCTGGTTGTTTTTACAACATGGTTATTCTTACTGGGTTATTTAAGCATATGATACCTGGTAAGGATTGAACTACTAACTGAATTAAATTAGTTTACCAAACTATCTTGCTGTTATGCTATGATAAGGCAAACCTCCAGAGCGTTTAATTTTATCA
Organism: Sepioteuthis lessoniana; assembly: GCA_963585895.1. Taxonomy (NCBI): domain Eukaryota; kingdom Metazoa; phylum Mollusca; class Cephalopoda; order Myopsida; family Loliginidae; genus Sepioteuthis; species Sepioteuthis lessoniana. Next base: position 45,914,299 of record OY757934.1, read on the forward strand.
CTGTTAACTGTTTATTGCTTAAGCTGATCGATTCAAAATGAATTGATTTGATTTTTCATGATTTTTCAGCAGAAGACCACTGTCATTATTTTCTTAGATTAGTCTAGTTTGGCACAAGGCTTGAAGTATGAGGCATTCAATGAAAAATGGACTCTGTAATAATGGTTCACCAGCCTGGCTAACTAATCTTTGTTGGAAACTACTATTGTTATCAAAATGGCAAGTCCACACCTTAGTAACATCCATCTCCCGCTTTGGTTGGTTGGTTTAACGGCATGTGAACTCTTGTTGGGTTATTTAATGCCGAATTCATTTTTTTTCGCTAGCTATTGAATGGTTTCAAGTTACTAATGATAATCATTTGTACACAAATAGAGTTTCAAGTATTTTAATACAAATAATTTGTACGCAATTATACGGTTTATTCTTATATAATACTAATACTGTCATGGGTATGACACGAAACTGTATCTGGTGGTGAGGCTCCAGCTCCTGAGATATAGGAAGTGTAGAGTACCCTTTCATTACCTTTACTCCCAAACCCACTCAAACCCGGGGTGATAATATCTGTTAGGGATTCATCTCTGGGTCAAATAAATCTGTTTAAGAATTACTCGAATTAAATAGGAACACTTGATATCATTTAACTGTGTGCAAACAAATAATTATCGAGAAATGAAAGTGCAATTAATAATATGTAATCTAAGATTAAGATATAATTAGGATTACAATTAATCTCTTGCAAATAAATCAAATTTCTGTAAGATAAATCCCATAAAGTGTTGATTTGTCGTTAAACAGATAAACCAAATCGACCCGAATCTAATAATAATTTGTATATAATCACATAGCTTCAAATAAGAAATAAAGATATTAAAAAATCCCTAATAAACAATTATCACTTCAAGTAACTATTCTTGGTACAAATAATTTACACCCAGTTATATAGTATCGACCGGGCCATCGGTCTAATGAGTAGAGTGTTCGCCAATAGTCCGGGAGACTGGGGTTCAATCCCAGGTCGAGTCATACCAAAGACTCAAAAAATGGTACTTGATGCCGCCTTACTTAACACACAGCATTATAAGGTAAGGATAAACGGTAAAGTGGAGCTATCCAGAGAAAGGAGTAGCGCCCGCCCCTACATCTCGTTATGGTAGCTATTGAAAAGGGAGCCTTCGGGCCACCTTTGATTAAGGTAGCCAACAACTTTTGACTATATAGTATCAAGTATTCCTGTCAAACACAAATAAAATGCATATACGTAGTTATATGGTTTTAAGATTTTCTATATAATAACAATTTTTTCAACAGATCTATTTGACCAATAAATGGAACGCTTGAGCCAGAGTGGACCTGGGAGTAATGACAAAGAGGTACAACACACTCCTCAGATCTGTAGAACCCATGAAAACCTTTTTTTAGGTAGATGAAGAGGGTCTTATTCCTCTGCAGGAGATGCAGTCAGTTGACATGTTTTCTCCAATCACCAGCGGGAGGGTCTTCTTCCATGGAAGAATACCAGGTCACATCTGTGATAGAAGCACAGATTATGATCAACCAACCTCATCTCTAAGAGAGGCGTCTATTTATCAGAAAAAGAAAAAACAGCCACTGAAAGATTACCATGACTCTTTGTTAGATTTGATGAGGAGGATCACATTGTGATAAGGTCACCGTTTGAGAGAAGTAAATTAACAATAAAACGGATTCTGTTGGATTGAGTGAGAGCTTTCTTAATCAGAATCCTTGTTGCTTTTTTTGTTAGCAAGAGGTCATTGTATAGGTTGCAATCAAAAGATACATTTGATTTGCTGAGTTGATTGGTTGGTGCTTTATAGCATATCAACCCATGTGGGTTATTTAATGCTAAATGCTGTTAACACATTTGATGATTTGTCGGCGAATAGTTTATAGGTAACTTTATTTTTAACAAGTCGCTAGAGCTCATTTGTTTGCGTGTAGTTAAATGGTTTCAAGTATTGCTATTTAACATTAATAATGCTATTCATCAAGTATTCCTATCTAATATAAACAATTTGCTCACATTTGTTTTAAGTAATAGATAATATTAATGATCTTTAGTAAATGATTGAGCAGTTTTGTTTGATCCATAGTACCCTAAGAGGTACTACCAATCCTGGTCAAAGTGAACCTGGAAGTAAAGCAATGAAAGGGTATACCACATTCCTCAAAGATTCAGGACCGAACCCTCATCATCAGATATAGTTTAGTGTCAAACCCAGGACACTCGTTGGGGAAGGATCTTACTCCTTCACCGAGGCGCAGTCGGCGTATTCTACAGTGACCCTCGCGGTCGATAGGGCAATTGGTATTAGTGAGTTGAGGGCGAACTTCTGTCTAGTAAGTTTGATGAGGTTCGTTTCTTTAACGTTGCTGCTACTGACACCCTTCCAGATAATGCATCTTTCTCTCGGTTTCTCTTCATGTCTTTCTCTCTCTCTGTCTCTCTCGCTCTGTCTATCCGTCTGTCTTCAAACAAAATCTGTTGGCTTCTCCTCATATCCAGTGCAACCATTTTGTCACACCACAATGGATTCAATGAATTTGAATTGTTATCATAACAAAAGTTTCGAGTTTGTGTAAGAGTTTTGTTACGTCAAGAATTTGCCCCAAAACATTTTTTCTCTCTTTTTTTTTTCGAAATAACAAAAGATTGGTTTGGTTTAATTTGGTTTGTTTCTACTCTTGCCTGGAATGGTAGCACCTGATAGGGCACTATTTATGGGTTAAATAGAACTGAACTACATATTTATGCTTAACTGAATTTTTTCAATTAGAACTGTTTGACTAAACTGAATAGCTTGAAATAGAAATCTTTTTGACAATTAAACTGTGTACTTACATTTAAACTGCGTACTTATGCTAAACCGAATTGTTTGAAATGGAACTGCTTTTGACATTGAAACTGTATTTACGCTAAACTGAATTGTTTAATATAGAACTGTTTTGACATTTAATTGTGCGCCAAGAAAATCTATATCTATACTAAACTGAATTAGCTGAATTAGAACTGTTTGACTAAACTGAATAGCTTGAAAAAGAATTGTTTTTCACAATTAAACTTTGTACTCATGCTAAACTGAATTGTTTGAAATATAACTGATTATTTGTTTTAAAATGGATTTGGCATTAAATAACCTACAAAGATTGATATGCTATAAAATCCAAACAGCCAACCAACCAAATTGGTGTCTTGTGGTTACAGTCTGGGTCAAAGTATACACCAACGTGAATATTTATTTTTCTAGACAAGAAAACAATATTTGAAGGCCGGCGTCATAGAAATGTTTTCTTAAATGTTTAGAAATAAGTAGATAAACTTGAATTATATTTATCCTAAAATGATCGACAGAGTTTGTCTAATGTAGAATATCAATAACAATATAATAAAGAACACTTAAGTTAAATATGATACGCTTAATACAAGTTTGATTAAAGGAAATTGAAAAAGAAGAAAAAAAGGGATTATTTAACCATTTACATCCTGGAAAATTCAAATTCTGGGTGTTCACTTCATAAAATGCATAAAATGCACTCTTCCTGACAAGCTATAGGTAAAAATCAACTTCGCCATCTTTGGTGATCGGTAATATGATTGCATTTTCTCAATGATTATAACCCACACACAAACTCTCTCTCTCTCTTCCTTCTCTACCTCTGTTTCTTTCCTTTTCCTGCTCTCTCTCTCTCTCTCTCTCTCTCTCTTCATTCTCTACCTCTGTTTCTTTCCTTTTCCTGCTCTCTCTCTCTCTTTCTCTCTCTCTCTCTCTATCTATCCCTCAGTCACTCTTTCTCTTGCTTTTGGTCGCTCAGTCGAGGTCTCTCGGTACGTTTCTCATTTGCCAAAAGGAAAAAAAGAAAGCAAGAAATAGACCAAATGAGGATGAGGTGTAAAGATTAACGTCATTGGAAATGGGTACAGCGACCCGAGTTCAAACCCTGGATGTGGTTGTTTGTATTTCACATAGCGCTAATACGCGTGAGAAAGGTCTGAATCCAGATATTCTCTAGTTATAAATAAATGGTTGGACAGACTGGGCTCTTTAACCTCAGTATGGCAACTGGTCTAGGAAAAGGAAAACAACACCTCCTATAAGGTTTATGTTATGATAAAGTAACGCACATGTTCTTATATACTATTTCCTATCGTATGTTATATATATATATATATATATATATATATATATATGTAGTCATGACTGAAATTTAACATTCAAACAGTTCATAATCTGTGACATCTTCAGAGTGCTCTATGCACCAAAATGCAGAATAATATCACAATATTTTAAACTATAAAACAATAAAAACACTATGAAAACTTATGAGTTGCCGACAATCAGGTGAGTGTTATTATTCTAACAAAATAAAATATTCACACTTTCATTCGGTCGGCGAGGATTAAAATACGCTGACTATATCCTCCGTAGGGAGGTAAGACACTCTCTGAATGGAATATGCTGGTTATCACACTAAACTTCATCTGATGAGGAGGCTTTACAGCTGGAGATCGGGAGAGTGTCGGGTACCCCTTCATTATGATTACTCTCGAGTCAATTCTGACCCGGAGTGGTCATATCGGCTAGAGTCCAATCTCATCTGTCAAATAGATCGTTTAGAAATTATTAGTATTCAATAGTATCGCGTGCAAAAAAAGCTGTTCAGAAAAATGTTAATACAAAGGTACAATGAACACGATTCCCTAACCTCATGACATAACATAACCCCAGAAGAGTCAACATGTCGTTAAAATCAATCAGTCAATATTCATGCTTTTTACAGTCTAAAGTCGTATTATTAACGTAGCCCGATTGTACACAAATAAATAGAACATTTTCCGATATTAATCAATTTATACTTTGTGTTGGTTAAAATCAAGACACACATACACACACACACACACACATATATATATATATTTCTTCGATGAGTTCCCATGGCGTAGTGGCTAACGTGATGGATTCCGCCCTTGTTGAGAGTTCGAGCTTCAGTCGTGCTATTACAACCATTTTTGGACTAATATACTGAGGAAAAGTAAAATCTCCCTTATTCCACCAAAAATAAAAAGTACCAAGAATGACCAAGACATTAAATAACCCACGTCGGTTAATATGCCATCAAACAAAAACGAAAATGTTTATATCTAAATTGTAGAATATGAAACAGTATTTTTTATCCATCAGTAAAAGAAATAAAATAAATCGTATTATGTCAAAAGTAAAGTTTACATTTCATGGACTTGAATTCAAAAAGCGTCCTTTTCTACTTACTTTTTCAGCCTGACCATTTCATATGAAAGATTCTCTTTGTAAACGTGTAAAATACATTTCTTCCTTCAATTCCACGGGTCGTACTGAACCTCAAGATACTTTTTTTACGCCAGTCGTTTGTTGTTAAGACTGACTGTTGTAGTTATGTTCTCTATTTTTTGTTTTACACGTATGGTTCGATTTCAACAGCTGCCCTCGTTTTTGTATCGATAAGGTTAAAGTTGGAAGAAGTTTGTTAGGGGCGTCACACACACACACACACACACACACACACACACACACACATATATATATATATATATATAGAGAGAGAGAGAGAGAGAGAGAGAGATTATATTTTGAATAAATTCTTAAATCTGTGTGCACGTATATATATAAATATATGTAAGGGAATCTATATATCGATACCTTTTCATATCTATCCATCTATCTATCTATCTATCTATCTATTATATACATATATATATATATATATATATATATATATATACATATATATATATATATATATATATATATATATATATATATATAGAGAGAGAGAGAGAGAGAGAGAGAGATAAAGAAAGAGATTTTTTGAATAAATTCTTAAATCTGTGTGCATATATATATATATATATATATATATATATATATATATATATATATATATAAAGCCATCTATCTATCTATCTATCTATCTATCTCTCTGTATATATATATAGAGAGAGAGAGGTGAAAAGAATTAGACTGATAATGATGAAGAGAATCAGATTGATAGGAACAGAATCTTATCTGTCTGTCTGTTTCCCTGTTCACATTACTTATCTTGCCAAGTTTGATATATCTCTAACTAGCAAGTTTTGTGAACGCGTAAGATTGGTTTGGTTTCTTTGTTTAATGGCATATCAACAGTTGTTGGTTATTTAATGCAAAAGCCATTCTCCCAGAAGAACAGTAATGGTACTATTTAACCCATAGCTGGGAGGATAAGGGGTTCATACCTTTCCTAAGGGTATTTGCCCGAAAGTGAGCGTAATAGCACGACTGGAGTACGAACTCGCTTACTACGATTCCGCTGTCCATCACTGTAACCATTACACCACGAGGACACCCTCGAACGCGTCAGAGGTAATTTACTAAGCTTTTTTGCTTAGATATGGCACAAGGCCATATGAATGGGGGCACCCAATGAGACTCGATCTCACTGGTGTAAGTTTGTTAGTCAAGCTTGCTAACCATAACACCACCAGAGGCGCCCTTTTTACGAACATATACATGTAAAAAATTATGTGCTTGTGTTGAATTCCATCAAAAGTTCGTATCTTCACTTACTATTTTTTATTTTAGAACATAAAATTTGTTTTTCTGATATCATATGCCCTCCTCAAAAAGTTCTGATTAATATAACTTCGTTGAGAATGAATCGTGAATACAAGCACAAAATCCACATGACAGGTATATATATAAATATATATCATCATCATCATATCGTGCTGGCAGCATGGATATCCCTGACCCTCTCTCGCCACTCCTCCCTATCGTTCATCACCCTAGGTAGGTCTTCAGGACAACATCCTGTATCCTCACATAGCTGCTGAATATATGTTCGTGCTGGTCGTCCTGCTTTTGCGCGGCCATGTGTGGGGATCCATAAGAGTACATCTCTTATGAGTTCGTCCCTACTTCTCCAGCAGTGTCCTGCATGTCTGGTTCTTCTAACTTGAATAGTTTTCGTGATAGGGAGCAGGTGGCCGTACAGTTGGTGTCTTGTGGGGTGTTGCTGCCAGGACTTGTTCAGGATTGCACGCAGCATTCTTGTGTAATTGCCATCTCGCTTCCTCTCCAGCCGTTTTGTTAGCGTCCATGTAGTGCAGCCATATAGCAGTATCGATGTGACCGCTGCCTGGATAAATATTTCTATATATATATATATATATATATATATATATATATATATACACGTGTGTGTGTGTGTGTGTGTGTGTGTGTGTGACAGAGAGAGAGAGTGGGATGCTTCTTTACAAGTGTGTGTGTGTGTGTGTGTGTGAGAGAGAGAGAGAGAAAGAGAGAGAGAGAGAGAGTGGGATGCTTCTTTACAAGTCTTTTATAACTTATATATTTAGATAAATATTTGCCGGTATTATCAATTCTCTGAATGTATCCCCGGCGAATAATCAATCCTGTCTGTGTGTTTGGCATTTGCAGCTGGTACGTATTTAGTACATATGCATTCATGCATTACCTATTGGCTGCTGTAAATTTCTTGAAGGGGAATTAGGTGCGCATGCCCGAGTATGTGCGTATGGAGACCTAACTAAGCGCTACCTGTAACGCCCCTATCCCATGTGTGGAGGTAACTTGTCCTCGATTTTTCTTTAGTGTTTAAGCAACACGGAAGCTTCACATTTAACTGAAAGACATCAAATTTTACTTACAAACTGCACCTGTCAGTGTTTATTGTTTTCTCTTATTATAGATTTCTAGTTCCGGTTAATGTTCGCTATAAGCTTTCTTTCTTTCAATCATGTTCAGCCTATATTTCGTTCTAGATTTAATTTTTTTTTATTTTGATTGCTATCTTTTGTTACATTTTACTCTATTTTATTTATTTCTTTTTAGTAGTTCTTTCTTTCTTTCTTTCTTTCTTTCTTTCTTTCTTTCTTTCTTTCTGCTTTCATTATATCATTTTTCTATACATTCTTTCTTTCTTTCTTTCTTTCTTTCTTTCTTTCTCCTCTTTTCTGCTTTCTTTATATTCTTATTTCTATACACTCTCCTTTCTTTCTTTCTTTCTTTCTTTCTTTCTTTCTTTTTTTCTTTCTTTCTTAACTTAGAGTTATTTGTTGATTTCAATGGTGTCTTGCTCTTGTTCAGTCATTCTTTTTCTTTCTTTCAGGTCTTTCATTCATTCACAACCTTTTATTTTTTTTCGTTTTCTTTTTTTGTCTATCTCTAAAAATAAAAGAAAAAAAATTAGGGTCGAGTCTCAGGGGTAAAGTGGCTAACGAGCTATATATATATATATATATATATATGATTAGATTGAAATTCCAAAATTGTTTTTTTTATGACTTCCCGTGGTGTAGTGGCTAACGTGCTAGATTACGACATCATAATTTGTGAGTTCGAACTCCAGCCACGCTATTACATTCGCTTTCAGACAAATTTGGGAAAGATTTGAATCCACTTATATCCCAGCTATGGATTAAGTAGTACCACTACTGTTTTTATACAAGGATGTTTTTGGCAAGAAATAACCTGTAAGATTAATGTGTCATTAAACAATGAAATAAAACACAACAAAAAAACACTTTATTTCCCATAACTTTTTTATTCTATTTCATTCAATATTCTCTCTTTCACTTTGCTGTTCTGTCTCTTTCATCCTTTCTTTTCTTTCGTAATTTCTTCCATTTTTTCCTTTCTCAGTTCTTTTCTTCTTTCTTTCTATTTGTTGTTGACTGCTCGCTTTTTTCTAATTTTCATTAGCATAAACATTTTGATTTTATTTTCTTCTCCACTGTGTTCTTTCTTTTGTTTTGTCTCCATGGTAAAGAAAATCCGGAAGCGATGTCCAATGACCGCTGCTTCCAATTGGCCTACTTTTTATATACCTATTTTTGCTTTCACGTTCGTAAGCCATGCTGACGTTTTAGTCTTTACGAGACAACTATAAATGAATATCGCGTACAGAAATGTCAATTCTTGGCCGACAATAGAATTTTATATACACGTATCACCATGAACGCTACCTAAGTAGAGTGAACATTCGACAAATTTCTCATACACTCTAATATAATCTAGTGTTATACGTAAAAAAAAAACTGTTGTAATTATTTCAACAAGAAAAATAAAAATAAATATCGAACGTTGTATTCATTGTGAATTTAGTTCATTGCTGCGAGCAATATTGAACAAGTACTGGAAGCAACACCTCACAAAGCAGCAGCTATACAGCCACCTACCACCCATCACGAAAACTATCAAAGTTAGACGAACCAGACATGCTGGGGAAGCAGGGACGAGCTCATAAGTGATGTACTCCTATGGACCACTTCACATGGCCGAGAAAAAGCAGGGCGACCAGCTCGAACCTACATATAGCAGCTCTGTGAGGATACGGGGTGTAGCCCTGACGACCTGCCGGAAGTGATGAACGACAGGGATGAGTGGCGAGAGAGGGTCAGGGATATCTGCTGTGCCGATGGCACGACAAGATGATGAGATGATGATGAAAATATAAATTCGATGATAACAATCCTCTCCAGTCGGCGATGTTTAGAATACTCTCACTGTATCCCCTACAAAGAGGTAAGACCCCCCCTCAAAAAGTACAGTCTTGAGTATGACACTAAACTGCATCTGATAGTGAGGCTCCAGTTCTGGAGATATATGATGTACCTTCTATTACCATTACTCTCAGGTCTACTTTGACCTGGGGCTGTACTACCCGCTATCGTCCCCTCTATTGGCCTAATAGATCTCTTTATAAAAAATATTTGCTTTCGATTGGATTGTGTGAAAAAAATCTTAAGAAACTAAACAAGAATGTAAATATCAACGCAATTCTCTAATCTCATGGCATAAAATAACCCTAGATTGGTTGAAATGCCGTTAAAATCAATCAACCACGTTATAGTAATTGTCGAACGAATTGACTTGCTGTTACTTGTCTCCGTCCAAGACCTCAAAGTTGTGAACTATTACCGTCTGCTTTACATTACAATAGAAAAGGAGACAACTGATAATATTCCGCGTGTGTCAGCTGGGTTTGGAATATGTGGGTTTTTAGATGTCATGTAGTGACCGTCTCTGACCACCAATGACCCTGGTGTCAAACTGTCTGAACGATAATAAAAGGCCACTTAAGAAATTTTCGTTGTAGATGCCACATAAGGATCAGTTGTTTAAGTCGGAGCCCACACCCAATGAGGGCGCGAAATGGTTTTACTAGCCGAAAAAATTAAGTCATTACTTGTCGCTCTGTCGGTAACCAAGTAACCGACTGACCCTTTTAGAAAACCTGAACTCACTTGTGTGACTGTCACGTGTATTTCCCGCACCTATCACCAGAATTACCGTTTCTGGCTCTTTGTTGTTGGTCACACAGCTGGGTACTAGTTTCACTGCTGCTAGAAGGTAGTCAATATATTACAGACGGTCAAACACGAGACTTGCGTATTTAAGATAAGAGCCATTTAGGTACTGGAAAAGCGAAAAGTAATGAGCTAAATTTCGGAGCTAAATGAAACTGCTCTTTGCACCACGATCGGGGGTAGGCTACGATTTGTCAAAGAATTGATCTTTTCCTTAAAATAACACTTCATGTCTTCCTGTTTTTGAGAATGGTCCAGAGAAAAACAGGAAAGCTGATTATAAAATGAGCGTGATTTTTCTCTGAACAGGTGTCTGATTTTCCTATCCTGATTTAAACTTATCGTCATGTCTTCATCTTGGCAAATGAATTCTACATTTTTTCCAAATATTTGGTTATTCCACAATATTTTCCTCTTCATAGCTTGGAAAAAATTTTACCGTTGATTTAAACAATGTAATCTAATTTGTCTAAGGTATATTTTACGAAGCCAGACTGTTTATCTATTGAATAAAAACGAATTGCCTCTTCTCTTAGTTTATTTACTGTTAAAAAGAAGCCCATGCAAATGTCCCCTAATTCCGAATTTTTTTGCCAAGGGTACAATATCCTCTTACTATAGGAACCTTGTTTCTTCTTGTAAAAGGAACGTATCTTAGAATTTATTAAGGTTTCCTTCGTATGGCGTATGGGCACCTCAGATGGTGTAATGGTTAGCAGACTAGGCTAGCAAACCTTCATGAGTGAATTCAATTATCATTTAGGGCCCCATTCATCTGGCCTTGTGCCACATCTAAGCAAAAAGCTTAGTAAATTACTACTTAGTATGATGAACATTTAATGTAGTAGTCTCTGTTACAAAGCAGTAACGCATCAAAATACTGGACAGGTTAATTTCTACCTAATTCGATAATATAGTGGCAACCAGCGCTTACAGTGCGATTTAGGAGGAGCCTTCATGACGGAGTGGTAAAAGTCTTGGACTGAGGCCTCGAAGTAAGCGAGTTCGAACTCCAGTCGCATTATTACGCATTCACTTTCTGACTAATACCCTTGGAAAAGGCATGAACCCCTTTATCACCCCAGTGATGAGTTAAAAAGTATCATTCCTGTTCGTCTACAAGGATGGATTTGGCATTAAATTATTCACGAACATTGGGATACCATTAAACAAAGAAAACAAACGAAACTAGAGTGATTCAATCGCAATCCTATGAGAAGTGCATTGTAACCCAAATTGAAGAAAGAAAAATTCCCTTACGTTTTATCGTTAACTTCCGTAAACATGACTAAAGAATAGTATTCGCTTGTTCAAATATCTTCATCTTTGTTATTCTTTTTGAAGGACCGTTCTATTAACAAGGCTTAGAATGCGCTGATTGTATCCTCTCAGAGGCACAGGACCCAACAAAAAGAGTGTCCTAGGTACGACACTAAACCACATGTAAAAAAGTGATTCCTGTGTAAAGTATCCCATCACATGCTATTACTCCAAGGTCCTCTCTGGCCCGGAGTGGTCATGCCTGAAATGGTCCTATCTATGGGTCCAATAGAATTCTTTGACATTCAAACTGTATGGAAATAAATGACTTATGCTATGAATCGTTTGAAAGAGAACTGATTATTTAATTGTGTGTAAACAAATGACTTGTGTTTAATTGAACAGTTGCTGGTACATAGCAATACTTTGAACCATTTAACTTTGTTGACTAATTCCAAATTGAATTTTTAGAAATAGAACTGTTGGATCATTTAACTGTGTGTATTGACAAATTGTGTTTACAAATCATATATTTAATATTTATGTAAAAACATGATTTGGCATTTGATAACCAACAATGGTTGATTAGCCGTAAAATCAAGCCAACCCAAACCATTGACAAAAAATTAAATCATGTCAAAAACAAGCAATGATCTAAATATCGAAATGTCTTATTTATCTATTTATTTTACCAGTTTAGTAAATACCATATCTACTAAACTGGTTTAAGTCGATTAGATCAAAGATGGAGGCCATGATTGATCTGGTATCGTTTATAATATAAAAAAGTACTTGCCACAGCTGTGCGACTCATATTCATTGTAGTACAGGGTGCGACAGAAATATCTCCCATATTCTAAAGTATCATCTGTGTGGTGCAAATGAACTTAGACAATAGAATACAATAGAAGCTTCATCTAACATCTGAATATTTTTGCATTTTTGTTTTTTTTAGTTACGATTAGTTACGATCATTGTTTATACACAGTGCATCTGCTGATGAAACTTTTCAATACTGTTGAATCTGTAATCGTTACACACAGAGCTTTTCTTGATCATTTCATGTTACGTTGAAATGATGTTGTTCTGGATAGAATATTCAACTCAAAGCAGCATCGATTTTTTTAAATTAGGAACAGCATCATTCCGATGTAAAATGAAATGAGCCAAAAAAGTCTGTGTCGTAATTAAAGATTCTTCAGTCTTACAAAAACTTTTCAAAAGCAAACGTTCCGCGTCCACCAGTCCAACCTGTAATCTTAACTAATCTTAACTGATTTTATCTAAAAAAGAACCAAAAAAAAAGTTAAGGCATTAGTGGTTCAATTTCCACATGTCAAAGTTTACTTTCACTACACAGGAGACTGTTTAAAATGTGAGAGTTATTTCTCTCATACACTCTATAATTTTTTTTTTTTTGCTCAATCTGATCCTTTTTACAAGATTTTTCTCTGCTGTGCTGAATAATCATCAATTGAAATAACTACGGTCATTTACAAACACTGGAACAATAAAAACTGCTTGAAACGCTCTTGCTATCCACAACCAAAATGATCAGCGAATTTTCATAAAAATGCTTAAACAGAAACTTAATGGTGTAATAGTTAAAGCACTGTACTGAAGAATCAAAGTACGTGAGTTCAAACCCTTGTCACGCTGTTACGTTCACTTTCGGACAAAAACCCTTGGGAAAGGTATGATCCCCCTATTTATGGGTTAAATAGTACCACTACTGTCCATCTAAAAAAAAAGGATGGATTTTGCATTAAATAACCCGAGAAGGTTGATATGCCATTAAATAACAAACAAACTTTAGAATCTTAGAGAGTTTATCCGAACGCATATAAGGTTATATTCATTCAGTAAAATTTCTATAGGGACTTAACCAATGGCGCTTCAGTGTTTTCTGATTTCTCCGTATTTTTTATCGCTAATAATTAGAAACGCATTTACGTCATATTCTGACAAGATGAGCACGGGATCTGACTAATATTGGTGTGCTCCTTATAATAGTACCTGTGTACATACTGATCTGAATATTCGACCTTTCCCATATATTTAATTTTGAATAAAGTGAAACTCATCTCGGCTGTAGCGATATTATTTCCCGTCACTCTCTCTCTCTCTCTCTCTCTCTCTCACACACACATACACACACACATGCACATTATATATTGATATACGTGGTGCCTTCAATAAGTTTCCAGACTTTTTTGTACTGGCATTTAGAATTGTCGTAGACTCTTCAAAATTCAGTATGTTATTTCTATAAATAAATGACTGACCAATCTTTATGATTCCAGTTTCAAATTAACACCTACAGCAACAATTGGAATACACCCTACTAAATCCTGATTGTCACAGCTGGTGAATTTCATAAATAGAATCTGGACGTGAGAACTCTTTAGAAGAACGATATGCAATAAAATTCTGTTTTAAACTTTGAAGAAATGATGCCACAGAAACGTATGGAATGCTTCAGGCTGCTTTTCGACCATCTTGCATGAATCGACCATCAGTTTTTGGGTGGCATAAGAGATTCAAGGAAGGCAGGGAGTCTGTGAGAGATAATGAGAGGTGTGGGAGGAGTAAGGAAGTCAATACACCAGAGTTGATTGGCCAAAGGTTTGAGTTAGGGTTAGGGTTAGGGTTACTGTGTTGAGGTTTTAAGGGAGTTCAGCAAGAGATTCTGTCGGAAGAGGCCAACCCTCTTCAAATTGGGTGAGTGGCATTTCCACGAGGACAATACACCAGTCCACAACTCCATCCTTATCACAGACTATTTGACCAAGATGGGCATCAAGACAGTTCCTCACTCTCCCTATAGTCCATTCCTTGCTCCCTGTGACTTTTAGTAATTCCCTAAGCTCGGAGGCTGTCATTATGAGACAATTAAGGAGATGAAAGAAGCCGTGACGAAGGTCATTGACATGCTCACACAAGAGGATTTCCATGGGGCCTTCCTGAAGTTGTTGGAACGGTACAAGAAGTGCATTGCAGCCGGAGGAGATTACTTGGAAGGGGACGAGAGTCTCATGTGTGTACTATCAATAAAAGTGCCCATACAAAAAAAGTCTGGAAACTTATTTAATGATCCTCGTATCGATAAAAAGAATTTGATTAATTCGGAAAAAAAATAGAAAGAAAATATGATGATAAAGATTAATTAATCCTGGAAGGATTAAATATTTCAGAAGTTGCTCAAGATTTTCATAGAGCAGGTTTTTAGAACCGAATGGAATAGCTAACGTCTCCGATCTAGGTTTCACCGAATGGATCTTCTGGAAAACTTCGTTCTCTCTGTCTCTCTCTCTGTCTGTTCTCTCTCTCTCTCTCTCTCTCTCTCTCCCCCTCTCTCTCTCTATATATATAGTTTGCTATATTAATGTATAGATAGCGTAGACACAAAGTCAACGTCACTTTCCCAAACTGTTTTCTTTTCCTCGTTCTCTCTCCATGCATATATATATATATATGTATATATATTTATAAGAAAGAAGATTGTCATGTTTACATATTGTACCTGTATATATAGTACATATATAGTACATCTATCTATCTATCTATCTATCTATCTATCTATCTATCTATCTCAGAAACAAGAATACAGTATGGAAAAAACTGAGTGACGAACATTTTTCCGATAGCGAAACGTCAGTTTGATTTTTTCGACCGATTTAATTCCGAACTCTCTCTCTCTCATATATATATATATATATATATATATATCCCTGTGTGTGCCTGTGTATTCTTAATGTAGTTTATTATATTTAAAAATAAAGAGTGGTCAAAAATATTGATAGAGCGTATGTATATATTTAAGGTAGCATAGCGTAAACAAAGATTCACTAATGTTTGGTAGCAGTCAGTTTCTCACCTATGTGTTCATCAGACTAAGTGATTTTGGTTTATAGTTGGTGTCTTTTTATACGTTAGGTACTAGGGTTCGGGAGGCTGGACTAGTTTGTGGGTTATTCCGGGTTGTGTTTTTATATCAATACAAACATACTGTGTTACTCTTGTAATTTGTTAATTTATCTACTCTATTTTTTATTCTATTTTTTTTGTTTATGGCTTTCCGGCTTTCATCATATTATTATTGCTGATATCTATTATATTATTTTTCCTACCTCTGTTAATATTTGCCTATTTTCTAAGCTTCATTAATCCATTGTTTGTCTTGTTCTGACTTTAATCAATTTATGGCTTCTATTTCCTGTTTTATTTGTATAATTTACCACTTTCTCAACAGTTCGTTTGCCCAGTCGGCTGGGGCTGTAGAATACACCGACGGCACCTCTGCAATGCTGGAGCTTTGAGAAATGCGGACTACCCCTTCATTGCCATTGCTCCCAGGTCCACTCTAGCCCGCAATGGTAGCATCTGATAGGGCCCTATCTATGGGTTAAATAGAACTAATTGCATACTTATGCTTGACTGAATTGTTTCAATGAGAACTGTTTGACTAAACTTAAATAGAAACATTTTTGACAATTAAACTATACTTACATTTAAACAGTGTGGGTTTGCTAAACTGAATCTCTTGAAATGGAACTGTTTTTGACATTGAAACTCTACTTACACTTAACTGAATCTGTAAAGAAAATCAGTAATTATACCAAACTGAATTAGCTGAATTATGACTGTTTGACTTAACTGAAAAGCTTGAAATAGAAATGTTTTTGACAATTAAACTGTGTACTCATGCTAGACTGAATAGTTTGAAATAGAACTGATTATTTAGTGCAAAAATCGATTTAGCATTAAATAACATGCAGAGGTTGATATGCCATAAAATCCAAACAACCAACCAATAATCAGTTCGTTTTTCATATGTTCTTAGCTGTTATTTATTTTACTTCTTGTTTTTTTTTACCTATTCTTATTTATCTATTTATTTTCTTCACTTTTTAATTTTTCATCTTTTCATTCATTTTTTAAAATTTTATTTTGTATTTTTTATCATTTATGTTTTGTGAATTTGTTCATTTTATTTAATTTTATAGTTTTGGGAGAATTAGTTCTCCGATGGCTTTGAAGAAATTTCTTTTCGTGTCTACATTTGGATATGATTTCTGATTGCTTATTTAGGAGTTTGTTTTGTTTTGGGAATGTGATTATGGCTATTTTTTTTCTCGGTAAAGGTTGCTGCGTATTGAGTTGTCGTTGCTTGCAAGAGCTATTTTTCTTATTTTTGAGGTTAATTCTTGCGCATTTTGGATTGATTTTGTGTTTAGAAAGTGTTATCCTGTGTTTTTATTTTTCATTGATAAATGATGTGTTGCTCCACTCTTTCCAGGGCCTCTGTTACACTTATATATATGTATTTTTGTGCTTTCTTTAGATTCTAAGGTGGCTTGTATATGACGTTTGTTTGTTGGCAATTTCTGCTTATTGGACAATGGTGTTTTATTTTGCAATTGCAGGTGTTGTTTTTTTTTGTTTCCGGTGTATTAGAAAATTTTTTACTGTGCTTTTTTATTATTTGTAGTAGGTTTTCAGTGTAACTGTAGCTAAATTTTTGTGCATTCCTATTTAATTATTTTTTATCATTTTTAAAAAAGTTACAGAAAATGAACAAATAAAGAAACTGAATGAATAAAGAAAGAAATAAAGAACATGAATAAGTGTTACAATAGATGCAAAACGAACGGACGAGTAAGTACTAAAATATGAATAAATAAAAGTAAAAAATAAAGTTGGCGATCGTAGTCGAGGGCGACCAGAAGACTCTCTTTACAATAGCTACTACACCAAAGTGTAGGGGAGGGTGGTACTCCTTTCCTTGGATTTTAAAAGTCTTTGGTATGACGCGACTTAGGATTGAACCCAGATCTCCCGGACCATTGGCGAACACTCTACACACTTGGCCATTGAGCTTATAAATAAAAAGATGAAAAAAAAATGAACAAATAAAGAAAATGAATAAGTGTTAAAATAAATGTAAAACGAACTGATGAGTAAGTTCTAAAATATAAGAATAAAACAGGAAATTGAATCAATAAACAGATTAAAGATAGAACGTGACGAATAGATAAAAGAAATGATGTGCTGATAAACCTGGGAAAACGTTGGCAGAGGTAGAAAAATAATAGCAGGAATAACAACAATAATACGATAAAAACCGGAAAGCCATAAACCAAACATATTAGAGAATTAACAAATCACTTGGGTAATAAGATAGCCCTATAGATTAGCAAGCCTTACCCGGAAAGACCCACAATCTATTCCAGCCTCCTTACCCACATTATGTAACGTAAGAAAAGACACCAACCATAAATCAACACCACTTGGCCTGATGAACGCTTAGACGAGAAACTGACTGTTGCCGAACACTGTTGATTTTGTGTCTACGCTATCCCATCTTTTTGAACAGATCAAGACAATTTTTTCCTCGTCACCTATTTCGCATCTTGGAGAGGAGTTGGGCACTGCCAAAAACACTATTGCTCTGAAAAAATGCCATAAAGAATCTAATGCTAAATAATACGATCTACTGAGTCACAAGATTATTTGATTTGATATTTTTATACATATTGACTAAAAATACTGGAGTGTTAGACTTTTTAAGTCTGCCTTGAACATCTACGTGCCCTGTTGGCGGAATTAAGGTTGACGATATTTCCAACTGGGGGGTTAAAACAACCCAAAAAGGAATGTCCAGGTATGATATTAAACTTCATCTGATAGTGAGGCTGAAGTTCTGGAGATCTGGTGAGTGTAGAGTCACCGCTTCGTTGGCATTACTCCCAGGTTCACTCTGACACGGAGTGGTTATACTTAGAGTTTCCTATACCTGTAAAATAGATCTGTTTGAAAATTATTAGTATTGAATAGGAATATGAGGGACCATAATTGTGGGTAAACAAAGGATTATAATTAAATAGAATTAAAAACTTTGATAAGAATGCTTGAAACTATTCAACTATATTGGACTGTTTTAAGGGAATGAGACGTATATAGTATGGTCCATTTTATTTATGGACTTGCCAATCAATAGCAGAAGGAGATCGGCCAATCAGCGATGACTTGAAGCATATAAAGATTAGCAGCAAATTATCCTCATTTATTATCTTTCTGCAGTTTTCAACTGGCAAGACGTAATCTTTGTAAACAAACACAGGATAACACCTAGACGAAAAAATGGCTACCCATACTTTAACAGGTTATGGGCCCAGGACAGCGAAACTATTTTTTGACGGCAACGAATCCAATTACGAATTGTGAGAAGTGAAGTTCCTGGGATATCTTAGAATTCAACATTTACACCAAATTATACTGTCACCAACAGATCAAAGTGACAATATAGATTTCGTATAAAAAATGCAACCGTCTTCGCCGAGTTCATCTAGTATTTATAGAACAAAATGGCTACCTGAATTCTAACAAATGATATGCAAATTATTTATAAATAGTTACTTGCAGCTGAAATTGTTTTAAAGTGAAAAATATTAATTACCAGTATTATCAGTAATTACTCGTATTACCATTATCAGATTGTTTAATGTTATATCCAGCACACTCGTTAGTGAATATTTGTTTTAGATAAAACGACCTGATATCATGTAACTGTGTCAAAGCAATTGTCATTACTCCCAGGTCCACTCTGACCCGGAATGGTAGTGCCTGTTAGGGTTCCATCAACTGGTAAAATAGATCCGTCTAAGAATTATTATATAGGAATACTTGAAGCTATATAGCAGGGTTAAAAAAATGCTTATTATTATTAAATGTGTGTGGTTTTTTGAAAACCATGTAATGGCTTGCAAATTATTTGTATTATATAAGAATACTTGAAACGATATAACCTGTTGCGAATCATTTGTATTAAGAATAGGTACTTGAAGCTATAATTGTTTACAAAAGATTATCATTATCTAATGAATAGTTACTGGAAAAAAAGGGTGGCGCGCAGACTGGGTTCTTTGAGATTGGTTTGGCAACCAGTCTAGGAGAAAGAAAACCTGATTTACTCCGTTTAAAAATTGACCAAATATTACATCCTGCCAGTGGCAGAGCGGTTGGGTAAATACATACATGAAACGATATAATTACTTTCAGAAAAGACTGACTTCGGCATTAAATAACCCAACAAAGGTTGACATGCCGAAAAAGCAATAAAACAAACTACGTGACTGACAAATCTACACTCAAAACTACCAGAAACGCTAATATTTTCGAGGGACACATTCGCTCCCGAGTTACCCACGAAGCGCGTCTATTTTAAATGCACCTATATTACGATCTGTGTGTTGTTTTAAATATACTGATTTTTAGTATTGGCCATCAAAAATAGAGAGTTGCTAAAAAATAATTCAATTTGCATATATATATATATATATATATATATATATATATATATATATATATATATGAGCGCACACGCGCGTGTGTGTGTGGACTGACTATGAAACTTGCCGATATAATGCACACAGTTGTGTATGAGTGTTTGAGTGAGTGTAGGTTTGTACGTATGTGAGCGCATGAGTGTTCGTGCGCGTCTTTGTGTGTGTGTGTGTGTGTGTGTGTGTGTGTGTGTGTGTGTGTGTGTGTGTTCGTACGTTTGTTTGCGTAAGTAGGACCACCAATACTCAAATTAGTTTTCAAGTGACGATTTCTTTGTTGGTGGTATGGTAACAACAAACAATAAAATCAGCCAATTCTAATTTGCCGTTTACGACAAAATAACCCAACATTTTGGCAAGGCTTTTTTTTCCATAATGGAGCGCGTACCAAAACAAAGCACAATAATTAAGACTGAAATAATTAACTAATTACTGAATTTAAATCCATGTTCCGCGGAGTGGGTATTTATTGTAACAAGAAATACGTTAAAAGAAGACAACTTGCTTGTAGTAATGGTTAGAAAAAACTAAAATAAACAGGCTATTACTAGTGAGTTTGATTCCCACGGAGTGCTTCTAATTTTTGACCTTGTGCCAGAACTGAGCTAAGATGTTTTATGTTCTACAAGCATGTGAGTGTACCGAACTCTAGAAGTACTAGGATAGATAGATAGATAGATAGATAGATAGATAGATAACAGAATATATGCTCCCCCCCAGTAGGTTGAGCACTCGAGTGGGGAATTGTCGGCTGCTACATACGCGTAAATGCGAAGCTCTTCTCACGAAATGAGCACTCAGGTAGCCGATAGCGTATACGTAAAAATATATACGTAAAAAATTCCTTCGCTTATGCTGAACGATAGCCTGAGGGTAAGATATCCGGCTGACTTAACGTCAATCGGGTTTCGATTCCAGCTAGAAGCATCTTTTGAGTCTAGTTATTCTGAAGAGTTATGATACAACGAAATAGTCTGTAGATGACAATAAGAATATATATATATAGTTCTAGTCACCATTATTGGCACACAAGTGTCCTGGGTGATAAGAGTGCTGTTGCATGTTCATTTTCTTATTGTCGGAAATTTGGTACAGTCCTGGTCGACATATTGTCACCCGTGAATTTTGTTGAATATTCTAAAAAAGAATAAAGTAAAAAAAGATTCTATACAATGTTTGGTACAAAACACTAAATGAGGAAACAATAAATTCTAAAAAAGAGATCAATACAAGAGGGAGATTTCTAGTAAACGACAATAATAACATTAATAAGCGAATGCAACAAACCAGCACAACACTAGGCACGATTTGAAATTATACAAGAATCTTAAATTTGACCAAACTAACAAATTGTGTAGGTACAAAGAAGAATCCGTCCTTGAGAATGAGACACACAGCATTTTCTGATAATTTCAGATACAAACAGATAACCTAATTCCAGCCAGAGGACCAACCCTAACGATAAATAACAAAAAAGAGGACTTGTCGGATATTGTACTTTGCCATCCCGATGGACAACAGAGAGAAAAATCAAATAAAACGAAAAAAGTACTTAGACCTTGCTAGAGAACTAGGGAAGTTGTGAAAATCAAGGGTGAGGGTTTTGACAAAAAGGTCGCTAAAGGATTGCAAGAAACTGAAAGGGATCGCTCAGATTACTGATAAGTGTTCTAGAGACTTCAGGAGACTCGCTGTCACCCATCCTTCAGTGGAAAAATATCAGTTAACGCTGGTGTGAAAAACTCTCGAATGAGTTAAATAATAACAATAATGAATGAGAAATTCTTGACAAATTCAGTAACTAAGCCAAAAAAAAAATGTTATCAAATATATATACATATATATATATATATTCGTAAGTGATGTACTCCTATGGACCCCCACATATGACCGGGAAAAAGCAGGACGACCAGCACGAACATACATTCAGCAGCTATGTGAGGATACGGGATGTAGCCCTGAAGACCTGCCAGAGGCGATGAACGATAGGGAAAAGTGGCGAAAGAGGGTCAGGGATATCCGTGCTTGTGGCACAAGATGATGATGATATATATAAAATTGAGTAATTTTAATTTATATATATATATATATATATATATATATATATATATATATATATTTAAGATAGGAAGGTCCCTGAAGAGATTTGTATTTTTTGAATTTATTTATTTTGTTCTTACATACGTGTTATATACGAGGTGCATACGATAAGTTTCCAGACTTTTTTCGTATGGGCACTTTTATTGATAGTACACACATGAAACTCTAGTCCCCTTCCAAGTAATCTCCTCCGGCTGCAATGCACTTCTTGTACCGTTCCAACAACTTCTGAAAGGTCCCATGGAAGTCATCTTGTGTGAGCGTGTCAATCACCTTCATCACAGCCTCTTTCATCTCCTTAATTGTCCCATAACGACTGCCTATGAGCTTAGGGAATTAACAAAAGTCACAGGGTGCAAGGTATGGACTGTAGGGAGGCTGGGGAATTGTCTTGATGCCCATCTTGGTCAAATAGTCTGTGACAATGATGGAGTTGTGGACTGGTGTATTGTCCTCGTGGAAATGCCACTGACCCGATTTGAAGAGTGCTGGCCTCTTCCGACGGAATCTCTTGCTGTACTCCCTTAAAACCTCAACACAGTAACCCTAACCCTAACCCTAACCCTTTGACCAATCAACTCTGGTGTATTGACTTCCTTAGTCCTCCCACACCTCTCATCATCCCTCACAGACTCCCTGCCTTCCTTGAATCTCTTATGCCACCCAAAAACTGATGGTCGATTCACGCAAGATGGTCGAAAAGCAGCCTGAAGCATTCCATACGTTTCTGTGGCATCATTTTTTCCAAGTTTAAAACAGAATTTTATTGCATATCGTTCTTCTAAAGTGTCAGATCGAATTTTTGAAATTCACCAGCTGTGACAATCAGGTTTTAGTAGGGTGTATTCCAATTGCTGCTGTAGGTGTTCATTTGAACCTGGAATCATAAAGATTGGTCAGTCATCTCATAAGATGTATAGAAATAACATACTGAATTTTGAAGAGTCTACGACAATTTTAAATGCCCATACGAAAAAAGTCTGGAAACTTATCGTATGCACCTCGTATAAATATATATATATATATATATATGGCTAAAAAATACTGGTATAGGGAGACTACAAATTAGGAGGAGGAGCACTTGTAGGGAGATAATGAATAATTTGGAGAATAGGCGAATTCATTAGGTGCCTCATGATCGTCTAGAATCCTATTCTTGCTTTCTTTAGCCTCTTTTCTTTGAAAAGGTGAGACATCGTCTCTTATCTTGTCAATGAGCAGTAGACCTACAAGGCAATATTAAATACAATTGTCAACAACGCCCTTTTCTATTATGAACTCTACCTCCATTTACTGCATGTTCGGGATTCAGTATATGTGTATTTTTATTTGTTGTAACATATTCGTTCATTGTTTCTTTCAAAACTACATGTATAAAAATTATGTATATATTGAATGTTTCTGTACGTATAAATGAGCTTCTTATCTTTTCTTCCGTTTATTCAGTATGAGTATACCATGGATATAATAATGCTAATATTGTCCCTTTGTGAGTGGTGACACGACTAAATATTTCCCTTGGCACCAAGCACGCCAATACATCTGTTCATTTTATTTTCTTTTTCAGCCCAAAGATGATTAAAAAGGGATTATCATTATCCAATCATCTGCGTCGTTCTAATTCGTATTTGTCGGGCATTGCCGAAGGAACGCAGTCAGTGGGTTCATCATGTCGGTCAACCGTGGCTACAATCGGCAGCCATTTTTCAAATGGCAGAATTGATAAAAGATGCTCGTCTCTGAACGGAAGTTCGCGGTCGGCCATCACCGAAGCGACGCACAAATCGACGGAAGAGCTGATATCTACGCTTAAAAAAGAGGAGGAAGAAAATATCTCGAAGAGAACACGGGCGTCATGGGACAACAAATTTCAGTATATATTAGCAGTCATTGGTTACGCGGTTGGTTTGGGTAATGTCTGGAGGTTCCCGTATCTTGTACAAAAAAATGGAGGAGGTGAGATAATTTTCTTTAATGACGTATGTATACCAATTTCAATTTTTCCAGAATTGTCGGCGGGGCTTAGAATACGCTGAGCAACCTTTGCTGAGGGTTAAGACAATCCTTCAAAAAAGAGGTGTCCTGGGTATGACACTAAACTGCATCTAAGAGTTAGGCTCCAGTTTTGTAGCTGTGAGCATTAAGGAGTATCATGCTCATGACTCCCAGGTCCACTCTGACCAGTATGGTATGGATCAAATAAATCTGTTTATAAATTATTCATATTCGATTGGAATATTTGATGTCATGTAACTATAATTCATCTGTATTAAAACAATTACTTCTAGGAGTCCCGATGGCCTTGTAGCTAACGTTTTGAACTGTGACATTGAAGTAAGCGAGTTTGAACTTCAGTCGCGCTCTTACATTCGTTTTGGAGATGCCCGTGGAGTAATGTTTATCGTCATAGGAAATGGACACGGTGACACGAGTTCAAATCCTGGTCGAGACTGATTGCATTTCACATAGCACTAATACCCTTGGGAAAGGTATGAATCCAAATATTCTCTCTCCAGCTATGGGCAAATAGTAGGGCAGACAAGGTTCTTCAGCCTTGGTAAGGCAACTAGTCTAGGAGAAGGAAAACTCCTGTTAAACTCTGCTTAAAAATTGACCTTGTGTCATATCCTGCCCGAGCCGAGGGGTTGGTAAATATGATTACGTTCGTTTTGGGACTAATACCCTTGGGAAAGATATGGGCCACTTTATTCCTACCCCGGTTATGCTGTTCTTTTTCAAGGATTTCTTTGGCATTAAATAAGCCACCAAGGTTGATATACGATTGAAAAAAACGAAAAAGGAATAGTTTCTGAAAGCTATAATTTTTTAGTTACCTGAAATTATTTCATTGTGTATAAATTAGTAGTGGGGGCACTTGAAACCATACGAGTGTGTGTAAAATATTCATGAATACTGGATCTTATATAATTGTGTGTAAATTATTTGCATCAAGAATAGTTAATCGAAATTATAATTTTTTACAAAACAGTTGTCATTATTAGTTAACTGATATGATTATTATAATTAGTTACTATATTAGACAAGAATATTTGAAATCATACAAAGGTGTATAAGGAAATGACTACTATCAAATAAAAATGAATGAATAAAATAAAGTTGGCGACCTTAGTCGAGGGTGAACCGAAGGCTCCCTTTTCGATAGCTACAACACCAAGGTGTAGGGGAGGGTGCTAATCCTTTCCCTGAATTGCTCTACTTTACCCTTGATTCCTACCTTATAATGCTGAGTGTTAAGCAAGGCTTCATCAAATACCATTTTTTTAGTCTTAGGTATGACTCGACCTGGGATTGAACCCCGGTCTGCCGGACCATTGGGGAACATTCTACTGATTAGGCCTATGGTCTGAATGGTTAGAGTGGTCGCCAATGGCTCGATCGCTAACTTTACTTATGAATAAAATAATGACTTAAAACCATACAATGAGAGTATTAGACTGGTTTTCTTGAGACCACACTACTATGTGTAAATTATTTATATTTGGTTTCTGATTAAATAGATTTGGTTTCTTTGTTTAATAGTATATCAACCTTTGTAGGGTAATTAATGCCAAAGCCATCCTTCTAGAAGAACAGTAGAGGTACTACTTAACCCATTGCTGGTAGGAAAAGAGCATTCATGCCTTTCCCAAGGGTATTTATCCGAACGTGAGTGTAATAACGCGACTGGGGTTCGAACTCGCTTATTACGATCCCACAGTCCATCTCTTTAACCATTACATCACAAGGACATCCCTTATTTGTATTTGGTAGGAATACTTGTGTGCAAAGATTTCTTGAGAAACAACAAAAAATGTCAATATAACCGTACAATGTACGTGATTCCCTTACTACTAGGAATAAAATAACCCTATGTGAGTTGATATGCCATTAAAATCAATTAATCAAATTACACATTCTATTTCTCTACTTTATCATAATCACTTTTTTATTTTTCAGGAGCATTCCTTATTCCATACACACTGATGTTGGCGTTAGAAGGTATCCCGATTTTTTTCCTTGAACTGGCGATCGGTCAACGCATGCGTAAAGGGGCTATTGGGGCCTGGAATCAGATTTCTCCTTATTTGGGTGGCATTGGTCTCTGTTGTGCCATGATTTCTTTTGTTGTCGGTCTTTATTATAACACCATAATCGCTTGGTGTCTTTATTATCTGGTTCTCAGTTTTCGGAGTACACTTCCATGGAGGGCCTGTCCAACCACACAGATTGGAAAATATAAAAATGAAACGCGAGTCATCGAGGAATGCAGGGTAAGTCGTCGTTCAATAAAATGAAATCATTTCTTATTTCTAAGTTTCAATAATTCTTATATATAATGCAAATTTATCTTTCCACGAACATACATACAGCAGCTGTGTGAGGATACGGGATGTAGCCCTGAAGACCTGCCAGAAGCGATGAATGATAGAGAGAAGTGGCGCGAGAGGGTCAGGGATATCCGTGCTAGCGGCACGACATGATGATGATGATGATGATGATAGTACATTTGGAAATATTCATGTAGGGAATTATGAGTCAATGTGATGAAATGTCACAATAAGAAATAAATAAGAGGTTTTCAGAATGTCTGAATGAATGTCGGGATTTATTCCACCAGCAATTCCATAGTGGCTTTTATTATTAGTTACACACCTAGTAACCAAATATTGGGACTGTAGAATACACTGGCTGCACCTCTGCAGAGGGGTAAGACTCCCCCCAACGAATGTCCTGGATATTGCACTTAACAATCAGATGGCGAGGTTTCAGTATTGCTGGAGCTTTGGGAAATGGGGAGTACCCCTTCATTGCTATCACTCCCAGGTCCACTCTGACACAGAGTGGTAGCACCTGATAGGGTCCTATCTATGGATCAAATAGAACTAAACTTATGCTAAACTGAATTGTTTGAAATGGAACTGTTTTTGACATTTAATTGTGAATAAAAAATCTATACTCATAGTAAACTGAATTGGTTGAATTAGAACAGTTTGAATAAACTGAATAGCTTGAAATAGAAATGTTTTGACAAACTGTGTACTTATGCTGAACTGAATAGTTTGAAACAGAACTGTTAATTTGTATAAAATGGATTTGGCATGAAATAACCAACAATGATTGATATGTCATAAAACTAACCAACAACCAACTAAACGAATAAATCTATTAAGACGAGGTTGGCAAAATTTTTTCTAATAAAACCGTAATGATAATTTTGGTTTGGTTTGGTTTTATAGCATATTAACGATTGTTAGTCATTTAATGTATTTACATATATATTGAAATAAATGATTTGTAAACTCATTTTGTAGATAGATTTTTAAATGACCCTCTACCTATTCTTTTGTAAACAGTTAAAGGGTTTTAAATATTGCTATATAATAGTTACAATGTAACATCAGTTATTTGTTTGCTCACATTTAAATGAATGTACATGTATGACCTGTAAGTGAATAGTTTGTAGGTACATAATTTGATTTTTAAATGAGTTTCTCCTCTAGTATTGCTATTGTTTGTACACAGTTATATGGTTTCAATTATTGCTAACACTAATAATTCTATTCAATATTAATCATTTGTTTGGATACAGTGAAGTGGTTATATGTATAACTATTTAACACAACTTCAACACTATTCATTAATTTTCACAGTTAAATGGTTCGAATTATTGCTATATATCGCTAAAAATTCAATTAAACATCAATCATTTGTTTGGACACAGTTAAATGATGAAAACAGTTCTATTTCTAACAATTCAATTTAGTATTAGTCAGTTGTTTGTAAACAGTTTAAATAGTCAAACAGTTCTATTTGACCATCAAGCGCTACCAATCAGAGCCAGAGGGGACATAGGAACAATGGCAATGAAGAGGTAGTCTGCATTCCCCAAATCTCCAATACTGGAGCCTCGCTATCAGATTGTTTAATGTCATATCCAGGACACTAGTTAGTGGTGGTGGGGGTCTTACCCCTCTGCAAAGATGCAGTCGGTGTATTCTGCAGATTCAGCCGACCCTAATTAAAATCAATGTATTCACGACTTGATTTCTTCAAGAACCGAAAATAAATTTCAAAATCGCCTTTGGCTGTACATGTCACATGAGCTTGGTTGACCGACCTGTACTCGTTCCATTAAGTGGTCATCTTAGTTGGTTTATTGGTGTCAAGCCTTCTCTTCGTCAAGACAGGAAAGAAGAATTAAAGAGGAAACACAAAGAAAGCGTGTTCTTTAATGGATAGATAATACGTTTGGTATAAACATTTAATTCAAACACCAAGAAACATGTCACGTGTGGTATCAGAGAGACCGGAAGCGACCAATGAGACTTACATGATGATGAGAAGACGATACGGGTCAATAGGGAGAAGAGCGAGATCAAGAACAAAATGAAAGCGTATCTTGGCCAGCGGCATGGAAAACAGTCATCAGGGTAAGACATCTTGTTATGACACAAAATTACATCTGATGGTGAGGCTCCAGTTCTGGAGATCTGAGGAGTGTGGAGTACCCCTTCCTTGGAATAACTCCCAAGTCTACTCTGACCCAGACTAAAGGCACCAGTTAGAATTATACCTTTTAGGTTAAATAGATCGGTTTAAAAATTATTCGAATTCTATAAGATCATTTGCGCTAAAAATCCTCTTAAGAAATTACAACAAAAACAATGTAAATATGCATTAAAATAAATCGAGATGGTTTGATATGCCATTAAAGACAATATCAATCAATCGAATACTTGTAGACAGCAGAAATATAATCTATGATAATTACAAAATTGCCACATTGCCCAGTCAGCTGGGGCTGTAGAATACACCGACTGCTTCTCTGCAGAGTGTTCGGGATATGACACTAAACAATCTGATGGTGAGGTTCCAGTGATGCTGGAGCTTTGGGAAATGCGGAGTACCCCTTCATTGCCATTGCTCCCAGATCCACTCTTGCCTGGAATGGTAGCACCTGATAGGGCCCTATCTATGGGTTAAACAGAAATAACTGCATACATATGCTAAACTTAATTGTTTGAATTAGAACTGTTTGACTAAACTGAATAGTTTAAGTAGAAATGTTTTCGACGTTGAAACTGTACTCACATTTAAACAGCGTGCTTATGCTAAACTGAATTGTTTGAAATGGAACTGTTTTTGACATTGAAAATGTATTTACACTAAACTGAATTGTTTAATATAGAACTTTTTTGACATTTAACTGTGCGTAAACAAAATCTGTACTTATACGAAACTGAATTAGCTGAATTAGAACTGTTTTAATAATTAAACTGTGCTAGACTGAGTTGTTTGAAATAGTGATGACAATTTGCATAAAAATGAATTTGGCGTTAAACCAAACCAACCAACCAACTAAATTACCACAGATAAAATTATAATAAACACAACAATCAAACAAAAAGCAGTGATGAAATAGAATCAGAATTCTTGTGGCTTCGGAGCAATCTATGCAGTTAGGTGAAAAAGCCATTTTAGCTTGGTTCCTAGGCACTTTTTCCCGAGCAGTAACTTCTTGGCAGGGCCGAGTTTCTCGCTTGGTGCCTGGGGCGTCCAAAAATGGTAAATACCGACGGGACGAAACTTTTTTGTAATGGTCACATATGATTTTTTATTCATACGTCGCTTCCCACCATAAAATAACTCGTTGTTAAATCTGATTCGTTGGGTCGTAAAATTAATAAATATTTGATCTATTAAACTATTAATAAACATTCAAACTCAAAAATCCTAAAATTGACAACAAGGTGATTCAAGCGGTGTAATAGTTAACGAACTGGGCTAGTAGATTACTGTTAGTGAATTCACTTCTCATTGGGCGCTTCATACATTTAAGTTTAACACATGCCCCTGTGTTAAACTTAATTAGACTTCGTAGATGATAACTATTATTGCAACTGGATTTACGGACAAAACACGCCAAAAGTCCGGGTTATCATAAGCCTACTGAAGTTAAGTGACAATAAGTCTGATCAGGACATAGACGGGAGACCACTGAGTTATTGCTGCAACCTTTTACCTGTATTCCTGACTAAATAAAGGTCGGTGAATATCAACTATTTTTATATAAAGTCTAC
The DNA here is from genome assembly GCA_963585895.1 of Sepioteuthis lessoniana. Classification (NCBI taxonomy): domain Eukaryota; kingdom Metazoa; phylum Mollusca; class Cephalopoda; order Myopsida; family Loliginidae; genus Sepioteuthis; species Sepioteuthis lessoniana. The sequence goes on from OY757934.1 coordinate 45,944,454, forward strand.
TTGTGTTGTAATAAGTTGAATGAGTTGAATGCATAAAAATAGAAATTATATTTTTTTAATTTGACGAACGGTATCAAAATCACTGAATTTAAGACCAATATCATCACAGCTTTAGCTTTGATAATGACCAGTGATAGTTGTGTAACGTAATGGCTAAGGGATGTCGGTTCATGCCTTTGAGTTTAGTTAGGCTGAGAACCGTTCGGCTCAGCACATGGGTTAGTTATGTGCAAACCTTGATGTAGGTGGTAACGCGCGTGCGGGGTGGACATGCCACTCAGAGATGTCACAATAGCCCGAGATGACGGAACGGGGTGACAGGGTGCGGGTGACGTCACGCACCGGAAGCACGCGGAGGTTTGTGGGAGATTTGAAGAAAGTTAGGAAGTTGAAAACTAGACACCAAACGAGGAGGTTCGACTTTTGGGGCTCGCCGAGGCGAGAAGAATTTGCGCGCCATGGGTGCCGCACGAGATGGGGGCCAAATGATTAAGACAGCATAGCAAGATTGTGTCTCTCCTCCTTATGTCGAAACCTTTAACTCAAAGTTAATAAAAAGGTTTCGTACCTGAACAAGAAGTCGTTACGTGTTTTCGAATTTCGAGATTCCTATGTTCTATCGTTATGAACATTACATGTCCATTTCGCACATGGCGTTAATTGTGGCTATGGAACAGTTGGGAGTTCTTCGAGAGAAAGATTTGGACACTTTCTATATCAGATCAAACCTAAAACCTTTTATCTTGTGCTGTTATATAATCTTCTGGTGTCGCTCTATTTGATCTTATTTGTTGTCTATGTGGTATTTTGACCTTCGACCCGGCCAAAAATGCCATTCCAAGGTGATACACCGGAAGGAGGTGACACATTCTAATGGCAGTTATGAGAGGAAATTGCGTGGGCGGAAATTGGCTGACGAAATGGGACGAGGTAAAAAAATTCCCATGGTACACTCATAGACTGATGCACCGGAAGAGAGTGACCTGTGAACTGCATGACAGTTATTTCCGCTTGATGACGATCAAACATGCGATTTCAAAGATCGAGTAGGCGACTGAGTGGGCGTTGAACTATTATATAACTCAGTCAAGACAGAAGTCAAGACAGTTCCAGTTAGAGTTGGAGACGGAGATAGATGAGATGTGGTAGGTAAAGTCACATCAGGCCTTGGGGCCCCTGATGAGTTCCAGTTAGAGTTGGAGTCGGAGTTATAGACGTGATGTGGTAAGGAAAGCCACATCAGGCCAAAGGGTCCCTTGGAGTCCCTGATGAGTTGGGGTCCACAGAAGTTGCTGATAAGAGGTGGTAGAGAAAGCCAGCAGAGTGGGCCCCTGGACCTCCGGTTGAGCATCTGGAGAACAAGAAAAACACAGCTTTGCTGGCCATAAGAGTGAAGGTCAAAATATTGAAGTTTCTGTTCGGTCTCCAGCTCCCTCTCACACGCAAACCTTGAGTAACCCCTTTCGAACCCTTACAAATAAAGTGAGAGGTATATATATTTTTCTAAAGAAGTCTTCCTACGTCTGTCTTTATCATTGTGTCGTTGTGAATTATTCTACATATATATGTGCATGTATGTAGAGATGAATCAGCAGATGACAATACAACATCTACAGTCGTCATCTCCTGTTGTCCAAAGATCACTGCTGGGATGAGGAATGTCAACGCGTGACCACATTTGCCTGAGATCATTTTACTTTTATTTCTTGACGACTTTTCAATTATTACCCGCGAAGTTAGAACATTCAACCTCTCAAGACAAAAGCTTCTCTCTTATTAACATTTCTAAATCTAGAACCGTTTTAGTCACCTGACTGAAATCATCGAATGAAAGCTATGGTTTCAGATTAACCCCGACTTCAATGGCTGTCAATCATACTAGTTAAATCAACTGGGTTTTTACCCGCGTTTAACGACCCTAAAGTTTATTAGAATGCTACACTACATGTCAATAATTGGTCTCATCAATCTATTATGAAACAGTCGAAAGAAAGGCGAAAATTGGTAAAAAAAAAAGTTAAAAGAAATATTTTTTTATTAGAAAATATTACTAACAATATATATGATATGTTAATATGAACGTATATATTGGTATAAAAATGGTCATTATTCCCTAGAAATTTAAATTTTTGCTCTGAATAACACTATATAACACAAATTTCGTTCCTGGATAGTATGAGTTATTTCTGAATTGCCGATATTTTTAGTGTCAGAAATTGTCATTACACCCTTCAACTTTACCTTTGTGCTCTGGTAAAGGGAATTTAGAAAATAAGACAATTTCAACGTAAAAACGGGCAAATTAGCGCATTTCCGTTTACGTAAGGCCCGAATCGAAATTTACATGTATTTATACTAAAGTCATACTAAAATATACCAAAATGTTAAGTCTGTACTAAAAAAATTCTCAATCAGCTTCTCAGCGTTGAATCTAGCTTCAATATCATGGAAATTGTTTCAATTAAAAAATTTCATTACCTAAATCACAAAAGTAAACTTTAAAGAAAATAAAATTGGTATTTTCCATTTAATCTAGACATAAGCAATTAGGAAATAACAATTTTTACCTTTTCTACCTGAAACAAAAAATGATTTTTTAAATTGCTAGATTGTGCAATAGGCGGGAAACAAATAATGTCTTTTCTATTTTTTCTCCTTTTAACAGCGTAGCGGACCTACGGCTTATTTTTGGTATCGAGAGACGCTGAATATTTCGGCATCAGTGGATCACATAGGCCTTATGAATTGGTGGATCCTGGTCTCTTTGGCAGCTGCTTGGTTCCTTATTTTTCTCTGCATTGTCAAAGGAATTCAGTCTTCAGGAAAAGTAAGTACTCACGTCAAGTTTCGAACCTGATTCAACAGGTAATATATTCACCCCGTTTCAGAAATACCACTTTATGTAGCGCTATGTTGATTGAATATTTAGAGAAAGGAATCATTAAAAAGGGATTTTGGTATTGAATGCAGATTAACAGGTCCGATCGTAAACCACCATCTCCTCAAAGAATAGAAACATTTAGATTTTATCAAGCAACACACAATTAAAAAAAATCTTTTTTCAAACAAGGGGAAATTATTCACAGCCAAATGGAAAGAGAAACATTGATAGCTTGTAAATTTTTCCTTTTTTTAAAAAACTTTTACTCGATCAATCGTAAATCTGTTGAATCTAATGGCAATCAATATGAAATTGAATTCTTCGATTTTGGAAAGAGATAGGGAATGAATTTAATTAGTTTGTAGTGCTAATTAGATTCATTCCCTATCTCTTTCCAAAATTATAATTATTCTTTTAACGACATCTGGAGAGAAGGCTTCAGTTTTGGAACTCTGAGGAGTTTGTAGTATCACTTCAGAGCTATTACTCCTAAATTCACTCTGACTGTGAGTGGTAGTAGACGTCTTCTAATAAGAATCTCGTTATCACATACCATTTTTAGTAGGTTAGGCTTCTATCTCTCTCTCTCTCTCTCTCTCTCTCTCTCTCTCTCTCTCTCTGTATATATATATATATATATATTTAAAGATGGTTGTTGTAAATTCAAAGAAAGAATAAGGATATATTTAAGATAGGAAGGTCCAAGAAGAGATTTGCATTTTGTGAATTTATTTATTTTGTTCTTACATACGTGTTATATATATGTATGTTTCCAACGTGTTGCTTTCTTCAGAGAACATGTGTGGCACAAGGTCTTTTAAATGGGCTACTCAATGAAACTTGAAAGCGGAACAAAAACCCTTATAAAAATCGGCTCAGTGGCATTTCCACGAGGACAATGCACCAGTCCACAACTCCATCCTTGTCACAGACTATTGGACCAAGATCGGCATCAAGACAGTTCCTCACCCTCCCTATAGTCGACACCTTGCTCCCTGTGACTTTTGGTTATTCCCTAAGCTCAGAGGCTGTCGTTATGAGACAATTAAGGAGATGAAAGAGGCTGTGACGAAGGTGATTGACACGCTCACACAAGAGGACTTCCATGGGGCCTTCCAGAAGTTGTTGGAACGGTACAAGAAGTGCATTGCAGCCGGAGGAGATTACTTGGAAGGGGACTAGAGTTTCATGTGTGTACTATCAATAAAAGTGCCCATACGAAAAAAGTCTGGAAACTTATCGTATGCACCTCGTATATAACACGTATGTAAGAACAAAATAAATAAATTCAAAAATACAAATCTCTTTATGGACCTTCCTATTTTAAATATATATCTATATATATATATATAAATTAAAATTCCTCTATTATAAATATATATCATCATCATCTTGTTGTGCCACTAGCACGTATATCCCTGACCCTCTTTCGCCACTTCTCCCTATCGTTCCTCGCCTCTGGCAGGTCTTCAGGGCTACATCCCGCATCCTCACATAGCTGCTGAATGTATGTTCGTGCTGGCCGTCCTGCTTTTGCCCGGCCATATTTTAAATATATATTAAATTTTATCTATAAATAATTAACAAAATTTTTTTTTTTTTTAAAGCACAGAGTTAAATTGAGAATTAATGTAAATGAATAAATAAAATAAAATGTTTGATAGAAAATTGTGAAAAAGCATATAATACATACGTATTACTCATAAAAAGTGTAACTGATTAATGGTTTCTAAATAGTTTTGAAATTTTAAAATATTTTAAATAAATTAAATATTTGTTTTAGTTTAATATATCTATTACTGTATCATTACGTAAGGTTATTGATTAAAGTTTAAATCTAATTCAATATAAAATCTATAATTTAGGTCAAAATTTAATTAAAAAATAAAAAATTAAAAAAATTTTTAAAATAAATTTACTACATTTCTAACCGAAATTAAAATTTAAAACGGAAGTGGACTTAATGAGGAGATAACTCTTCACCCCTCTTCTATCCCCTCCCACTTTTCTGTGTCTATTCTAGTTTTTTTTATCTAAAGATCTGAAGAAGTCCTGTTAATTTTTTTCGTGTTTTTGGAAATTTCAAAAATGCGTAACAGGATGGAAATAAATCTATAATCCTATGTGACCGGTTTTGTTGTTTTTCTAAAAGTATATATATACATATCAGAGTATTCGCCAATGGTCTGGGAGACTATGGTTCAATCCCAGATCGAGTCATACTAAAGACTAAAAAAAATTTGGTACTTGATGCCTCCTTGCTTAATACTTAGCATTATAAGGTAGGGATCAAGGGTAAAGTGGAGCAATCCAGGGAAAGGAGCAGTGCCCTCCCCTACACCTTGGTGTGATAGCAATCGAAAAGGGAGCCTCTGTGTTAAGTGAATTTTAAAAAATGGGGAATTAGAATTCTCTGATTGTATTCCTTCAAGAGATGGAAGACCCCGCTCCACTAAAAACGGGATGTCCTGGGTAGAAAACTAAACTGCATGTGATGGTGACTCTCTAGTTTTTGACCTCTCGGGAGTGTAGAGTACTCTTTTATTACCATTACTCACAGGTCTGAGCCGGAGCGGTCGAACCTGTTACGATCTTATCTCTTTGGTTTGGGCTTTGTTTTATGGCATATCAACCATTGTAGGTTATTTAATGCCTAATCCATTTTTATACACATAAACAGTTCTATTTCAAACAATTCAGTTTAGCATAAGCACACAGGTTAGTTCTATTTAACCCATAGATAAGACCCTATCAGGTGCTCCCACTCCGGACCGGAGTGGACCTGAGAGCGATGACAGGGAAGGGCTTCACCGCATTTCCCAAAGCTCCAGCATTACTGAAGATTGTTTAGTGTCATATCCAGGACCCTTGCAGAGATGCAGTCGGTGTATTCTTTAGCTCCAGCTAACTTGGCCAGATCTTATCTATATATCATAGTTCTTTAAAGATTATTTGATAGTACCGTGTGCAAAAAAGATCTCTAGTATAGTTGTTTCAACTTCACCAAAAAGTTAATATAAACGTACAATGAATGCGAATTCCCAAATTCTAGTCATAATAAATTCCTAGACGAGTTGATTGGTTTGGTTTTATGGCATATCAATCATTGTAGGTTATTTTAAGCCAAAATCCTTTTTATACATACATTCAAAACACATTTTGTAGATAACATTTTTAGAGGAGCCTGAGCTAATTCTTTTTTACTCAGTTAAATGATTTTACTTATTTCCATCTAAAAAGAATAATTCTATTCACTCTGACTCATTTTTGTTTGCACACAGATATATTCAAGTATTCCTATGTACCACTAACAATTCAATTAAAAATTAGTCAGTTGTTTACACACAGTTTAATTTAAAAACAGTTCTATTTCAAACAATTCAATTAAGCATAAGTCATTTGTTTACACACAGTTTAATTTTAAAATAGTTCTATTTCAAACAATTCAATGAAACATCAGTCAGTTGTTTACACACAATTTAGTAATCAAGCAGTTTTATTTCAAACAATATAGTTTTGCATGTAAAAGTTTAATGGTTTAAAGTATTTCTGTGTATCACTAACAATTCAATTAAAAATCTGTTAATTGTTTACACAGTTTAATGCAAAAACTGTTCTATTTCTAACAATTCAATTAAGCAAAAGTCCTTTGTTTGCTCTCAGTTTAAATGTCAAACAGTTCTATTTCTAATAATTCAATTCAGTATAAGTCAACAAAGCTTTATGATTCTAAGTAATGCTATGTATAACAAAGAATTCAATTAAAAATCGATCATTTGTTTACACGCAGTTAAATCATTAAACAGTTCCATTTGAAGCAATTCAGTTTAGCATGTCATTTGTTTGCACTCAGTTTAAATATCAAACAGTTCTATTTGACCCATAGATAGGACCTTATCAGGTGATACCACCCGGAGCCGAGAGTGGATATGGGAGCAATGGCAATGAAGGGCTAGTCCACATTTCCCAAGGTAATGCTGATTTTCACCATTAGATTGCTTAGTGTCATATCTAGCACACTTTTTGGAGGAGTCTTAGCCTTCAGCAGAGATGCAGCCGGTGTAATTTGCAATAAATGAGTTGATATGCCGTTAAAACTAATTAATCAATCGACAGACCAGTTGATCTATCAAGATTAAAAACCCATATTTGTTCTGATATTTACTGGTAATTGGGTAGTTGAAGATGATTAAGCTTTTTTTAGAGCATTATGAAGCAAATAAAGCGTTTATAGGCTTACCTAGCTTCCCGGTTCCTTTCTCCTTGACATCATCGACGCCTCCATATCATTCATATAAAGTTACTGACATGTATGGTGTTGGCTCCGCAGTTCTTTGTGGATGAGTCAGAGAGCATGACCGACCTGATTTCACTCGTGAATAAAAAAAAATAAAAAAACATAATCGTATGACACAGTAACTATTTGTTCGTAAAAATGCCACGATCATTCAAGCATAAGCCGCTGAATCACATCTTGACTACCGGAGTGGGAAGTCTCTGTGGTGTCGTTGCTGACGTGCTGACTATGACATCATAATGAGCGAGTTCGAATTCCGGTGGCGCTTTGACGTTCACTTTTAGACTCATACCCTCGAAGAAAGTATGCCATTAAGCAAAGTAGCAAAAACAAAGCAAGCCAAACATCCTGTTAATATCGAAGGTAAATTCATTTAACATTCACCCCACTCACCGTAAATTCATATATCTGTCTGTATGTATTGGTTTCATTGGGTGTATGGGTGCGTCTTTCAACCACCCTCACCCACGCGCTTACACCACCCTCACAGATTAATGGGTCGATTGATTTTAAAAGCATGTCAACCAATCTAAAATTCTTTTATGCCTTGAAATTTGGGAATCGTGTTTATTTACGTCTAGATATACATTTTTGTGTTGTTTCGTAAGAGATTTTTTTGTGCATACAGTTATATGATATCAAGTATTCCTATCTAATACAAATAATTTATGGTTTCAAGTGATTATCTTCATTTAATATTAATTGTTTGCACAGTGTTTTATGGTTTCAAGTAGTTAATAATAATAGCTTTGAAAAACAAGGTAATCCAAAATGGATGAATCTATTTGAAGTAAAGTCAACGTTACAACGTTTCGGTTTTAATGAACCTTCGTCAGGATTTAAAATGGTGAAACAAGTGTTGATATAACAAAGACGGGTCGTTGTTCCACCAACGTTGACTTTCCTTCTTATAAATTCATCAATGTTGGATTTTCCTCCAAGTCAGGATATATGTAAAAGAGATCTCCTTACACGACAAAGCGGGTTTAGCGTAACGAAATTTTACTCTGCAACCTGAGTTAAAATCCTTTGGTTGGGTAATCAGTCTAGGAGAAGGAAAACTCTGAATTCAAACCAGATAATTCGCTGGGCTAAGAATACGCTATGGTCCGTCCTGAAGGGTCATACCTGTAAAAAAAAGAGGTGTCTTAAGTATTGCACTAAACTCTATCTGATGGCGAGGTTCTCCATTGTGGAGTACTCCTTTACTGCAATTACTCCCAGGTCCACTTTGACTCGAGTGATAGTACTTGTTAGGGTCTTATCTATTGGTCCAATAGGTCGAGTTAACATACTTGGTTTCCGTTTCTTTGTTTAATGGCGGATCAACCTTTAAAAGCCAAAACCATCCTTATTGAAGAACAGCAATAATACTATCTAACTCTTTGTAGATAAGTTGGTAAATAACTTTCCCAAAGGCATTAGTCCGGAAGTGAACATTATAGCGCGAAAGGAGTTCGAACTCTCTTACTTCGAGAACACAGTCCAGTATGTTAGCCACAGGACCCCCCCCCAGTTGATATGCCATTAAAATCAATCAATCCACTTGAAACTGACCTTGTGTCACATCCTGTCGTGGCGAAAGTGTTGGATCAATACATACAGGAGTTTCAGATTTCATTTACTCGACCATCGGGTTGGGATTAAAGTAGAGTATCTGTTCTTCTCAATCAGATGTGTTCAGGTCTTCAAGTAAGACCTGATAAAATTTGAGGTGATCCTAGAACCGGAGATCTTAATCCTGCAGCAGTACCTCCCCCATTACACCAAATGTGGAATGCCTGAATAGACCGACCCAGTGGTCTTGGGAGCTCAGGCTATTTTTGGTTTTGACCATGTTTTCAAGCTGGTGTCCCCTCTTTAAACTAACCGTGTGTCATATATTGCATCGGAGGGGATTGGATACTAGTTGAAGGATAACGATAGAAATGTAGGGAGTAGGATTTACGTGTAAATGAAGGTGATTTTCGGTTCTTGTGTATCATGGGGTGGGGTGGGGTTACAGATTTGTGATAGTGGGAGGGGGCATGGGAGATTGAATGATTCATAAGGAATTTGAAAATATTTTTCCATTCCCCCTCGTTTTCCTTCTCTCCCTCCTTGTCAACTGTTTCATTTCCACATTCACTCTTATTTTTTCCTCCTTCATTTGTTTTCCTTTGTTTTCTTCTCTATTGTGGAAAGATGCCTCATACAACGCATTAAGATCCGTGTGACTATGACCAGGTTAAATCCACTTAAACCGTTTATTCGCGCTAACAAATAAATAAAGAAAGAAAGAAAGATTAAAAAAAGAAAAAGTATGAGAAAAAAAATGAAAGAAAGAAAGCTGCAAAGCGAAATATTTTTGTCGTATAATTAAGTGTTTGCGGAAGGATATTAACAAATATATTTGTTCAAAACAAACCACGTCAGTGGATACAGCTTATAATTGCATACAAACTACACTTGAGTAAGTCAGAACAATAAATCGGGTGCTTCGCGAATTATGATTGTTAGCTAGCTAGACTAGTAGACCATTGTTCATGAGTTCGATACTCTCTTGTTGCTCCATATTTCATGCCTTGTGATAAACTAAGTTTAGTGTATGACTATACATGAGAGAGAGAATACATACACACATGTCATTCAATAAATAAGGAGAATTTTTTGAAAAAAAAAAAAGCAAAATGTTTTTTTTTTTTCACTGCTTTTCCTTCAATGTAAACTCTGCATTTTTGGGAATTGGTTTAGAGCAAACATCCTTTAAATTTCGCTAAAATATTTGTTTTGAGGCTATTCAAAAAAGGCGGCAAATCAAACCGAATCCTCCAGGCTCAAACAGAAGTCTGTCACCAAAATTTTGTTGACTGAGAAATGCATATGAAATTGAAACATATTGACTCTTCGATAAAAAAAAAGTTCCTGGCGCAGTGATCAGTAAAGAAGTTCATGCCGACAACCTTCTGCGACATGAAAGGAACCATCACTATTGACATCCTTGAAAAAGCATAAAGATATAAAAGCACTATAAAGAGTGCTTCCTATCGTTGACTCCTTCGGCAATATTCCCCCTTATCTATTGAATGTCCCTTGTATATGACTTGAACTTATTTCGACTTGATATTTACAAAGCTTAATTTAATGGAACACCAAGTGAGGGTCAAATTTGCTCCGCTAGCAATGACCTACCATATTTGCTTCCTTATCACTTCTCCCCACATACCAATGGTATTTATTAACGAACTTTGAGTTTGTATAAAGCTCATTCATAAGTTTTGACTATTTTTCTTAAATTTCATCGAAGCCTCTCTACTCATATTCTATATGCAATATCAATACCATATTTGGATGTATTGTCGTTTTTTTAACTTTTGACCTAACTCATTTTAATCTAGACCTATTTGGTATAGAGCATCCCTACATTGACATGACTCCCAGGTCCCCTCAGATCCGAAGGGGCTGTATCTGTTTGGGTAAAATTCTTAAGAAACAACTATATAAAAAATATAAATATGAGCTGACAAGGAATATGGTTGCTAAACCTCTTGGCATAAAATAACCCCGGATAGATTGACATGCTATAAAATCAATTAATTTCCTGTCCATTTTACTTGTGAATCCTAATTTTGTGGGGTTGCGTTCGTGGCGGGGGTGAATTTTGAACCGTACAAATCCTCAAGATGTCGAAGATAACTATGAAACTATGGAGTACTCCTCCATTGCCATTACTCCTAGCTCCACTATGATATAGAATAGGAGTATTTGTTAGGATCCCACGAATGGGATCCTAACAAATACTGCTACTCTATACAAATGGGATATAACGTAAATCAAATAGATATGTTTGAAAATTATTCCTATCTGATAGGAATACTTGAAACCAAATAACTGGGCATATTATTTGTATTTGATAGGAATACTTGAAACCAAACAACTGCGCAAATTATTTGTATTAGATAGGAATACTTGAAACCAAACAACTGAGTAAATTATTTGTGTTAGATAGGAATACTTAAAACCCAACAACTGTGCAAATTATTTGTATTAGATTAGAATACTTGATATCATATAACTGTTCAAAGAATTCTTTAAAAAAACAGAATTCAATGGTAAAACTCCAATTCTGGAGATTTGGTGAGTATTGAGCCCCACTACATTGCCATCAATCTAAGGTCTATTCTGACCTAGAGGAGTAGTACTTGTTATTGTTCCATTTACGGGTGAAAAAGATATAGTAAAAAATTATAAGCATTAACTAATATATAACTGTGCAAATTATTTGTATTAGGTTGGAATACTTGAAAATATATGTCACTGAGAAAACAAACGAATATTATTATTGAATAGGAAGAATTACTTGAAACCATACGATTGTGAACAAATGGTACAATTTAAGCCATAGCTGGGAGATAAGGAAGTTTATACCTTTTGCACGGATATTAGTCCGAAAGTGAATGTAATAGAGCGAATGGAGTTCGAATCTACACACTACGATGTCGCTGTTGAGCTCGTTAGCCACTACACCACGAGAGACTTTCCCTATTTGTCGTAGATAGAATCACTTTAAGCAACATAGCAGTGTACAAATCATTTATAAAAAAGAATAAAGTTGGCGACCGTAGTCGAAGGCGAACCAAAGGCTTCCATTTTAATAGCTACTTCACCGAGAAGGCGCTAATCATTTCCCTGTATTCTTCCACTTTACTCTTGATACGTACCTTATCAAGCCGAGTGTTATGCAAGGAGGTATCAAGTACCATTTTTTGAGTCTTTGGTATGATTCGACCTGAGAGTGAACCCCAGTCTCCCGGTCCATCGGTGGACTCTATCCTCTAGGCCAATGGACCGAATTTTTTACAAATAAATATTTACTTGAAACTTTACTATTGCTTGCGAAAAAAGAATACTGGCATCAGCATTAAATAACCCAATGAGAATTGACGTGCCGAAAAACTAACCAAGTAAAGGTTCCTTAGTGTTGCAAATTTGGTTCTAATAAATTCTCGCGTATCATGATCCTGTGCCAGACTAAGCTAGTTTGAGTAAGTGACCCAAATCTCAGGGTGTAATGGTTAAAGCGATGGACTAAGGGATCGTAGTAAGCGAGTTCGAACTCTAGTCGCGTTATTACTTTCACTTTCGGACAAATACCAATAGGAAAGGTATGAACCTCCTTATCCTCCCAGTTACTGTCCTTTTAAAAAGGATAGATTTGGCATTAAATTACCCGAGAAGGTTAATATGCCATTATATAATAAACAAACAAGCCAAATCTCAGAACTCTATTAAATTTCTTTCCTATTTGAAGATGGTCTCGTCCCAAGGAAAAAAGTTGTTCTCTGTATCATTCCGTAATTTGAGACGAACGGGAATATAGTTTTTTTTTCTTTATTGTTCTGACATGAATTTCTTTTCTTTTTCTTTCTTTTTTTTTTTTTTTTTTTTTTTTTCATTTCAGGTGGTCTACGTGACTGCAATATTCCCCTACATTATTCTTCTCATATTCTTTTTTCGTGGTGTCACCCTTCCTGGATATCAAAATGGACTCTACCATTTGTTTGTTCCTGAGGTAAGACATGCATAAATCTCAAAAGTAAGTTTCGACTATTTTCTTTTAAATTTCATCGGAGCCACTCTATTATAGGGATGCAATATGTATCATATTAGGAGGTATCAAAAATATTGTCGTTTTTTATAACTTTGACCTTACAAATTCCTCTCCAGTTCTAGTGAGTGTGGAGTCCATTATAATCTGGTATGGTAGTACCAAACAAATGACTTTTGTTAGAAAGAATTACCTAAAAACATATAATCAATAGTATTAGATAGGAATACTTGAAACCATACAACTATGTGAAAATTATTTGTAATAGATAGTAATCATATAACTAAATCCTTTGTATTAAGGGTAGTAACTTGAAACTATAGTTGTTTACTAAAAATTATTATTAGTTACTTGAAACCATATAACTCTGCAAACAAATGACAATTATTAAACGGTCATAATTACTAGAAAATATAATAATTATTAGTATTAGATTGGAATACTTGAAACCATACAACTATGTGAAAATTATTGGCATTAGATATGAATATTTGATATCATATAACGAATGTATTTGTGTAAAGTATAGTTACTTGAAATTATAATTATTTATTAAGGATTATTATTTATTACTTGAAACCATATAACTATGTGCAAGCAAATGCTTATTATTATTATTGTTACTCTTTTTCGCGTTCATTATTATTATTATTATTATTATTATTATTATTATTATTATTATTAAATGAGAATATCTACTTGAAACCATATAACCATTAGTGATACTTGAAACCATAAAACTGTGTGCAAATTATTTGTATTTGTATCTTTGATATCATATAACTGTATGACAAAAACAAAAAAAAACCTATGAAGAAACTACAACACAAAAAATGTAAATATTAATGTATAAAAGTAAAGAAAAGTTGGCGACCGTCGTCGAGGGTGACCAGAAGGCTCCATTTTCAATAGCTACTACACCGAGGTGTAGGGGAGGGCACAACTCTTTTTCCTGAATTGCTCCACTTTACTCTTGATACGTACCTTATATTGCTGAGTGTTAAGCAAGGAGGTATCGAGTACCATTCTTAAAGTCTTTGGTATGACGCGACCTGGGAGTGAACCCTGGTCTCCCGGACCATTGGCGAACACTCTACTCACTAGGCTAATGAGCCGGATTAATGTATAATGAACCCAATTTTCTGACTTCTCGGCATAAAATAACTCAAGACGGGTTGATATGCTATTAAAACCAATCAATTAATCTTATTAATTCCAGGCATACTCACTTTCGCAAATTGGGAAAGAATTGGCGCAAATGTCGTCTGCTATTTCATTGAAGAGAGGTATCATTTTCATTCCGAGGAATTTACCATGATAAGGTCTAACAACTACAGAGCATGAAGGGGCCGCCACGACACAAACTTGCTTGAAAAGTCGAAGGTGGACTTCTAAAATATAGAACTGGGAATTCTAAGATTTCAGCAAGTGACCGAGTGAACTAAAGTCCTTCGCAATGGAAAGGACTAAGTAACTTCGAACGAAAAAAGGGATGAATGCTTCGATTGGATGTTTCAAACTACTACAACAGAAAAAAAAGCAAAACACACTCTGTCTTCAGTAAAACTACCTTTGTATTTTTCATTATTCGAAATAAAATGTTTGTCATGTTCTGGATTGTAAAGAAGCAGACAATATTTTTCATCCAGCATATCCAACACACACACACACACATATATATATATATATATATATATATATATATATATATATATATATATTGGCAGCATTTCTTCATTAATACAAATTTCGTTGAATATGATAGACATTTTCTGTCTACATATTTTCTTGTTGATCCTTTAAAAAACATTCATGCCCAACAACAGAATAACGAAAAATTCTCATCGACAACACAACAATATTAGAACATCAAAATAACAAATAAAAACTATAGATTCTCGAAGCACTACATATTAGAAACATGCAACCCACACTTAACAGAATTAATTTTCAAACCGGTGCTAATGTACTTAAATGTTTTTAGCAACTGACACTATTTATAGAAACACATTTAAAAGTAAACGCTACACATTCCAACGGTACAGACGCTCTTCTTCTTACATAGTAGTAATGTAAAAACAAAAGTTGCATCACTTTTGTAATAGATCCTCTCCTGATGATGGCCCAAAGTCGGGCAGAAAGTACTTGGGATATAAACAATTATGGAAAATACATCAATCAATTCTCGCCGAATACAATAAAATCAATACAGTAATATGAAAGGATCAACAAGAAAATATGTAGACAGAAAATGTCTATTATGTTCAACGAAATTTGTATATATATATATATATATATATACGCTTTTTTTCCAGGCAGTGATAGTATCAATACTGCTCTATGGATGCACCACGTGGACGTTAACTAAGTGTATGGAGAAAAAGCTTGACGCCAATTACACAAGAATGCTAAGAGTTGTATTCAAAAAGTCCTGGAGGCAACACCCCACAAAACAGCAACCTACCACCCATCACGAAAACCATCCAAATTAGACGAACCAGACATGCTGGACGCTGCTGGAGAACTCATAACCGATGTACTCTTATGGACCCCTTTACATAGACGAGCAAAAGTCGGACGACCAGCAAGAATGAATCTTCAACAGCCTTATGCTGATACAAGATGTAGCCTGGAGGAGCTGCTGGGAGAAATGGACGATAGAGACGATTGGTGAGAGAGGGTCAGGGAAATCCATGTGTTGCGTAGCCATATACACGATTATGGCCATGTGCGAAATAGACATGTAATGTTCATTAACGATAGAACATATAAAGAACAGGAATCTCAAAAACACGTAACTACTTCTTGTTCAGGTACGAAACCTTTTTATTAACTTTGAGTTAAAGGTTTCGACGTAAGGAGGAGAGACACAATCTTCTATGCTGTCTTATTCATTTGTCTTATTCACTCGAGCGGCCACCCATAGGGCGCAAGTTCGCCTCGCGCCTGCGAGCTCCAAAATTGATCCTTCTCGTTTGGTGTCTAAAACCCAACTCTTATTTTCTTCAAATTCTCACACAAACTTCCGCGTGCTTCCGGTGCGTGACGTCACCCGCACCTTGTCACCCAGTATCGTCTCGGACTGTTATGACATCTGAGTGACACCTCCATCCGCTTGCGCGCACCCGCATTAACACCTGCTTCAATCTTACACCCAACCAACCCATGTGCTGAGCCGAAAGGTTCTCAGCCTAACTAAACTCAAAGGCATGAACCGAAATCCCTCGGCTATTTCATAACACGTGCTAGCAGCACGATATGATGATGATGATGATAATATATATATATATATATATATATATATATATATATATATATATATATCATCAAGTCGCGCTACTAGCAAGGATTTCCACGACTCGCTCTCTCTCTCTCTCTCTCAATCTCTATCTCTCTCTCTCTCTCTCTCTCTCTCTGTCCCTATCGTCCATCGCTTCCAGCAAGTCTTCTAAACTGCATCCTGTGTCCGTGCAGAGATGTTGGAGATAAGTTCTTGCTTGTCGACCAACACTGGCACGTCCATGTGAAGGGGTCCATAGAAGAACGTCCTTACTTTTCTAGCGGTGTCCTGCACCGTCTTACTTTGATGGATTTAGAGATGGGAGGTAAGTGGCCGTATAACTATTGTTTCGTGGGATGTTGTTTCAATATTTGTTGTGTGTGTGTGTGTGTGTGTGTGTGTGTGTGTCCACAATTTTTCAATATTTGTTGTGTGTGTGTGTCCACAATATTTATCACTTGGGTGGTGTAATGGTTTGCAAACTAGACCAGCAAACTTTCACGAGTGAGTTCGAGTCTCATTGGGTACCCCATTCATACGGTCTCGTGCCACATCTAAGCAAAAAGCTTAGTAAATTACAACAGGAATGACAATCGATGAATAAACACCAGTAAAATACGATTATGATGTAACAATTTGTTTACGTTCCTGTGAGATCTGAATTAAACAAGCATTTCATTTGCTTATAGAATATTCACTCTAAAGATTAAGAATTCTATTCATTTTTTTTTTAGTTTAGAAGTTTTTAATTCCTCTTCAATTATTTAAATGTAAGTAAGTTGGCGACCGTAGTCGAAGGTAACTCAAAGGCTCCCTTTTCGATAGCTACTACACCAAGGTGTAGGGGAGGGCGTTACTCCTTTCCCTCTTTCTTCACATCATTTTTCCCACTTTCTTTATTTCTCTTTGTTCACACAAGCACACACACACTCGATCTCTCTTTATCTATCTATCTATCTATATATATATATATCTATCTTTTTTCACATCGTCTCCCCTCTTTTTTACACTTACTTTTTTCTATTTTCTTCCAAACTTTTTCTCTCTTTTTCTCACACCATTTTCTATTTTTTCCTCAGTTTTTCCTACTTTTTTTACACCTTTTTCTCATTTTTCATCATTTCTTTTCTTTTTTCACTGTTTTTTGCCCATTTTTAACGACTTTTTTTAATCCCCCCTTTTTCACACTTTTGCTCTCACTTTTTTCACTGCTTTTTCCTCTCTTTTTTTACTGCTTTTTTCACCCACCCTGCTTTTTCTTTCTTTGTTTTACTGTTTTTTTCCTCTCTTTTTTCGCACCTCTTTTTTTCATATTCCTTTTTTCTTTTCTTTTCACTCTGTTTATCTTTATTTTTTACCATTATTTTTTCTATTTTTTCTATTTTTTCGCTCTTATTTCACAACTTTCTTCTGTCTCTTGTCACGCTTAGTTTCTATTTTTTCTCAAAATGATTTTCTTTCCTTTTTCACACATTTTTCTCTCTTTTTTAAAAACTTTTTTTCTCCTTTTTTGCAAGTTATTTCTTTTTCTTTCACAGATTTTTTCTTTCACAGATTTTTTCTTTCTTTTTTCACACCTATTTCTCTCTTTTTAAAAAACCTTTTTTCTCCTTTTTTACAAGTTGTTTCTTTTTTTCACAGATTTTTTTCTCGCTTTTTTTAATACCTTTTTCTGTTTTTCTTTTTTCCAAAATTTCCATTCTCTTTTTTTTCATCCTTTTTTTCACTCATTTTTTACGTTTTTTTTTTATTCGCTTTTTGGTCTTTTTTTTTTTATACCTTTTTTCTTCTTTTTAATACATTTTTTCCTCTCTTTTTCACAGCTTTTTTCTTTTACTTGTCGCAACTTTTTCTCACTTTTTACACTTCATTTTCTCTTTTGTCCTCACTTTTTCTCTCTTTTTTTTTTCATAGCTATTTTCACACCTTTTTATTTTTTCATTTTTCACACATTTTTTCTACTTTTTCACATTTTTTTTTTGTTTTTTTGACATCTTTGTTCTTTCTTTTTTCACACCTTTTTTCTTTCTTCCTCCTTCTTTTTCTCTCTTTTTTCACAACTTTTTATTCACTTTTTTTCTCCACATTTTTCTCTTCTTTTACATCTCTTTCTTTCTCTTTTTGACAGCTTTGTTCTCTCTTTTTTCACACTTTTTTTCTTTCTTCCCCCTTCTTTGTCTCTCTTTTTTCACATTTTTTTCTTTCTTCCTCCTTCTTTTTCTCTCTTTCTTCACACCTTTTTATTCTTTTTTTTATACACATTTTTCTCTTCTTTCACATTTCTTTCTTTCTCTTTTTGACAGCTTTGCTCTCTCTTTTTCACACCGTTTCTTTTTCTTTCTGCCTCTTTTTCTCCCTTTTTTCGAACCTATTTTCACACCTTTTTATTCTCTTCTTTTTCACACTTTTTCTCTTTTTCATATTTTTTTCTCTTTTTGACAGCTGCGTTCTCTCTTTTCACACCGGTTTTCCCTTAGTTCTTACCTTCTTTCTCTCTTTTTAACACCTTTTTCTCTCTTTTTTTAATACCTGTTTCCTCTTTTTTTCTTTCTTTTTTACACATTTTTACTCTCGTTTTGCACATTATTTTCCTCACTTCTATCACATTTTTTCCTTTTATTTTCATCTTTTTCTCCCTCTGTTTTCACATATTTTCTCTTTTTTGACACCCTTTTCTCTATTTCTCTTCCTTCCTTCTCTCTTCGTAATAACCTACAAAGGTGGATATGCCAGAAAACCCAACCAACCAACCAGGACACTTTTTATGGGGGGTCTCACCTCTCTTCAGAGGTGCAGTCGATGTATTCTACAGCCCCAGCAGAGTTAAATGTTAAAACAGTTTTATTTAAAAAAATTCAGTTTAGCATAAATACGTAGTTTCAAAGGAAAAATAGTCCCATCTCAATCAACACAATTTAGTTCTATTTGACCCATTGATAGGACCCTATCAGTTGCTACCACTCCGGGCCAGAGAGAACTTGGGAGTGATGGCAATGAAGGGTTCTCCGCATTCCCCAGAGCTCCCCATCAGATTGTTTAGTGCCATTTCCAGGACACTCGTTAAGGGGGTGGGGCTTACCTCTCTGCAAAGAAGCATTCGATGTATTCTACAGCCCCAGCCGACACTAAACAATTTGATGGTGAGCTTTCAGCTTTGAGGAATGTCCTATGTATGGGTGAAATAGAACTAAACTGTGTACTTATACCAAGCTGAATTGTTTGAAATAGGACTGTTTTGACATTGAAACTGCGTACTTATGCCAAACTGAATTGTTTGAAATGGATCTGTTTTTGTATGCTAAGCTGAATTGTTTGAAATAGAAATGTTTTTGACGATTAAACTATGTACTTTTGCTAAACTGAATTGGTTGAAATAGGATTGTTTATTTGTATAAAAATGGATTTTGCACTAAATAACTTACAAAGGTTGATATGTCATAAAGCCCAAACAAACAAGTCAATAAACAATCTTTCTTTTTCATACCTTTTCTCCCTCTATTTTCACAATTTTTTTTTTCAAACCATTTTTCCCTCTTTTTGCCTGTCTCTCTCTCTCTCTCTCTCTCTCTCTCTCTCTCTCTCTCTCTCTCTCTCTTTTCCTTTTTCGAATTTTTCCTCTTTTTGACATCTTATTCTTTCTTTTTTCACACGTTTTTCCTTTGTTATCACCTTTTTTCAAACCTTCTTGGTCTCTTTTTTCATAGTTTCTTTCTCTTTTTACACACTTTTTTCTTCACTCTTTCTTTATGTCTTTTTTCTCTCTTTTTTCGCACCAACTTCTCTCTTCTTTTTTACTCCTTTTTTCTCTACTTTTTCTTAGATTTTTTTCTTTTTTTTTTTTTCACACATTTTTTCTGTCTATTTTAAACACTTACTCACTCTCTTTTTACTATTTTCTCTCTCTTTCTCCTTGCCCCGTTTTTATGTTTTTTCCTGTCTTTTTTCCTCTTTTCCAAACTTTTTTCTTTCTTTTTTTCGCACGTTATTTTCTATCTATTTTCACAGTTTCACAGTTTTTCACTTTATCCTTTCACATATTTTTTTCTCTATTTTTCACATTTTCTCCTCATTTTGCACCTTTTTCTCTGTCGTTTCACACCTGTTTTTCTTCCTTTTTCACGTTTTCTTTTGTATCTTTTATTCCTATTTTTTACAACCTTTTTTCTGACTTTTTCACTGGTTTTATTTCTCTCCTTTTTCTCGCCAATTTTTTCTCTCTCTTTCACATCTTTTGTTTCCCTCTTATCACACCTTTTTTCTCTTTTTCACTCTTTTTTCTTCTCTTTTTTCACGCTATTTTCTTCTTTCTTTTTTTCTCGGGTTTTATTTCTCTCTTTTGCACTTCTTTTTTCTCTATTTCACACTCATTTTTGTCACCTTAGTTCTTTCTTTTTCTCACCTTTTTTTTACCTTTTTAAATCTTTTTTTCACTCTTTTTCGTTTCTTCTTTCACTTATATTTTCTCTCTTTTTGACATCTTCCCACTCTCTTTTCACACCTTTTTTCTTTCGTTTTTCAAACTTTTTTCACATGCTTTCTCTCTTTTTTTTTTTTTACATTTTTTTCTCTTTTTTACACCTTTTTCTCCCTGTTTCACTCTTTTTCCTCTCGTTTTTTTTTTCAGATCAGTTTTTTCTCCTTGTTTTCACACCATTTTTTTCTCTTTTTTTTTTCATTTTTCTCATCTTTTTTTAAAATCTTTTGTCAGACCTTTTTGGCTTTGCTTTTTTTTACGCTAATTTTTCCCTCTCTTTTCAGGTGTTTGTTTCTTTTTTCACCTTTTTTCTCTTTTTTGGTTGTCGTATTTCTCTTTTTTTGATTCCCTTTTTCTCTTTTTTCACACCAATTTTTTCTCTATTTTAATTACATTTTTTTCTCTTTCTTCCCCCTTTTTTTTCTTTTTTCATATCTTTTTTTTTTCTTTTATCACAACTCATTTTCTCTACGTTTTCACACTTTTTTCTCTCTCTTTTTAGTTTTCCCGTCTTTCTGACCCGCAAGTGTGGGTAGATGCTGCCAGTCAGATCTTCTATTCGCTTGGCCTGGGTTTTGGTAGTTTGATTGCCCTATCTTCCTACAATCCACCCAGAAATAATTGCCACCGAGACGCCATTTTGATTGCCCTTACCAACTGTTGCACGTCACTATTTGCTGGCATTGTTGTCTTTAGTATTCTAGGTACGTCACCTTCTCTCACTCTCTCTCTCTTTCACACACACACACACACACACACACACACACACACACACACACACACACACACACACACACACACACACACTCTCTCTCTCTCTCTCTCTCTCTCTCTCTCTCTCTCTCTCTCTTATATCCATCCTGTCGATGATGCTTAGAATACACTCACTGTATTCCCTTAAAAATGAATTATCCTTATTATGACACAAACCAACATCTAATGGCGGGATTCTAGTTCTAGACATCTGGGCAGTGGGGAGTACTCCTTCCTTGCTTGGCAAGTAGGCTGGAGCTGTAGAATACACCGAATACATCTCTGCAGAGGGGTATTCTGGATATGACACTAAACAATCTGATGGTGAGGCTCCTCCATTGTTATCTGGCCCAGGGTATTAGCACCTGATAGGGTTCTATCTATGGCTCAAATAGAACTGTTTAACATTTAAACAGTGAGCAAACAAATGACTAATACTGAATTGAGTTGTTTGAAATAGATCTGTTTGATCATTTAACTGTACGTAAACAAATGACTAACGTTTACTTGAATTATTGCTAATACATAGCAATACTTGGAACAATTTAATTTTGTTGACTTATGCTAAATTAAATCATTTGAAATAGATTTTTGATCATTTAACTGTTTGTAAACAAACGACTGATTTTTAATTAAATTGTTAGTGATACATAGCAATACTTGAAAAAATTAAACCGTGTGCAAGCAAATCATATATATTTGATATATATGTATAAAGAGGATTTGGCATTAAATGACCTACAATAGTTGATATGCCATAAAACCAAACCAAACCAAACCTTCATTGCTTTAACAACCTAGTCCTCTCTGACCCTCAGTGATAGTACCTGTAAGGGTCACATCTATGGGTCAAATAGATGTTTACAAATTATATGAATTACGTTGGAATACCAGATATCATATTACCGTGTACAAAAACTAAAGAAACCATAAAAAATACTAGTATAAACTCATAATGAACGCAATTCCCTTATCTCTAATCATAAACCGCCCTCCAAGTGGAGCTTGGAATATGTAAACTGAACCCCTCTCATTGGGTATGACATTAGGTTGCAACTGTCGGTGAGGCTTCACTTCTAGAGTTCTGGAAAGTGTGGAACACTCCTTCATTACCATTACTACCAGCTCCACTCTGATCTGGAGATAGTAGTATTTATTAGTGTCCCATCTTTGGATCATATAGATTTATTTTAAAATTATTCATATTCGTTTGGATCTTGTACAAAAAATAATTCTCTCAAGAAACAACAAAACAAAAAATATAAATGTATAAAGCGATTCCCTAAACTATAAGCATAAAATAACCCTAAACGGGTTGACATACCTTAAAAATCAATCAATTTAAGTTATGCTAGTATCTATACATATCTTTTAATTCTTTTTTTTTTTTTTTCGTCAGTGATCTTTATCAAATTTTTATGAATTGATTTTATCTCAGGTTTCAAGGCAACAAAACGATTCGAAGTTTGCGAAAAGATTCGATCACTGGAGTTAATGGCGTTGTTTAATGACACGGAAATAAGCCCACCCCCAGCTGGAAGTCTAGTGAATATAACCTCGGCTCTTGGAGAGGTCACTTCCGTGGTGATGCCCAACATTACTACATGCAGTTTTAAGGAAGAAATCAAAAAGGTACGTTTCCTCATTTAAAATTCTTGACTTTTTTTAAAAATAAAATAACTGATTATTTAAAAAAAGATATTTGCTGAAACATGTCAATCCTGGCACAAGGCCATATTTCTCGGGTTATCAGTGACAGTTAAGCACATTTTCAATGTCTTTTAATATCATAAGATCAGTGAACTCAACCGCCATCAAGAGGCATACATAGCGCCACGATTATCGTCATTGAAATTGAAATCGGTGACCCGAGTTCAAACCTGGACGAGGCTGTTTTACTTTACGTTGATCTCTATTAGAAGGGCATGAATCCATCTCTTCTTTCCACCAATTACAGGGAAGTAGTTTTTCAGACTGGGTGCTTTATCTTTGTAAATGCATGCAGTATATATATATATATATATATATATATATATATATATATATATATATATGGATATTATGGAAATGATTTGACAGTATGAAGAAAATAGAAAAAGTATATACAGAGAAAGAATCATAACCGTTCAGTTAGTGTTCCTTTTTGAAAACTATTACGTTATTGGCGCGGGCAATTTCTCTATATATACATTCTCTTCTCTCGTTTTTTTTTTTTAATTAAAAAAACATCCATTGCTGTTCAAGCAAACAACTTTTTCTCCATCATTAAGTCCTGATGAAGGTTTAATAAAACTGAAACGTTTTAATGTTGTCTTTATCATCATTAATAAATTCATCACATTTGGGATATTTTGTTTTTATATTTTCCTTACACACACACACACACACACACACACATATATATATATATATAGGTAGGTCCACGAAGAGATTTGAATTAAATTTTTTTTTTGTTCTTACATACGTGTTATATATGTATTCAATGAGACTTGAACTCATTCTTGTTTGTATCTCATTAATGAGGCCTTGTGCCACATATCTTCCCTGACGAAAGTAACAAGCTGGAAACATACACATATATAACACGTATGTACTGATGCATATTGACCCCGGCCGAGCTGTCAAAATAGGAAATTCACCTGTGTAAATAACAGGTGCATCCGGTTGAAGGTATCAAGGAGATAACCTTGACTGTCGACAGGTTGAATTGAGTGGGCGTAAAACAATGATATAACTCGGTGCACAGGATGTTCGAGTTAGTTGGAGATAAGATGCTGTAGAGAAAACCAGCACCCAGCAGAGGGGAGCCTCAGGACCCCCGATTGAGTCAGTTGGAGAGAAGATGCTGGAATGAGGACCATGTCCCAGAGAGGCTGAGCCCCCAGGCCTCCGGTTGAGCAGCGCAGGAAAACGAGAAAGAAACGCTGTTATGGGCATAAGAGTGGGGGTCAATATGTTGCAGTTCTGTTCAGTCTCCAACTCACCTCTCACACAGTAAAACCTTTAGTAACCTTTCGAACCCTTTCAAATAAAGTGAGAGGTATATTTTCCTAAAGAAGTGTCTTTGCTTGTCCTTATTGTGTTGAAGATGTTTCTGCATATATATGTGTATGTATAGTGGTCATGGCTATACAACAGTACGAACAAAAAAAAATAAATTAAAAAAAATACAAATCTCTTCGTGGACCTACCTATTTTAAAATATATTTTAATTCTTTCTTTGGACCTACAACAAACATATATATATATATATATATATATATATATATATATATATATATATATATATATATTATGCGCATTTATATATGTATATAGATATGTAATTTATTTGATATATATGTATTAAATAATTTAAACGTCACAATACTTTTTGGCTTTTTTACCACAAAATCATTTTTCTTATTTTTGCTAATATTTATAATTTCGTAGCAGACATTCGGAATAATTTGTCCCTTGCTTGATTCATCATGTTTTGTAGTCAGCGTCCGGTACCGGTCTAACGTTCATTGCATTCACAGAAGCCATTAACCAGTTCTCGGCTTCCCCTGTGTGGTCAGTTCTTTTCTTCCTGATGTTACTCACCATTGGGCTGGATAGCATGTTCGCCACACTTGAAGGTGTCATTACTCCTCTTGTGGATTTGGGGATTTTCCCCGATGCTCAGAAACATCCTTCGGTTCTGGGAGGTAAGTGCGGAAAAGAGCTTCAATGTTGTTAAGTTTGGTAGCAAATAACACTCAGTATTATTCGTTTGATTGTATAACGTTACACTTGAAATTTTAGAATCCTGGTATATTTGATTTGGAAGAGAATCAACTTTACAAAAAATCATTCTGCAATTACTTCTTTATGAATGATACTTGAGATCGATAGATAGATAGATAGAAACAAATTGAGGTATCTTTGAGTGATTGATAAGTATAAACAGAATGAGGTTGTCAAATATGTGGATTATAATTAATCTGAAAGATGAACAACTGATAGATAAGAAACACATACATACATAAATACATACATACATGCATGTATGCATATATACATACATACATCCCTCCATATATACACGCATACATGCACAATTACCTCAATACATACATACATACATACGTACATGCATGTATGCATACCTCCAAACATACAAGCGTACATACATACATACATCCCTCCATAGATACATGCACACATACATACATACAAATATATATACATATACGTACATACATACATGCATCTGCATACATGCATACATGCATACGTACGTACATGCATACATATATACATACATCCTCCATACATACATACATGCATACATACATATATACAAAAAGGCATACATGTATGCACACATCCATCCCTCCGAACATACAAGCACACATGCATACATACATAAATACATACATAACTCCATACCTACATATATACAACCATACATAAATACATGCATACATATACGCATGCATAAATAAATATATAAATAGATGCATACATGCATGCATACATACCTACATACCCCTACAGATACCTGCATAAATGTGGTGCCTGTGGTGTAATTGTTATCGTCGTAGGAAATGAACACGGCGACACGAGTTCAAATCCTAGACGAGACTGATTGCATTTCACATAGCACTAATACCCTTGGGAAAGGTATGAATCTAATTATTCTCCCTCCAGCTATGGGTAAATAGTAGGACAGACTAGGTTCTTCAGCCTTGGTTAGGCAGCTAGTCTAGGAGAAGGAAAACTCTGAATTAAAACCTGTTAAACTCCGCTTAAAAAATTGACCTTGTGTCATATCCTGCCCGAGCGGAGGGGTTGGGTAAATAGGATAAATGCATATATACATGCACGTATACATACATATATAGACGTTAAACAACGTACATAAATTCTATACAATATTCCTAATAAGTCAAATGACGTAATTTAAACATCAAACGCTGATTTGCCACTTAAACGGCTAACTTTTTCTTACTATACATATTTTCCCATAGGTTTTTGTATTTCACATTTCTAATCATCCATCGTTAACTTAAAATTATTAATATAACCCCTCATGGTCCTGATAATGGTTCAGTAGAACCGAAACGCTATAGTGTCGACCCGTTAATAAATCATTCCTTCCACTTAGATCGCTGTTATCAGTTTTTCTACATATTGCCGGATTACAATCCTTTATTTACCCTGCATACATACACCCCTTATACATACATGATCTGTACATATATACATCTATACAGACATGCATACATGCATACATAAATAAATCACTCTATAGATACATACACACATGCATACATATATACATACCTCTATACATACATACATACATAAATATAGGGGGTGTCCTCGTGGTGTAATGGTTAAAGCAATGGACTGCGGAATCGTAGTACGCGAGTTCGTACTCCAGTCGCGCTATTACGTTCACTTCGGGCAAATACATACATATATCCTGTATCCTCCCAGCTATGGGTTAAACAGTACCACTACTGTTCTTCTAGGAGAATGGCTTTGGCATTAAATAACCT
Organism: Sepioteuthis lessoniana; assembly: GCA_963585895.1. NCBI lineage: Eukaryota > Metazoa > Mollusca > Cephalopoda > Myopsida > Loliginidae > Sepioteuthis > Sepioteuthis lessoniana. The sequence goes on from OY757934.1 coordinate 45,971,254, forward strand.
ACAAAGAGTTGATATGCGATTAAACAAAGAAACCAAACCATAAATAAATACCTACCTCCATACATACATGCATGTATACAACCATCCATACATCCATCCATATATGCATACATATATATATATATATATATATATACCCCTCCATAGATACATACACACATACATACATTCCTCCATACAGGCATACATACATACATACATACATGCATACATATACACCTCCATACATACAGGCATACATACATACATATATCCATACATATATGTATACATACATACATGCATACCTCCATACTTACATACATACATCCCTTCATACATATATGCATACATACATACATATATCCATACATATATGTATACATACATACATACATGCATACCTCCATACATACATACATACATCCCTTCATACATATATGCATACATACACGCATACATACATACATATATCCATACATACATATATGTATACATACATACATGCATACCTCCATACATACATGCATACATACATCCTTTCATACATATATGCATACATGCATGCATACATACATACCCCCATACATACATATCTCCATACATACCTCCATACATATATACATACATGCACAAATACATACATACTTTCATACATACATGCAAGCATACATACATATATACCTACATTCATACATACATACATACATACATGCATACATACTTATATACCTACATACATACACGCCTACATACATACATACGAGGATCATCAAATAAGTTTCCAGACTTTTTTCGCATGGGCACTTTTATTGATAGTATACACATGAATCTCTAGTCCCCTTCGAAGTAATCTCCTCCGGTTGCAATACACTTGTTGTACCGTTCCAAAAACATCTGGAATGCCCCATGGAAGTCCTCTAGTGTGAGCGTGTCAATGACCTTCGTTACAGCCTCTTTCATCTCCTCAATTGTCTCATAACGATAGCCTCTAAGTTTTTCTTTGAGCTTAGGGAATAAGCAAAAGTCACAGAGAGCAAGGTCTGGACTATAGGGCGGATGAGGAACTGCCTTGATGCCCATCTTGGTCAAATAGTTGGTGACAAGGATGGAGTTGTGGACTGGTGCATTGTCCTGGTGGAAATACCATTGACCCAATTTGAAGAGTGCTGGCCTCTTCCGACGGAATCTCTTCCTGAACTCCCTTAAAACCTCAACATAGTATTCATTGTTGACTGTCTGTCTAGTGGGAACCCAGTGCATGTAGATCATGCCAGTGCTGTCAAAAAAGGGATTATCAAAAGTTTGTGGGTAGATTTGCTCTGTCTGGCCTTCTTGGATCTGGGAGAGCCAGCATGCTTCCACTGGGAACTCTGTCTCTTGGTCTCTGGGTCATAGCAGTAGATCCAGCTTTCATCGCATGGCATTTTTTCCAAGTTTAAAACTGAATTTTATTGCATATCCTTCTTCTAAAGTCCGGATAGTATTTTTGAAATTCACCAGCTGTGACAATCAGGCTTTAGTAGAGTGTATTCCAATTGCTGCTGTAGCTGTTCATTTGAACGTGAAATCATAAAAATTGGTCAGTCATCTCATAAGATGTATAGCAATAACATACTGAATTTTCAAGAGTCTCTACGACAATTGTAAATGCCTGTACAAAAAAGTCAGGAAACTTATTGAATGCACCACGTACTTACATACAAACATGCATAAATGCAAGCATACGTACATACATACATTTAATCTAAATCCCGATTATCATTATTAGTTTACTTCCTTTTCTTGTTTTTTTTTTCCGTTTAAGTATGTAACAAAAATAGAGAGAGAGAGAGAGAGAGAGAGAGAGAGAGTGAAAATGTATGAGAAAGAGAAAACGTGTGAAAAATATATGAATGTGTTTGTGTGACCTTTTTTTCTTAACACCTGTTGTCTCAAAACGTTTGATTTTTTTTTCTTTTCATCTCTTTTTTCCCCCTTTCTATAGGTTTTCTTTGCCTGGCTTCTTTTCTTATTTCATTCATCTTTGCCAATCAAGCCGGTCCTTATATATTTGTCCTTTTTGATGAATACGTCACAAGTCTGCCTTTACTGATCGTCGTCATCTTTGAAATCATCACCATCGCATATATTTACGGACTCTACAGGTAAAAACAACAAAACTAAAAAAAAAAAATGATGTTTATTTAAGCGTCTCTCTTTAAAATTTCAAATTTTCTTTTTTTTTCTTTGCTATCTTGGTATTTCATAGAATATTTCCCGAAATTTGAAGGGGTGAGTCCTTATATATATATATATATATATATATATATATATATATAACGTTTGAAAGTACATGCGATACCCTGCCGTCATCAGCTGCAAACCAGGAATGATAAGATAGTTTCGGTATGTGTGTGTGTGTGTGTGTGTTTATATATGCGTTTATATATGTACCTATATATATATATCTATATATATATGTAAAAAAAAATCTTCTTTTTTTTGTTGGTCCAAACAGAGAAAAAGTAAATATTTTAAAATGAATAGAAATTTATATTCTTTTAAGAATTATCTATTTAGTTTTCAACACGTACAAGAACATATATGAACACACACACACACACACACACACACAAACACACGTGTGTGTGAATTTATGAATACGTATATGTGTATATTTATATATATATATATATATATATATATACAAACCCCTCTGGACAGGGAGTATGTGAAACAAGGACAATTTCTAAGCGGAGTTTAACAGGTTTGAAATGAAAGTTTTGCTCACCTAGACCGGTTGCCATACCGAAGCTAAAAACCCAGTCTTTCCAAAACTGGAAGATCAACTCTATTAGTACCTTTCCCAAACGTATTAGCGTTACGTGAAATGTAAAGAGTCTCGTCCAGGATTTGAACTCAGGGCGCCGTGTTCATTTCCAACGACGGTAACCATTACATTAGGAACGCCTCTCCCTCCTTCTCTCTTTCTCTCTCTCTCTCTCTCTCTCTCTCTCTCTATCTATCTATGTGTGTGAGTGTGATGTTTACATTATGTGAATGTTACTCTATTTCATTCTCTAATTATACAGAAATCAGGTTGAATTTTTTTTTAAATAGAGCACACGACGCTAATGAGAGTAAAAATTTTTATCGATTGTGTTTTGGAAGACAAAAAAAAGGATTGGCGTAAAATGTTTTTCGAAACAAAATAAATTGCTGAACAAAAATACTTAGTGTTCTTTTCGTCTAATGGCATATCAACATTATTGAGCTATTTAATGCCATGGCCATCCTTCTTAAAGAACAATAGTGGAATTATTTAACTTATTACTGGGAGGATAAGGAGGTTCATTCTCTTCCCAACGGTATTCGTCCGAAAGTGAACGTAATAGCGCGACTAAGAACTCGAAGTCACTCACCACGATTCCGTAGTCCAGTCATTTAACCATTACACCACAGGGATACCCTGGTGATCATATTGAAACATGAGTTAAATGCAGGGTGAAATACAGAGAAGACCTTTGTTTTTTGTTCAATTGAGAAACATTTTCTGGCGGGATCAGAATATAAATTCACAGAACAGTCGTTGGTTTTCTCTGTCCCCCACAAGTTGTATCAATAGTAATCAATAGAATGATGTCACTGTTGTTTTTATTTTCGCTTCATAGAGACGATTATTTACTCATCGCACCTTTTAAATTTGCTGTCTGACTAGTTTGAATCAGGTGACAAAAATATTTCTAACTTTAAAGAACACAATAGAATGTATTCATCGCATGACTAGTTCAGGTTACGTTAACAAACATTTTAACGGGATACAGGTTGGTTGGTTGGTTGGTTGTTTGGGTTTTATGGCATATCAATCTTTATAGGTAATCTAATGCCAAATCCATTTTTATGAAAATAGTTCTATTTCAAACAATTCAGTTTAGCATAAGTACGCAGTTTAAATGAGAAAAACATTTCTATTTCAAGCTATTCAGTTTGGTCAAGCAGTTCTAATACAACTAATTCAGTTTAATATAAGTACAGATTTTCTTTACTCGCAGTTAAATGTCAAAACAGGTCTATATTAAACAATCTAGTTTAGTGTAAGTACAGTTTCAATGTAAAAAAAAAAAAACGGTTCCATTTCAAACAATTCAGTTTAACATTAAGTACACAGTTTATTTTTAAGTCTAACAGTTCTAATTCAGATAATTCAGTTTAGTATAAGTACAGGTTTTATTTACACACAGTTAAATGTCAAAACAGTTCTATATTAAACAATTCAGTTTAGGGTAAGTAGAGTTTCAATGTCAAAAACAGTTCTATTTCAAACAATTCTGTTTAGTATAAGTACGCAGTTTAAATGTAAGTACGGTTTAATTGTCAAAAAGATTTCTATTTCAAGCTATTCAGTTTAGTCAAACAGTTCTAATTCAAATAATTCAGTTTAGTATAAGTATGCGGTTAGTTCAATCCAACCTATAGATAGGGCCCTATCAGGTGCTACCATTCCGGGCCCGAGTTGACCCGGAAGCAGTGGCAATGAAAGGTTACTCCGCATTCCCCAAATCTCCTGCATCATTGGACCCTCACCATCAGATTGTTTAGTGTCATATATTAGGACACTCGGTGGAGGTGGACCTTACCTCTCTGCAGAGGTGCAGTCGGCGTATTCTTCTGCCCTAAACGACTGGGCAAACGGGAAGTAGGATTTTTGTCAATCTCAAGTGAATATATATGTGCTGCCTGACTAATCTAGGCAATATTAAAAATGTTTTTAACCGTAAAATATTTTAACAGGAAGAAAAATGACCACGAAGAATAATTCTATTTATTTACTAATCAGTTTTTATGAATATTGCAGCAAATAAATGTTTTACATGACCTAAACTAGTCAGGTGGTACACATATATCTTCTCTTGTGATATATATATATATATATATATATATATATATATATATATATATATATATATATATACATCGTTAGCCCCATACTTGTTCATAATCAACGGAGACGACGTACTTCGAACGTCGATAGATCTAATGAAAGAAAGCCGAATCCCTGCTGCGTAGTCTGGAGAAGGCGGCAGGTGGGATAGGCGTCCATGTCAATGCAGACAAAACGGTACATCTGTGCTTTAATTAAAATAAAAAAAGAGGCATCTCCACGCTAAAAGGTGGGTCTTTGAAACTAGTGGACAAGTTCACATACCTCGGAAGCTGCGTCTCATCAATGGAAAATGACATCAATACGCGACTAGCGAATGCATGAACAGCTACGAGAGGCTATCGGTCATATGGATATCAGAAAATAAAACGCAATTTTTTTCAGGTAGTTTATACTGCTATATGAGTGCAGCTCATATAGACTTTGACAAAGCGTATTGAGAAAAAGTTTGATGGCAATTACACAAGAATACTGCGAGCTGTAATAAACAAATCCTGGAAGCAACATCCCACAAAGCAGCAGCTAAACGGTCACCTCCTTCTCATCTCTAAAATCACCCAAATAAGACGAACAAGACATGCTGGACACACTCTGGACCCCTTCATACGGACGAGCAAGTGTTGGACGATTAACTTATCTACAACAGCTCTGTGCGGACACACGATGTAGCCTAGAAGACCGGTCGAAAGCGATGAACGATAAAGACGAGTGGTGAGGGAGAGTCAGGTATAACCCTGTTTGAGCCATGACATGATGATATATATATATATATATATATATATATATATATATATATATATATATATAATTAACTTAAATCGTGAGTTGGAAATCTTCTACTAAAGTTTCACCTTATCGGATCATCAGGAAGCCTATCTCCAACTAATGCTAAAGAAGAAAGAGTAATATAGCTAAATTAAGTCAGGAGAAAAATAAGGTGATTGCTAAATGTAATTGTAGGGATAAGGTTAGATGCCCGCTCGAAGGCAAATGTAAGCAAGAATGTGTAGTGTATAAAGTGGAAGTATATAGTGATCCGAATAATAAGAGAAACAAAAAGATATATTTTGGGTCGACGCAAGGGGATTTTAAGACTAGGTACTATAACCATAAAACGAGTTACTACGTTATCTAGTTATGTGTGGGAGCTCAAGGATAACAAAGGGATAGATCCTATAATAAAATGGGAAGTAATAAAGAAATGCCGTAAATATAGGGCTTGGGATAGGAGTTGTCTGCTTTGTATGGAGGAAAAATTAGCAATAGCATCTTGTAAAAGTAGGGATATGTTAAACCAAAGATCGGAGGTGTTAAATAGTTGTAGACACAAAAGGGCGTGGTTGCTCTATAATTAGGGATAGGTTTCAGAGATTTTTTTTTAATAAAAGTAAGGTTTTTTATTTTTATTTTATTTTATTTTTTTATTTTTCATTTTTATTTATTTATTTATTTTATTTTATATTTTTTTTGTTATGTAAATTCTAAGCTAGGTGGTTTTTTGGTGAATATAAGACGGCGCTTTCTTCTTTAGTTGGAGTTAGGCTTCCAGATGATCCGATTCACGGTACCAGAAAAAAAACGAAAAAACCCCGCCAGGAACAAGAGATAAAAGTATCTCGAATCACCGCCCGGGGGAGAAAGAAAAAATTATAGGTAAAAATATATATATATATACAAGTGGGTAAGGGATGTCCTCTTGGTGAAATGGTTAAAGCACTGTGCTACCGAGTTCGAACTCTAGTCGCGCTATTATGTTCACTTTCGGACAAATACCCCTGGGAAAGGTATGAACCCCCTTATCCTTCTAGCTATGGATTAAATAGCACCATTACTATTCTAGAAGGATGGCTTCGGCATTGAATAACTTAAGAACGTTGATATGCCATTAAACAAAGAAACCAAACCATACACGTGTGCATAAAGTCACTCGAATAAATTAGATGATAAAAAGAATGACTGAAAGCCAATCTAAGGGAGAAAACTTTTCCGATAGACAATTTTTTTTCTTTTGAAAAATAAACTTGAGTAAATTTGGGTAATTCAGACTGAATTACTTTTGGTAAACTTTAAACGTACAACAATTACCCAATCAGAACTTTCCTCTTGTTTTTAGGTTGGTCGGTTGGTTGGTTGGTTGGATTTTATGGCATATCAACGTTTGTAGGTTATTTAACGCCAAATCCATTTTTATGAAAATAGTCGGTTCTATTTCTAACAATTCAGTTTAGCATGAGTAAAAACATTTCTATTTCAAGCTATTCAGTTTATTCAAACAATTCTAATTCAGCTAATTCAGTTTAGTATAAGTACAGATTCTTTTTTACTCACAGTTAAATGACAAAACAGTTCTATATAAAAAAAATTCAGTTTAGTGTAAGTGCAGTTTCAATATCAAAAACAGTTCCATTTCAAACAATTCAGTTTAGCATGAGTACGCAGTTTAAATGTAAGTACAGTGTAATTGTCAAAAAGATTTCTATTTCAAGCAATTCAGTTTAGTCAAACAGTTCTAATTAAAAAAATAAGTTCGCAGTTAGTTCTATTTGACTCATATATAGGGCCCAATCAGGTGCTAACATTCCGGGCCAGAATGGACTTGGGAGCAATGGCAATGAAGGGGTGCTCCGCATTTCCCAAAGCTTCAGCATTACTGGAACCTTACCATCAGATTGTTTAGTATCATATCCAGGACTCTCATGGGGGGGTCTTACTCCTCTGCAGAGATGCGGTCGGTGTATTCAATTCACGGAGTTAATGCCAAAAAAGTTTCATTTCAAATAATTCAGTTTAGCATAAGTTCTCAGTCTACATCTCAAAACCGTTCTATTTCGAGCAATTCAGTTTTGCATAAGTACGCAGTTTAGATGCCAAAACAGTTCTATTTTAAACAATTCAGTTTAGCATAAATTTGCAGTTTAAATGCAAAAAGCAGTAAAGTCAAGAAAGCACGGTTTAGTTCTACTTAACCTATAGATAGGGCCCTTATTAGGTGCTACCACTCCGAGCCAGAGTGGACCTGGAAGCGATGGCAATAAAAGGATACTCAACATTCCCCAAAGCTCCAGCATTACTGGAACCTCAGTTCAGTGTCCTATATTAGGACATTCGGTTCAGTGTCCTATATTAAGACATTCAGTTCAGTGTCCTATATTAGGACATTCGGTTCAGTGTCCTATATTAGGACATTCAGTTCAGTGTCCTATATTAGGACATTCGGTAGGGGTGGGTCTTACCCCTCTGCAGAGAAGCAGTTGGTGTATTCTTCAACCCCAGGCGAGTGGGCAATTTGTTTTTAGACTTAAACTACGAAAAATAAAAAAAGGAATACATTAGAAATAGAGGTGTTTGATGTCCGATCCGTCACCAGTTTGCAACAATATCGGCCAAATAAAAAGTAGAATTTATGAACATTCTGTAATAGATATTGATATAGCACCCCACGTGATGAAAATATGACACAAGGACAGTTTAATTCAGAAGATATCCCGTAAGAAGGAAACCTCAACCTCCTGCGGTCGTTGTAAAAAAAATTCTTAGATTTCCCGGGCATTCTGCTTGAGGGGAGCCTTAGGCACCGGGTTTATAAACCTAGAATTTCAGTTAGAGCGGCAGGTGCAGCCTACGTGTTGGGGAACAAAGCTTTCAATTAATTTTCCCCCATCCGGCACTGCTGTGTCGGGTAAGTAAATCTCATATATTTTATTATTCAAATTTTAATTTTTTAAATTCCCCTAAAAATAAAAAAGTGTAAATATTTTCTGAAAAAAAAACAAAACAAAACAAACAAACAAAACAAACAAACAAACGACAATGTTCCATTCGTTGTTCGTTTTTTTTTAAGTATTTTTTAAAAGTATTTTTTAAAAAGTGACAGTGTTACAACGGCTTACGAGATGTGTTCATCAGCCACTCCACTTCAAGAAATTTTGTTACTATTCTCACAAAAATCTTTATACTCGTATTCTGATAAATTTGCAAATTTTAATAAATTTTGTCATATAAACTAGTCACTTTTTTCCTTGCATTGCTTTCACCTCGTGGTGTAACTGTTATCGTCAAAAAAAAGTAGACACGGAGGAACCGAATTCAAATCCTGGACGAAGTCGTTTGCAACTCATAACGGTAAAACCCTTCAGAAGGGTATGAATCCAACTATTCTTCCTCCAGCTAAGAGTTAATAGTAGGATAGACTGTAATCTTTAACCTTGGTATGTGTCACCTATGAACAATATTGGGTATGTCTCATTCCTCATAAATACGTTCAGTAACTTTTTGTTTGGTTACAACAATACGTTTTGTTTGGTACCAACAATGTTTGAAAATTATTGATATTAGATAGGAATACTTGAAACCATAAAACTGTGCAGTTATTTGAAGAATAGTTAATTATTCACAAATGATTATACTTAAATAGATGTTATATACCGACACAAGAACATTAATGGGTATGTCCCATTCCTAATAAATACGTTGGACTCTATTGTAAGTGGGGATAATATGCTGACCAAGTAGTTCATTATTAGCAGTGGGTACTTTTTTCATGCTGGCAAGTATTGTATTTTGTTAATGTTATAAAGATTTCCCTTTCATTTCCAACCTCCGTTTTGGTTACTCCTAATTCAGTTACAACAGTATGGCGACTAGTAAGGGAGATGGAAATCTCTGAATGCAGACCAGTTGAAACTATGCAACTACGAGCAAGTTTTTCGTATCATTACCTACAAACTATTCACTTACAAATCATGTATGATATATATTTGTATAAACAAGATTTAGCATTAAATAACTATCCAGGGTTGATATACCATTAGACTAAATAACCTAACTTAACCTCAAACTTGGCACAGTCGCCTGGGGCTGTAGAATACACTGACTACATCTTTGCAGAGGGGTAAGACTCCCCCAAAGAGTGTCCTGGATATGACACAGAAAAATCTGATGGTGAGGCTACAGTAATGTTGGAGCTTTGGGAAATGTTGAGTACCATCTATTATATCTCAACACCTTTCTTTTCATTAAACCTATGATCCAGAACTTTTTCTTATATAGCACGTATTAAAAAACTGTTTTGCTGTTTTTATTGTTTTTGATGTTTTTTTTAAATTAAAAATCAATGATAATTTTCTGGTCACTGTTCGTTCTGCTAATAGGATATCAGCCGTGTTACTGCTGGCAATGGCCAGCAAGATGTGTTAAAATAGTCACTCCACGAAACACGATCTTTAAGCGAGTAGATTTACATCAAATTTCTTGAATTAACTAGTGGTTCATGGACAAATAATGCCTTTCGTTTTAACAGCAAAGGAGGTACGAGACATATTTTGCCACTTTGCGAAACTCGTCCCACCGAAAATTCCAGAAATTATTTCGCTTAAAAAATACACCTTTTTTAAACTGTTTTCTTTCTTTTCTTTTATTTTTTCATTTTTTTGTTTTTGTTTTTGTTTTCAGATTCAGCAATGATATTGAATTGATGACTGGCCGACGACCAAGTTATTATATGTTGATTTGTTGGAAATATGTGTGTCCACTAATTATCGCCCTGTTAATCATCGTCGTCTTGGTCAATTTAGGTTCTGAGCACAAAACATACGAAGCCTGGAATCGTGAAACGGTTAGTAAAAAAAGAATTGAGAAACTGAATCATACAAACACCTACACTATGAGCATTCACACGCTAAACACTGTTTGAAGAAATATTCATTTTAAATTACTTACGAGAGAAGCTAGCAGATAACAGCTCTAACGCCTATTCCTTTATATTAGGTCATGTCAGGAATCTTTGCTAATATTCGGTACCTTGTAAACCAGTAAAACCTGTTGCGTATTCTAATCTTCATTTCTCTAAGACGCCATAAAGGGGAATAACTCAGTATGGTATTCTGACAATTAGGATGTTTTATGGGATAGAGAAGGGACATTATCACGTAAATCCAATTCCCTTTAGAGATGCAATGAAGGGGAACCACTCAACATTGCGACCCAGTAGGTTACGAGAGAGAGGATAGGCACTGCCAAGTAAGACTCATTACATTGAGAGATATCAGAAAGGGGTATTACGCGTCAAAGTACTCTAACAGCCGAATAAGTTATAAAAATATCCATCAATTTATAAACGGAAAGGCCAAAAGGTTTGAGACAGCAGGACGTTGGACTATTTCGCCTTCCATCAATGTAGGAATGAGCTAAAACGGTTGATGTATGCGCGACGTTATTGGTAGATAGGTGGTGCAGCTGTGGTATAAGACACAAACAGAATTTAACATGGTTTGACTGCTGAATGATTGTTTGGAGAAGAAAGTGAGCAACTTCTGAAGGATTTTCTATGATAACAGTAGCAAGAATATATTGGGAATCGATGAATTCCATACTGTAGCTACCTACAGTTAATGTGGTGACGGGGCTTTTAGGAATTGATAAAGAAATTAAGCAACTAACAAAGGACAAGTGCTTGATCTACGCACTGTACAATATGTACGGCTGAAAGAAAACTCTGAATTAAAACTAGTTTTACTCTGCTTAAAATTGTCCTTGTTTTACTTCCTGTCCAGAGCGGAAGAGTTGAATAAATTCATTCAAAGTATATTGCATTCCATAAGAGTTTCATGGTCGCTAGCCAACAAGGATAACGACTTCGGTTACTTCGCCTTTCTTAGACTGGAGAACAAAAATCAGACATTGTGTTAACATCTGAATAGTATTCTTATGATCTTCACCTTAAAGAAAGCACAGCACATCTTTTTTATTGCCGTAGACTTCAGGGATCATTAAGAGTTTTGAAAAAGGGTTGAAGGGTTCAAAATAAACTTACAATTGGGCAACATTTTATAAATAGTAATTTGTGTTCCCCTTTTTGATTGTGAACAAGATTTTTAAAATATACAAATCAAAAATGGTTTCTTATTTATCTATTTCATAATTCAATACAGTAAAAATATTTTTTCTGGATATTTTTCATTCAGAAACCCAAAACTATTATATGCGCATTTACCTTAACGATTATTCGGTGATCCAAATTCAAATCCTGAACGAGGCTGTTTTTTATTTCACTTCGCCCTAATGCCCTTGCAAATGGTACAAATCCATCCGTTCTCATGAAGAATGTTTACGAAAGATTATTATTAGTTACTTAAAACAATATAACAGTGTGTAAACAAATGACTATTATTAAAAAGAAATAGTAATTTAAAACCATAAAATTAGATAGGAATACTTGAAACCATACAACTGTGTGCAAATTATTAGTATTAGATAGGAATACCTGGTACCATATAACTGTGTGCATGAAAGGATACTTTCCTGAATTTTTAGCTGCGCCGACAGGCATTCATGCCGAATGGGGTATCAAGGTCAATAATAGATGGAAGGCCGAATGACCCCCAGCTTCGGCTATGAAATTATTGGCCGACGAAATCATTGACAAACATTGCATAGCACTTGATCTTCAGGTCTAGTTTAAACTATGAATAGGTATCCGTGTCGGACTCACATTACATCTAGTGAATCCAAGTCCAGCAGGGTCATCTGGCTCAACACTGCACTAATAGACTTACAGGGCACGAGTTTCGGCTCCTGCCTGACCACCCTCTTCCCTAAAACCCCCACTATAAAGAATGACCTTGTGTCAAAAGCTGTCTGGCGGGAGATAAATAACCCATAAACTTGTATGCATAAAAGGGTTATCATTAAGTAGAATTAGTTACTTGAAACTATATACTTGTTTTTAGATTATTTGTATTGGATAGGTATACTTTAAACCATACAACGTTGCACAAATTATTAGTATTAGATAGGAATACGTGTTACAATATAACTTAAAAGAAATTAAAGGGGAGAGAATAAAATTTGATTGGTAGAAATTTTGAGGGAATAATATTTGATATGAAGTGAGTGACACGAGAGTCAAGTATAGTATTTAACTGGGTAATGTTTTTAGAGGGCTTTCGTGTACAATATTAAACGGTAAATTCAAACGGTAAGTTTAAACAGTAAGTTCCGCAGCTTTCTATTTCGGACACTGATTTGAAAAGATAACATAGACAATAAAGTTTATTTAAAAGGAATTTTATACAAAAGAAACAGGAAAGAAAGGGATAGAAAAGATTAAGTTTTGCAAATTTTAGTGCAATTTGCTGGAACTTGTCTGAGAGAGTGTCCAGGAAACAAATTTCTTGGAATTTGAGTATTTTTTCTTTTCTTTTCTTTTTTTGTTTTGTCGAAATGTTTCAGAGTTCATTAACTTGCGAGTCTTCTTTAAAGTTTTTTCAGCAGAATTCTCGGCTGGATTTTCTTTCAATTGTTTAACTTGGTAGAATTTCAGTTGTCAACTTTCATTTAATTTAACTTTTATTTCTTGGGAAGCTCCTTTCAAGAAGCAAGTGACAAAACCCATCTGCTAGCTTAGGTTTTTCGTACCATCTGTTTGGTCCCCGAATTTGTACTGAGGGTCCTAAAAAAACAAAAAAAAAAAAAAAGCTTTTTGGTGCCGAACTGTCTGGGATTACATCTCCAATCTCCAATCCGGCCAAACCAAGAGCCGCACGTGGTCGGATAGATTTTTTCTTACAAAAAATTTTTTTTTAACTGTGAAAATCCTTTGTGTCAGACGGGAATATTTGATACCATATAACTGTGCAAATCCTTTGTGTAAGATGGGAATACTTGATTCCATATAACGGTGCAAATCCTTTGTGTAAGATGGGAATACTTGATATCATATAACTGAGCAAATCCTTTATGTAAGATGGGAATACTTGATTCCATATAACTGTGCAAACGAATGGTTACAAAGAGAAAAGTGCAATTAAAAATACAATGAAATATTGAAAATATAATTATGATTTTTGTCTGATATTTACAAATGAAACAAATTTTGGCGTTGAATAAACCATGCGCCGTTAAACAAATAAAACAAACGAAACTTTTCCCGCCTCTTCTTTCTCTCTTTCCTCTTCTTTCTCTTTCTTTTTTCTCTTTCACTCTCTCTTTCTCTATCACACACACACACACACACTCTCTCTCTCTCTCTCTCTCTCTCTCTCTCTCTCTCTCTATCTGTTCTTCTCTTTTTTCCTTCTCTTTTTTTCATCTTCTTCTTTATTATAATCAAACATTGAAAAGTGAATCAAATTTCGGTGTTAAATAGCCCATAAGGAGATGGTACGCCGTTAAACAAATCAACCAAACGAAACTATTCTCTCCTTTTCTTTCTTTCTTTTTTCTTTCTTCCTTTCTACTCTTTTTTTTTCTTCTCTATTATAATCAAAAATTTAAAAAATAAATCTAATTTCAGAATTAAATAACCCATAATATGATGACATGTCGTTAAACAAATAAACCAAACGAAACTTTTCTCTCCTCTTCTCCCTCTCTCTCTCTCTCTCTCTCTCTCTTTCTACTCTTTTCTTCTCTTCTTTTTTTCTGTCTTCTTCTATAAAACACTTAAAAATGAATCTAATTTCGACTTTATATACCCCATAATGAGTTGATATGCCTTAAATCAAATAAACGAAACCAGAACAATCAAATGAGTTTATTTATTTTTTACTCTAGGGTAGCCTGTGGCGCCTTCCCTGGCCTGCTTGGTGCATGGGCTTGGCCGTCTGCCTCATCGTTCTCTCCACAATCTGGATTCCATTCGTGGCCCTTCTAAGAAAACTGAGACCGTCCAGTTGGCCTGAGCAGCCCCCTGCTTATTTCCCCACCCAGTTAATCCAGATCGAACGAAATCTCAAGCCTCACGAACCAACCAAATGTGAACGCAGTCTACTGTTTAGGTGGGATCCGAATGTTCCTCCCAGTAAGACCCGCTCTGATGAAAAATGTCTTTCAGAACTCAATTCTGTTTTTATATAAAATGATTTATTAAGTAATTTAAATGAAAAGAAAAAAAACCTGCAATTATTTGAATGCTTAAATTTTAAAAAACTTTACTTTTAATTTTATTTTTTTCAAAAATTGTTTATCTTTTTTTTTTTGGTCTTGTTTATTGCTGTGCATATTATTGGTGAGTGTGAAAATAAATGAAACTTTGATATTTGGGATGTTTGTAAATAAGAATAATAAAAGAAAGATGAGTATTTATTAAGAAAAGGTTTTTATCATTTTTAATAATGAGTTTATTGCTGAAAATAAAGGGCTGCTAAAAGTAGCGGCAAGTCTGATAGTTATACAGGACGCCAAGTGGTAGGGAGTGCCAGTCATGTGTCAGCAACAGCAGGACATTACAGACAAACAAAGAGAAAAATTGATAAATTAATGAAATTCTAAAACAGTAAAAGTAAGAAAATCTCCGGATACGAAATCATGGGGCCTACAATAGCTGAAAACTGAAAGAGAAGCTATTTACAATAAATGCTGCATTAGTGTATCTTGAAGAAAGTTACCGGAGACAAAGACAGGGTGAAGCGATGACAATGAGTGCATAGAAAATGTCAGAGTCAGACACGTGGTCCAAGAAAAAATACCACTTAAAGTGTGCAAACAAATGACTTATGGTAAATTGAAATGCTTGAAATAGAACTGTTTGATCATTTAACTGCGTGTAAACAAAGGACTGATGTTTAATTGAATTGTTTGTTATACACAGCAATTCTTGGAACCATTTAATTTTGATGACATATGCTAAATTAAAGCGTTAGAAATTGAACACTTTGATCATTTAACTGAGTACATCAACAAAATATGTTTACAAAGTATATATTTGTTATATTTGTATAAACAGATTTGGCATTAAATCACCAATAACTGTTGATATACCATAAAACCAAATCAAACCAAACCAGTCGGCCTGAAAAACAGGATTGCATGAAGTGGTGCTTTTTTTTAATCGATGAAGGAAATATTCTATTGTTCCATAAATCGTAATCCAACCCCATTAAAGTGGTTTTGCTAACTCAGAGACTTAATCGCCATACTTGTCCTCTGTCGTTTAATAACTGATTGACCCAACTCTTGGTAAACCGTTTCTCGCACTTACTGCAACAGTTCTCACTGTGGATCATTTGTTTTCAAGTAAGAATACTGAAAGAAAAGTTCGTATTTATTAAAAAAAAACGTTTTATCTCTTATGATATTTTGTTTGGACAGTTTTTGAGGATTAATCAGCTAAAAGTAAAGGCATCACAGAACACCAAGAGGTAAGGATACCTATCGGGTACGTGTAACTCTAGGACTTTACAAATGATAAATGCTTACAGAACATATATATATATATATATATATATATATATATATATATATATATATAAAACAGAAATTGGTATTGAATATCCATCAAAGGTTAATACTGTTAGAAATAAATATTCCTTCAATATAATTTTGCATTATAAAACAAAATTACAAAATTTAAATAAAAAAAAAATAAATAAATATAACTTTTCACAAGTATTAATTTTTAAGAATAATTAAAAGGACATTTTTTATTGGTTGAGAATAAAAAGCTGTCTTTGTGTAAATATTAATTTTATAACTATAAATATGCAGACGTTTGTTTGAAAAGACACGTATGACAAATAACGACACAGTCAACAAAAACTTTTCGACATGGAAAATAACCAACGTTACACACCTGAAAAATAATGAATCTTCGAAGACAACAATTCTTTGAAAGAAAAGCAAACAAAGAACCTAAGCTAAGTATTAATTTGGTTGTGCTTTTATTTGGGTCTATATATGTATGTATGTGTATAAGTGCTTAAATATGTATATATGTAAATATGTATATATGTGTATAAGTGCTTTAATATGTGCAATATAAATTTGACTTAGCTATGTGTTCACTTTTCTCATAAAACTTCACAAAAAAAGTAAGTATTAGGTTGGTTAATAATTAACATAAATATTTTAAGTTGGATTAAATAAATTTTCCAATAATATACCATTGAAACAAATAAGCTAACCAAACCGAAGAATGAAGTTACCAATAAATTTTTAACTTAAAAATTATATATACATATATACATATATGTGTGTGTGTGTGTGTGTGTGTGTGTGTGTGTGTGTGTGTGTGTGTGTGTTCAGTATTTGGCATTAAATAACCATCAAGGTTGATATATATCTCGAGAAAATAAATGTGTTCATTTACTGATTTTGGTTATCTCTCGAAAAAATAAAAAAAGGATTTTTTCCATTAATTGCCGTGTCAAAATTTCAGTATTGTTGTTCTATATGAATTTTTACGAAACAATTACAGAAAAACACGAAATCGGAATTACTTAAGGACGCTGCGTACTGTTTTGAACAAATCCTGGTAGCAGCACCCTACAAAACTGCAGATATACGGCCACTTACCGCCCATCTAGAAAAAAAAACATTCAAATAAGGTGAGAAAGATATGTTGGGTACTGAGGGAGAAATAAGGGCAAATTCATAAACTACGTTCTGTTATGGGGTTCTACCCATGGACGCACAAGTGTTGGCCAACCAGCTTTGAGCAGACACTTGATGCTGTCTAGAGGAATTACCAAGGGGAATAACTGATAGGGATTGATGGCAAAAGAGATAGAGAGTCACAGGAATCCATGCAGTTAGCACGCTTTGATGATGATGATGATGATGATGATTCATACCTAACGACTGAAATCACAAGTTTTCCAGCCCAGATTTAAAAAAAAAATTGATTGAACTTCGAATTCTTGTTATCAAAAGCTCTTCACGTGGAAAAATAGACTCAATACAAATGTTTTGATCGGTATATTGCCATGTTGTAAAGGAATGATTCGCTGAAAGGTTAGAAACTTATTTCCATGAAGGCGAATGCTGTTATGAAAATATATAAAACCCCCATAATACCATCATCATCATCATCATCATCATCATGTCGTGCTGCCAGCACGGATATCCTTGACCATCTCTCGCCACTTTTCCCTATCGTTCATCGCCTCCGGCAGGTCTTCTGGGTTACATCATGTGTCCTCACATAGCTGCTGTATGTAAGTTCGGGCTGGTCGTCCTGCTTTTGCTTGGCCATATGTGGGGGTCCATAGTAGTACGTCACTTACGAGCTCGTCTTTGCTTCTCCAGCAGTGTCCGGCGTGTCTGGCTCGTCTGACCTGTATAGTTTTTGTGATGGGAGGCAGGTGGCCGTACAGTTGGCGTCTCATGGGGTGTTGTCGCCAGGACTTGTTCAATATTGCTCTCAACATTCTTGTGTAGTTGCCGTCAAGTTTCTTCTCCAGACGTTTGGTTAGCGTCCATGTAGTGCATCCATATAGCAGTATCGATACAACCACTGCCTGGAAGAAACTGCGCTTCATTTCATCGGTCAGGTCTGATTTCCATATTACTGAGAGCCTATCTATAACCGTCCATGCTTTCGTCGATGTCATTTTCTGTTGATGAGACGCTACTTCCCAGGTAGGTGAATTTGTCCACTAGCCTAGAGTGGTAATGTTGCCCGTTTGGTTGTAACACATATATTCAGTTTTGTGCGCATTGACATGGAGGCCAATGCCTGCTGCAGCTCGTTCCAAACTATGCAGTAGTGTCTCTGCTTGATTAGGCGTATTCGCCAGTAACGCTAAGTCATCAGCGTAGTTGGCGTCTGTGATTGTTTTTGCGGGGTACCTTTTGCTTCTTTTCTTAGTCAGCTCGAAGCCATTTTCTCTGATTTTGTCGATCGAAGCTCTAAGCACGTAGTCTAGACAGATGATAAAGAGGTATGGGGCTAGCGTGTCTCCTTGTAGTACTCCTGCAACAATGTCGAAGTATTCCGTGTCTCCATCTGGTGAACGTACTTTCACTTTTGTGTTTTTGTAGAGGATCATTATTGCTGCTACGGTTTCTTTAGGTAGGCCGTATGCTAGTAGGATTAGTTCCATTTTCCCTCTGTGGATGGAATCGAAGGCCTTGGTAAAGTCGACAAATAGTAATGTCGCCTGAAGGTTTTTTGCCCGGACGCCTTCAAGGATTCTACGGATGGTCAATATTTGTGAGGTTGTGGATCTATTTCCCCGGAAGCCATTTTGGTTTTTCCTAAAGATGTTGTCTATTTTGGGTTCTATGCGGTTTCGTAGTAGGGCATTGTAGATTTTGGCTGCTATGGATGTAAGTGTTATCCCTCGGTAGTTCTTGGCTAATCCGAGGTCGCCTTTTTTAGGGAAAGGAAGGATGCATCCCATAATACCACATGTAGAATATTGTAACCAGGCCTAGGCTCCAGTGTTGAAGCATGGAAATTGGAGAGTAATATTGAGATTGGGGGACATGCAAAGAAGAGTGACAAAATAATAAAAAGGTTAAATGATTTCAGTTACAGGGAGAGATTAGAGAAGCTTTTAAAATCAATAGACCTGGTCATATACCTCAGCAGCAATATCTCATCTACTAAAATTGATATCAACAAACACTTAGCGAAGACGTAGAATGCTATTAACAGGTTATTGATTAAATAGAAACCTATATCTGATAAATCAAAAGGGGATTTCTTCCAAGCTGGAACTGTATCCAAATTATTATATGGATGCACCACATGAACACTAACAAAACGCATAGAGAAAAAGTTAGGTGGGAACTACATAAGATATCTGCGTGCTATTTCGATTAAATTTTGGTAACAAAACCCCCTAAAACAACTATTGCACAGCCACTTACATTGGATCTCACAAACTATTCCAGTAAGACATTTAGTGTTTTGGGTAAATGGTTAATTTCTCTAACACTATAAATTATTTAGCAACACAAATGAATAACGAAACTTCTTTTAAACAACACAACAAAGAAACGTTTATTATCGTAGCAGGTGTAAAGGAGTAAGAGTGAGAAAGTCTCCCTTTTGTGTCGCCGGTCAGTATGTCGGTCCTTGGTTTGCAGGAAGCGTGTGTGAAGCTAGCAGCAGCATGTTCTTCAGCGATGGGGTTCCAAGTGGAATCAGTAGCAGTGGGTGTGAGAGATGTCTGCTCGGGCGGCCGGCTAATTGCTCTGTAAGGTTGTCCGTTCTACCAAAAGGGACTAGATAAAATAGTTCTAGAGGAAGAAGGAATCAATGCGCTCTGCCAGTTGATTGGTCAGTAAGTGACCGAATCTCTTGGCGCGGGCATTGATTCGCGAAAGGAAATAGATCTGTGGCTGCTACAGACTAACCAGATAAGCAGAGCACTGCTGAAGAAGCAAGGGTGAACTCATAAACAATGTTTCCTTATGGACTCGAGCTTATAGAAACAACAGTATTGGACGTCCAGTAAGTATTTATATCAGCTCTGTGCGGACAACGTAAAAGACCTACCAGAAGTGAATGGTGATAGGGACTGATGGTGAGAGAGAGAGAGAGAGAGAGAGAGAGAGAGAGAGAGAGAGAGAGAGAGAGAGAGAGAGAGGAAACTCCATACTACCAGCGCGACTTGATATTGAGGACTTTATTAGAAAGAATGGTTTGGGTTGGTTTCTTTGTTTAATGGCATATCCATATTTACCAACCCCTTCGCTCGGGCAGGATATGACACAAGGTCAATTTTTAAGCGGAGTTTAACAGGTTTCAATTCAGAGTTTTCCTTCTCCTAGACCAGTAGACTCTCCAAGGCTGAAGAACCTAGTCGGTCCTACTATTTACCCATAGCTGGAGGGAGAATAATTGGATTCATACCTTTCCCATGGGTATTAGTGCTAGGTGAAATTCAATTAGCCTGGTCCAGGATTTGAACTCGTGTCGCCGTGTCTATTTCTTACGACGATAACCATTACACCACGTAGGTTGATATGCCATTAAAGCTATTCTTCTAGAAAATTATTTCTTACATACAAGGCAAAATCCCTCTTAATATTGCCATGTAAAGAAATAAATAAAATGAGAGACAAACGTATGGTGAAAAGAAATGAAAAGAAAAATTAACTAAGTTATTTCCCTTTAACTAACTCATCGCTAGGTGGATATGGAGGTTCATACCTTTCCCAAGGTTATTTTGTCCGAAGGTGAGTGTAATCATATTTACCAACCCCTCCGCTCGGGCAGGATATGACACAAGGTCAATTTTTAAGCGGAGTTTAATAGGTTTGAATTCAAAGTTTTCCTTCTCCTAGACTAGTTACCTCACCAAGGCTGAAGAACCTAGTCTGCCCTACTATTTATCCACAGCTGGAGGGGAAAATAATTGGATTCATACCTTTCCCAAGGGTATTAGTGCTATGTGAAATGCAATCAGTCTCGTCCAGGATTTGAACTCGAGTCTTCGTGTCCATTTCCTACGACGATAACCATTATACCACGGGCACCTCCAAAAGTGAGCGTAATAGCGTGACTGGAGTTCGAACTCGCTTTACTACGATTCTGCTGTCCAGTTCTTCAACCAAGGACGCCCCCTTTACTAGAACACAGATGATTTAGTTGAACTTTTAAAATAATAAAACGAATTACTTATTATGGTTGACATGTTTTCAATATTTCTCCTAGAAATGGAAATTTAGTCAAGACAGATTTCCAAAACAAAATCTACAAAATAATTGGTTGGCTGGTTGTGTTTTAACCCTTGTAGGTTATTTAATGTGAAATCCTATTTAAGCATTTTCATTAAATATGATTAGTAAACGAATAGTTTGTAGGTAACAATTTTTAAACGAGCCAGAGCTCACTTGTTTGCGCAGTTAAATAGTTTCAAGTATTCCAATCTAACAGTAGTAATTCTATTCAATATAATTTATTTTGTTTGCACACACTTGATTGGTTCCAAATTTTGCTATGTAATAATTCAACTTAACATAAGTAATTTGTACGTTCACGGTTGTTTGGTTTCAAGTATAGTGAATGTTCGCAAATAGTCCGGGAGATCAGGGTTCGGTCCCAGGTCGAGTCATATTAAAGACTTTAAAAATAGTACTTCATACCACCTTGCTAAACACTCAGCATAATAAGGTAAGGATCAAGGATAAAGTGGATCAATCCAGGGAAAGGAGTTGCGCCCTCCCCTACAACTTGGTGTAGTAGCTATAGAAAAGGGATCCTTTGGGTCACCCTCGACTAAGTTCGTCAACTTTACTTTTTCTGATTTGACCCATAGATGGAACCCTAACAGGTACCACTAATACGGAACAATATGAACCTGTGGATGAGGGCAATGAAGAGACACTGCCCATTACACAAAAATTCACTATCTGATGCAATTTAGTGTCATTATCAGGACATTCGTTGACGTGAGGGAGGGGGTTCTTACCCAATTTCAGAGATGCAGTCATCATATTCTATAGCCCCAACCGACCGAGTTGACAAACCAATCGGATGTTGTTGTTTGTTTGTTTGTTTGTTTGTTTGTTTTTAATAGAAGAATATATTTGAAGATAAAAGTTGCCTTATCAGATCAAGAAGAGCGATGATGTTAGAAAAAAAATTAAAATTGAATGATTTCAGAAAAGTTGTAAGAAAAATAATTTACGAGAATATTTTCGAAAATATTGGATGAACTACTCGACAAAATTTGATTTGTATATAGATAGTGTGTATATTCTTTTAAATAAAATAGTGAAAGGAAGCATAATAAATAAATAAATAAAGAAAGAAATAAAGAAAGAAAGAAAGAAAGAAAGAAAGAAATAATTAAATCTTAACTAATATCAACAACCTGAAAGATACACGAAATTATGAAAATTTGGAGGCAAAGTTCAAGGGAAATATTCTAAATATTTTCAATAGAGATAGAGTAACTTCCCTTTAACAATAGTCGCTTATTTTGAAAGCAGCGAAATCAATAAGGTGAACAGTGTACATGTAGTTTTAATATAAATTCTTAAATCATTAATTCACTTAATAAATATCTAAAATTATTTCTTACATGCAAGGCGAAACTCCTCTCAATATTTGCCAAGTAAAGAAATAAATTCAATGAGAAACAAACGTATGGTGAAAAGAAATGAAAAACAAAATTATTTAAGTTATTTCCCTTCAACTAATATCTTTAACTAAAATCTTAGACATATCGTTAACTTGCTTAAATTGAAGCAGTCAAAATTGTTCTCTTTATTGATTTATTGGTTTTAACTAAATTTCAACTCGTCTGGTATTATTTTATGCCTACAAGTTAGGGAATCGCATTTATTTCACGTTCACCAACCCATTTTTTCTTAATTTGTTTCTTCTTGTCATAGAGAATACGAATAATTCTTAAACAAATCTATTTGACCAGTAGATGTGACCGTAATGAGTACCACTATTTAGTCTGAGTGGATTAGAGACTAATCGTAATTGAACGGTACTCCACACTCCTCTGTTCTCCAGAACAAGATCCTTTCTCTCAGGTGCAGTTTAGAGTCTTACTCAGAACACCTCATTTTGGGGGTGGATTCTTACCCACCATCACTGCAGAGGAGACAGCCCATTCTAAGCCCCTCTAATAGAGTGATTTCTGTCTTAAGGTGGCATTAGAATATTTTAATTTCAACTAGCATTATTTTAAAAGGTTGCTTTTGATTATATTACAACAGCTGTCACAACAGCTTTTCTTTTTTAAATTAAAAAATGCATGTATTTTTTCTGGGAGAGTCCCCTTGGCGTAATGGTTAACGTGATTGACTGTAAGATCGAAGACGTATGTTTGGTTTGCTTTGGTTTGGTTTTATGGCATATCAATCATTGTGGATAATTTAATACGAAATCCTTTTTATACATATATATTAGACATATGATTTTAAAACACATTTTGTTGGTAACGTTTTTAAACGAACCTGAGCTAATTTTTCTACACAGTTAAATGGTTTTACTTATTTCTATATAATACGAATAATTCTATTTTTTATTAACCATTTGTTTTCACACTGTTTAATGTTTCCAAGTATTGCTATTAAACACGAACAATTCAATTAAACATCAGTCATTTGTTTATACATTGTAAAATGATCAAACAGGTCTATTTCAGGCAATTCAATTTATCATTAGTCATTCATGTGCTCTCAGTTTAAACGTCAAAAAGTTCTACCTGACCCATAGAGGTACAACCACTCCGAACGAGAGTGGACCTGGTAGCGATGGCAATAAAGGGGGCACTCCACATTGCCCAAAGCTCCAGCATTACTGAAGCCTAATCATCAGATTGTTTAGTGTCACATCAGGACATTCGTTGGTGGGGGGGGGTCATAAACCTCTGCAGAGTTGCAGTCGGTGAATTTCAGAGTCCCAGCCGACGGGGCCAAGCATTACTGGAGCCTTCTCATTGTTTTGTTCTTGTTTTAGTGAACGTACAAATGTTATGCAGACGAAAAAAAAAAGAAAAAAAAAGAAAAAAAAAAAGAAGATTTCTACAGTTAACGAATGAAATATTTGTGTATTATCATTCACATGAAAATTGGAAAATAAGTGCCTGGCGATATTCAGCGCGAAATGCCAAAAGACTAGTAACTTCTTCCGGCGGAAGTCACGTCTTTTTGGCTATTGTAAAAAAAAGCAAACAAAAAAAAAAAAAACCCTTCCAAATCAGAACTTTCGTTAGACAGTGTTCCGTTTATATCCTTCTCTCTATTACTCTCTATTACTCTCTTTTTCTCACTCAATTACATACACTCACACACACTCATATAAATATGCACACACAGTTTTGCAGTATATGCTCCATATAGACTCGACAACCAGAGTTCAAATCCTAGACAAGGCTATTACTCTAGAGAAAGGCATGAATCCAACTATACTCTTTCGTGCTATGGGTAAATAGTAGGGCAGACTAGTCTCTATAACCTTGATATGGCAACCAGTCTTGCAGAAGGAAAACTCTGAATTCAAACCTGTTGAACTCCGCTTAAAAAATTGACCTTGTGTCGTATCCCGCTCGTACGGAGGGGGTGGGTAAATACATATATACTCTAACCATGTTTTACTCTCGTTCTAGTTGCCTGTCAACGTTGTTTGACAAATGGGTCACATTCGTTTTGGACGAGTCTTTTATGTACATGATAACCCATGCATATTCATAAGCAATAATAACATTAAAGACTCAAAGCCGCACATGCACACGTATGCCATAACAAAAGATCCCTTATACAAAACAGACGTAAAGTAATGCGTCTCTTCTGCTTCATGTAAGTGAAAGTCGTCATACGATGTCTCATAGTCATGTAGATCAGTTGATATTAGTTGGTTGGTTGGTTGGTTGGTTTTATGGCATATCAATCTTTGTAGATTATTTAACGCCAAATCCATTTTTATGTAAATAATCAGTTCTGAGAATTAATTTTTTTATTGCGGATTTTTGTCCTCATCTTGGGAGTTTTTTTTTTTTTGTTGTTGTTTTTCTCACTACGTTTCGGCCAAATTTCACCTTCTTCAGGTGATTAACCGTGACCTCGGATAGGAATGCTGAGTCTTGTAACCGTATCCCCAGTAATTACTGCCTTCCATAGTTGTTGTCTATCGCACCAAATTTTTGACCTGAAGAAGGCCAGAGGTGAAATTTGGCCGAAACGTAGTGAGGAAAACAACAAAAAAACTTCCAAGATGAGGACAAAAGTCTGCAATAAAAAAAATTAAATCTCATATTAAGAAGCCTCATCTCAAAAGGATTCCAAATAAAGACAATAATCAGTTCTATTTCAAACTATTCAATTTATTATGAGTACACAGTTTAATTCTGAAAAACATTTCTATTTTGAAATAGTTTTATTTCAGTTAATTCAGTTTAGCATAAGTACACTGTTTAGATGTCAAAACAGTTCTATTTCGAGCAATTCAGTTCAGCACTAGTACGGAGTTCCAATGTCAAAACAGTTCTATTTTAAACGACTCCGTTTAGCATAAATACGCTTTTGCAAAAAAAAAAAACCCAGTAAAGTCAAGAAAGCACGGTTTAGTTCTATTTAACCCATAGATAGGACCTTTATCAGGTGCTAGCACTCCGAGCCAGAGTGAACCTGGGAGCGATGGCAATGAAGGAGTGCTCAGCATTCCCCAAAGCTCCAGCATCACTGGAACCTCACCTTCATAATGTTTAGTGTCTTATCTAGGAAACACGTTGAGGGAGGGGTCTTACTCCTCTGCAGAGAAGGTGTATTCTAAAACCCCAGCCGACTGGACAACAGTTGATATTAATAACGATCAAAATATTACTTGCTAATAATCGACCTCACATCAAATAGGAGATAACCGACTTATTCAAAATATGAATGCATCGAAAAATGATTTACAACAGCTAATTTATGTTAATCGATTTGATGTATGACATCCGTATGATTTAAGTGGAAAAATAAACAAAAGGAAACTATTGCACCGTCTTAGACATTCAGGTTTTTAAATGAAGTATGTTTTATTCACTTCACACCTAGTTGTTGGTATGCAGTTGGCACTTGCGTACATATAAAGTCATAGGTTTTATCAAATATTACATTTCCTGATTATCATTTAGTCGAACAGTAATAGAATTCTATTAACGAATAACTTTTTTATTTCTCTAGAAAACTCTAAAAAAAAATGTTGTGCAGTCGTTCGCTGAAAAAAAAACAAAAACAACTAAAGATATGTATATAAGCCCAGTCCACTCTGGCCTGGTGTAGTAGCAACTGATAGGGTCCTATCTATGGTTCAAATACTACTTTGACATTAAAACTGAGTGTGAATAAATGACTAATACTAAAATGAATTGTTTGAAATGGAACTGTTTGGTCATTTAACTGTGTGTAAACAAATGGGTGATGTTCAATTGAATTGTTTGTTATACATAGCAATCCTTGGAATCATTTAACTTGGTTGACTCATGGTAAATTGGATAACTAGAAATAGAACTGTTGGATTATTTAACTGTGTATATCAACAAAATGCGTTTACAAATCATATATTTAATATATATATATATATATATATATATATATGGAAAAATAGGGTTACCGGCTTATTGGTCAAGTGCTTAGAGTGTTCGCCAATGGTCCGAGAGACCTGAGTTCAATCCGGTTGCGTCACACGAAAGACTTTAAAAATGGTACTTGATACCTCCTTGATTAACACTTAGCAATATAAGGTACATATCAAGGGTAAAGTGGAGCAATCCAGGAAAAGGAGTAACCCCGTCCCCTACACCTCAGTGTAGTAGCTATTGAAAAGAGAGCCTTCTGGTCACCCTCAAGTACGGTCGCCAACTTTTTACTATTCAACACATTATTTTCTCGATTTACCTCTGTTGAGTGAGAAGGAAACAGATCAGCTAGTATGTCATTTTTTTGGGGTTTTATGTTTTTAGTTTCCTCATGACTAAAACTTTGGGTCAGTCTATTACGTTAATATATATATATATATATATATATATATATATATATATATATATATATATGTGTGTGTGTGTGTGAGTAAGGCAATGTCGAATGTAATGTCCGATTTTTAGTATATATTGTAAACGAAAAAATGTTGGTCTTAGATAGACATCAAGAGATGAGGCTTAACACGAGTTGGTTTCATATTTTTCATCAAAACCTAAAGAATTTTCTAAGCATATCATCAATATGCTTGTTGACATGAAATAAAATTCTCGGAAGCAACGTTAAGGATTAAATATTTCAACATGCATAAGTTTTTCATTTATAATATCCTCTCTGAGGGCTGGGATTATACAATATGCTGACCGCACCTCTGCAGTGGGGTAAGACCCCAACGAGTGTCCTGGGTATGACACTAAGCCATCTGGTTGTGAGGCTCCAATGTAAAGTACTCCTTTATTGCCATCATTGCCTAGATTGGTCGTACCTGTTATCGTTCCATCTTAAATGAATTTAAGGGATAAAATTTGATATGAAGTGGGTGACACTAAAGCCGAGTTTATTATTTAACTGGGTAATGTTTTGGGTAATGTTTTTAGAGGGCTTTAGTGCACAGTATTAAACGGTAAGTTCAAACTGTAAGTTTAAACAGTAAGTTCCGCAGCTTTCTAGTTTGGATACTGATTCGAAAAGATAACACTGACAATAAAATTTTTAAAAAGAAATTTTATACAAAAGAAACAAGAAAGAAAGGGATAGAAAAGATAAAGTGTTGCAAATTTTAGTGCAATTTGCTGGAACTTATCTGAGAGAGTGTCCGGGAAACAAAGTTCTTAGAATTTGAGTATTTTTCTTTTCTTTTCTTTTCTTTTTTGTTTTGTAGAAATGTTTCAGAGTTCATTTAATTGCAAGATTTCTTTAAAGTTCTTTTCAGCAGAATTCTCGGTTGAATTTTCTTTCGGTTGTTTAACTTGGTAGAATTTCAGCTGTCGACTTTCATTCAATTTTACTTTTATTTCTTTGGAAGCTTCAGCTTGTTTAAAATCTTTACCGGCAATTTAAGAAGCGAGGGACGAAACCTGTTCGCTGGCTTAAGTTTTTCGTGCCTTCACATTTCGGTCCCCGAATTCGTACTGAGGGTCAAATAGTTTGACAAAAGGAGGAAGTTACTTTTTGGTGCCGCACTGTCTGGGATTATTTCTCCCTTCTCCACTCCGGCCAAATCTAGTCCGCACGTGGTCAGCTTGATTTTTTTTCTTAGAAATAAATGTTTATAATTTCTCAGTCAAATACAACTGTTTAATTATTTACTATACTTGAAACCATTTAACTGTGAGCAAACGAATGAATAATGTTGAATAAAAGTGTTAATGCTAAATAGCAATAGATAGTTACTGTAATACTTGAAACGGTTTAACTTTGGGTAAACAAATATCATTAACTGTGTGTAAACAGACATTTGAATATTAAATTGGATTGGAATACTTGATAAATCATCATCATCATCATGTCGCGCTGGTAGCACGGATATCCCTGACCCTCTCTCGCCACTCCTCCCTATCGTTCATCGCCCTAGGCAGGTCTTCAGGACAACATCCCGTATCCTCACATAGCTGATGAATGTATGTTTGTGCTGGTCGTCCTGCTTTTGCACGGCCATGTGTGGGGGTCCATAAGAGACATCACTTATGAGTTCGTCCCTGTTTCTCCAGCAGTGTCCTGCATGTCTGGTTCGTCTAACTTGAATAGTTTTCGTGATAGGAGGCAGGTGGCCATACAGTTGGTGTCTTGTGGGGTGTTGCCGCCACTAATATTAAATAGAATTAAGTGAAGCCAGTTACTGTAATACTTGAAACGATTTAACTTTGGGTAAACAAACATTATTAACTGTGTGTAAACAGACATTTGAATATTAAATTGGATTGGAATACTTGATAAATAGAATTACTAATATTAAATAGAATTAAGTGAAGCCAGTTAACTGCGCGCAAACAAATAAGAAATATTAAATAGAGTTATTAGTATTAGCAATACTTGAAATCATTTGTGTACAAACGAATGACTTATATCAAATGAAATTATTTGTGTTGGATAACAATACTTGAAACCATTCAACGGTGTGCAAACTAGTGAGCTCTGGTTCGTTTAAAATATTGCCTACAAACTATTCGCTTACAAATCACACCCGCACATACACATATGTGTGTATATATATATATATGTATAAAAAAGCAAGATTTAGCATTAGATAACCTACAATGGTTGATATGCCACAAAACCGAACCAAACCAAACATGTGTGCGCGTACTATGTATGTATAGTAGTGTAATACACATCTATGATTTTTATACATAGGTCAGCAAGTCTCTTGAGGAACAGAATATCTCTGTGTTCTGTTTCAAGTGGAAATTTTGCACCCTAGCCTTTACGAGCTTTCTGATAAAGGTCATTAGGATCGGGGAGTTTTTCTCCTTGCCCAGTTGCATGCTTGTTTGACAGCTGGTTAAATCAATCACGAGTTGAATTTTTATTCTAGGGGAAATGAATGATAAAAAAAAAAAACAAAGAATAGTGATCACTGTAAGAAACTGCCAAGACGAACCCAGTGCAGCAAGGCTGTGTTTCACATGGGTTTATACCCTTAGAAAATGCATGAACGCCTCGCTTCCTATCTTCCAATTATAATTAAATATTTGGGAAGACGGAAATCTTTAACCTTATTGCCCAGTCGGCTGGGGCAGTAGAATACACCGACTGATTCTCTGCAGAGGGGTAAGACCCCACCCCAACGAGTGTCCTGTATATGACACTAAACAATCTGATGGTGAGGTTCCAGTAATGCTGGGGCATTGGGGAATGTGGAGTACCCCTTCATTGCCATTGCTCCCAGGTCCACTCTGGCCCGGCGTGGTAGCACCTGATAGGGTCATATCTATGGGTTAAATAGAACTAACGGCATACTTATGCTAAACTGAATTGTTTGACTAAACTGAATAGCTTGAAATAGAAATGTCTTTGACGATTAAACCGTACTTACATTTAAACTACGTGCTTATGCTAAACTGAATTATTTTAAATGGAACTGTTTTTGGACATTGAAACTCTACTTATACTGGACTGATTAATTTGTTGTAGAAATGTTTTGACATTTAACTGAGTGTAAACAAAATCTGTACTTGTACTAAACCGAATCATCTGAATTAGAACTCCTTGGCTAAACTGAATTGCTTCAAATAGAAATGTTTTTCACTATTAAACTGTACTTACATTTAAACTCCGTGCTAATGCTAAACTGAATTGTTTGAAATAGAACTGATTATTTACATAAAAATGGATTTGGCGTTAAATAACCTACAAAGGTTGATATGCCATAAAACCCAACCAACCCTTTAACCTTAGTAAGGCAACCAGTCTAGGAGAAGGAAAATTCTGAATTCAAACTAGCTGTACTCTGATTAGAAATTTGACCTTGAGTCGCATCCTACCCCTGGTGGTGGCAGTGAGTTTGTACATTCACATTCTTTGGTTTTGGGGAGTGAAGAAAAGTATCTTCAGCTGTTATCTTGTTTTCGATGCCTATTGATAACGACTGTAATAATGAAGTTATGACAATCTTGAAGCAGAAACGCTTGAATAACGCCACAATTATTAGATGAGAAAACGAAGACGAATATGAAATGGTTCTTCCTTTAACGAGATTTTTTTAAAGCCACACTGCTTACTGACTTTCAAAGACAAGTACTGATAATAGCAGCTGCTAAATTTTCCCACTAAGAAAATGGTGGGCAAAACTAAAGGCAACGATGATCAACAAAAATAGCAACAGCAAAGAAACTAAATAAATAAAGTTGAAGAACAAGAACGAAAGAATCACCCCTCTCCACTGTCTTTATTCAGCAAGTGAGAGAATCTTGTCCGATAGTCGAAAGGGCTTCCGGCAGGAGGAACTTAAAAATTAGAGCAAACGCAAGAATCACACTGACACACATGGAAAAATTCTCAAGAAAAAAAAACGAGGTACAAGAAAAAAAGAGAATAAACCTCAACAGTTTCATAAGACATGACAAAAGGGGAGACAATTCATCGGGTCTTAAATACTCTTTTCTTCTGTGGTAATATACTAAGCTTTTTGCTTAGATGTGGCACAAGGCCATATGAAAGGGGCACCCAATGAGACTCGAACTCAATCGTGTAGGTTTGCTAGTGGAGCTTGCTAACCATTACACCACCACAGGCGCCTTCTGTGTCTCACCTCAATGACCCACTCCTACGCACTGTATCTAAAACATGATCTTTTCATCGATGCTTCCCGGTGAACTGCCCACTTTCTCGTAGAAAACCGTTGATACTCAGACGACTCCCTTTTCTTCACCATAGCAGTTCTTGCCAATGAGAGAGAAAAGGGGAAAGGAAGAATTCGCGTTCGTCGCGTTAGTAACACTATATTATTATCAGACATAAATATTAAATGAAAATATTAATTACGAAAATAGCAGCTGCAGAAGACGGAATAGAAGTAGATTCTCTTTGAAAGGTAATTGTTGAATCGAAAATCTGATATATAAAGCCACAGTCAAAAATGAAAAAGATACGTATAATAATGACACGTTATACGTGAGTGTCATTAAACTGAGTTGGAAAAAATTGGTGGTAGGACCGTAAACTCAGTTTTAACAACAGAAAATATTCCAACAATACAACATTATTAAAACATGTATGATTAATAAAAGATGAAACAGGCAATTCTCCCATTATAAAATGTGAAAAGGCACAAGCTTACAAATAAGGTGACAATAACTGCAAATCGTGTCAGGAAGAAAAATTATCCATCGAAGAATATGCTGCAACAAAATTGATACCCCCCCCCAAAAAAAAAACGAGTTAATATCAAAGTGTAGACATATAAATAAATGTCTAATGTGTTATTTATCATCTATTTTCCTCGATTGAAACAGATCTCTCTTTAAACATATATATATATATATATATATATATGTGTGTGTGTGTGTGTGTGTGTGTATTTTTACGTCGGTGTGTCACATGTATTTCCATGTTAACACGTGACATTACACCACTATATATCAATATTTGATTGACGAGTTTTCTCACTTTTTCCTTTGATTATTGTGCATGCCAATTTTAGACGTGATCTGCAGAAGAGACGTTGAGCACTACGGTCACAGGACCTATCGTAAGCGATGACCTGATAAAGACGAATGGTGTGAGAGAGACAGAGTTAAGGAAATCCATGTTAGCAGCACGACATGATATATATATATATATATATATATATATATATATATATATATATATATATATATATATATACCAAGGCTCCTACTCAAGACAATAGCTGGGATATTGATGCTGGATGATTTTTATTGGAAATAATAACATTTATTTCTGTAGGTAATAGTATTGTATGACGTCGAGATTTATATAGAGGAAGAAGTTCTGGGAAATTTAAATATCAATAAAAAATTACAGTTTTTAATTTCTGGAGTAGTTACTTTCCCTTGACCATTTTTGGGGTGAATTAAAGGCAACTGCTGGCTGGCGAAAAGGTGTTTTTTTATTATTAAGGAGGAAGTCTAAGGCCACATTAGCCGAGGGAATTAACGTATGCATGAGAAGTAAACAAAAACTATATGAAGATAATCGTTTAGTTTACAAGCTTACATTATTCAAAAAATTCCACCCGCTATGAAAAATCTAGTATACGTTCAAAGTATGATGGGTTAATTTACAGGAACACCCTTTTTCTGATTTCCTAATTTTTCTAACACTTTATTGTTTGGACCTCACATTTGCTCTCACCTGAAAATTTAGAATTTATATTGGTTTTCCCCCTTTTTTTTCTCCGTACACATATAGACTGTAATCGATATTTGCAGTTTTTCAACCTCAATTTAAATATGTATAGTCATCTGATAAGACAGAGAGTATAATGATATTCTCCGAAGAAATAAATTTATAATGACAATTTAACCAGGTTTGAGTTTCATTCTAATTGCACTATATATATATATATATACGAGGATCATTAAATAAGTTTCCAGACTTTTTTCGTATGGGCACTTTTATTAATAGTACACACATGAAACTCAAGTCCCGTTCAAAGTAATCTCCTTCGGCTGCAATGCATTTGTTGTACCGTTCCAATAACTTCTGGAAGGCCCCATAGAAGTCCTCTTGGGTGAGCATGTCAATAACCTTTGTCACAGCCTCTTTAATCTCCTCAATTGTCTCATAACGACAGCCTCCGAGCTTAGGGAATAACCAAAAGTTATAGGGAGCAAGGTCTGGACTATAGGGAGAGTGAGGAACTGTCTTAATGCTAATCTTGGTCAAATAGTCTGTGACAAGGATGGAGTTGTAGACTGGCGCAGTGTCCTGGTGGAAATGCCACTGAGTGCTGGCCTCTTCCCAAGCAATCTCTTCCTGCTGAAGTCCCTTAAAACCTCAACATAGTAACCCTAACCCTTTGGCCAATCAACTCTGGTCTGTTGACGTCCTTACTCCTCCCACACCTCTCATCATCCCTCACAGACTTCCCACCTTCCTTGAATCTCTTATGCCACTCAAAAACTCATGCTCGATTCATGCAAGATGCTCCAAAAGCAGTCTGAAGCATTCCATACGTTTCTGTGGCATTTTTTCCAAGTTTAAAACGGAATTTTATTGCATATCGCTCTTCTAAAGTGTCATCACGTCCAGATTGCATTTTTGAAATTCACCAGCTGTGACAATCAGGCTTTAGTAGAGTGTATTCCAATTGCTGCTGTAGGTGTTCATTTGAACCTGAAATCATAAAAATTGGTCAGTCATCTCATAAGATGTATAGCAATAACATAGTGAATTTTCAAGAGTCTACGACAATTGTAAATGCCTATACAAAAAAGTCTGGAAACTTATTGAATGCACCACGTATATAAATATGTATTTAATTGTCGTTACCTAGGAGTCAAATATGTTAAATAAGATTAATAACTTTTTTATTTATGATTTTTGATGCAAACGTAGCAAATGCGAGGATTTCTATAACATGAGACAAGGTCAACAATATGACCTTATTCTATAAATACTCCAACAGTACAGTTTTGCTTATTTACATGTCACTAATACGAAACATAATAATATTTAATAAGGGGACTATACTGACACCAAATTAACCCGAAGAGAAATTTTAATAATGGCATATACTGCCTCATAAAATGTTACCCTTACTGATACTTCTGGAGACGTTTTAATTTCGACTGCATTGATTACAACTAAGGATAAACAACTTTTATTGTCCAAAAAACTGCCACGAAAAATTGATATCATCTTGAGTTTCATCACATGGATGAAATCATGCTATCACAATATTTGAAATTAATGGAAGTGCTTAGGGGTTATAACAAGAATGTTCAAATTTTAAAAAATAGGTAATTTCTGTATCACCAATTTCAAAAATGTTTAGTCCTAGAGACTGCCTTAAAAGTACTTCATGTCATATTGAGCTTCACTTGATATTGAAATATTACAATCACAATGTTTTAATTCAACGAACACACTGTTATTTTAGAATGCCGTTTGCAATTAAATCATAAGTTCTTTCTGCATTACCGAGTTCAAATCAAGGTTACCACAAATGCATATAGAGACATTTTGAGTTTCATTTGAATATTCACAATATTTTACCATAATTTATTCTGTGTTATTTTAACAGGGATTTTACAATTAAATGCTATCTATTCTGTATCACCTTGAACTTGGTGATGCAGAATAGATTGCATTTAACTAAAATCAAGGTTGCCACAAATGCATATTGAGATATTTTGAGTTTCATTTGAATATTCACAATATTTCACCATAATTGAGGCTGTATTATTTTAACAGAGATTTTCCAATTAAATGCTATCTATCACCAAGTTCAAAATTCAAATTTGTTACAAATTTTTATAATTTTGTATTGAGATTCACCAAAATGCTAAAATTTTGCAATTACCATATTTCAATTTAATGGAAGATCTGGTATTTTACAATAAATCTAAAGATTAAATAAGATGTACTTTCTGCATCACAAATTACAACAACGTATCAGAGAAGAAACTGCCAAAATAGTATTTCGTGTCAATTTGAGTTTTATCGTAATGTTAGCATTTTACAGTCTCTATGTTTAATGGTAAAACTGTAATTCTAACCGGGGTTTTACAATTTCAAAAATAATTCCTTTCAACAATGGCCATTTATGAATTCAAGACAAATGTATTTCTTGACATCTTAAGTTTCCGGAAATACTTGACACCTGACATTCACGATACTTAAATTCAATTTAAAGAGATTTTACAATTTAATAATAAATGCTTTAAGTTTATAAATTCAAGATTGCCGAAAAGGTATTTCCTTTAAACTTGAGTTTTATCAAAATGTTGAAATTTCGCAATAAAAATTCTCATTCAATGAAAACACTGTTATTTAAAAAGAGATGTTGCAATTAATAAATAACTGTTTTCTGCAACGCCAATTTCAAAATTCCAGATTAATCTAAACGTATTTTCTATTACTTTGAGATTCCTGAAAATGTTGAACAATATCACAATATTTTACATTCGAAGAAAACATTGCCATTTTAACTGGGGTTTTGCAGTCAGATGATAATTCCTTTCTGTAATGACTGTTCATAAATTCTTGTCAGCTTGAATTTCATGAAATGTTGAAATTTTTCTAGCGATTGTAATTGAATATGAAGTCATTTCTGAATCCCACTTATTGAAATTCTGGTGTCGTTTCGTTTTGTTTCTTTATTTCATGGCATATCAACCTTTGTAGGTTATTTAATGCCAAAGCCCTCCTTCCAGAAGAACAGCAATGGTACTATTTAATGCATAGCTGGGAGGATAAAAGGAGCTCACACCTTTCCCAAGGGTATTTTTCGAACTCGCTTACTACAATTCTGCAGTCCAGCACTTTAACCATTACACCACGCGGACGCCTCTCCTTGAAAATTTGCTAGAATTGACTAAATTGAGAATAAGAAAAATTTTGCCAATATAGAAATGAAAAAAAAAAAAAAAAAGAAAAGGGTAAAGAAATGTAGTATAAACAAATTAAATTGACAAATTATAATTCGTCTATTTTTTTTCTTATATTTAAAACAATTATAAAAGTGATTGAAAACAACTACAATATCTTAGGTTTTCACTGTATAGCACATTCTTTGTTTTTTCGAAAGGTTCATCAATAGGAGTATGTGTGGTGTAATGGCTAACGAGCAGCCTCAAAGTTAACTGACTTTCGGACTTATAAACTTGGGAAAGGTATGAACCTCCTCATTCCCTCATCTATGGGTTAAATAGTACTACTGCCATTATTAAATAACCCACGAAGGTTGATATGCCATTAATCAAAGAAACCATACCAAACCAAGCCAAAGGTGCATGAAAAGATTACTGGGACTTCCAATTCTGTAGATAATTTTTCCTGAGAAAAACGGTCTTCTAAATGCAATCCTACTTCAGTCAGTGCTTGACTTTGTGACTTATTAAAAGATATAGCAAAGCAAAGTCACATTAGAAACTGCAGTCTCTTAAACTGAGATGGCATTGTGGCAATACCCACTTCGCAGCCCCCTGTATGTATCAACTTCTTGTAACAATTCTGTCTTGGCCGGTGATTCATCTAGTGGTTCCGACAGGGGTATCACACATTTCTTTACGGCAAAAGAAATACAACCGTGGGAGCGGGAGAAAAAAAAACCCCAAAGAACAAACGAACAATAGGTGCCCGTGGTGTAATGGTTATTGTCGCAGGATATGGACACGGCGACACGAGTTCAAATCCCGGACCTGACTGATTGCATTTCACATAGCACAAATACCCTTGGGAAAGGTATGAATCAAATTATTCTCCCTCCAGCTATGGGTAAATTGTAGGGCAGACTGGGTTCTTCAGCTTTGGTGAGGCAACTAGTCTAGGAGAAGGAAAACTCTGAATTGAAACCTGTTAAACTCCGCTTAATAATTGACCTTGTGTCATATCCTGCCCGAGCGGAGGGGTTGGTAAATATGATAATGGCTTAGGTCAACTCAAAGTGCAAGAAGGGCAGTTCTGTAACACTGCATTTCCCGTACATCTGTAGACTAACACAAGCGTGTATTTCTAGCAAAATTTCTACAAAGCTACTTGGAATGCCAACTCATCCTGACTGGCCTTCCCTCACTGCTTCCTTCTGCTGACCATTGTCGACTACCCTTCTGCGTCACCCTTTGCCAACTGCCTTCTCTGGGTTCCTACTTCCAATTCCTCCCTGACCGGCGTTCCCTTGCCCGCTTCCGGTCGCGTCGAGATCTCGAGCTCAGGCCTTTGCTTGGTTTCGTGGCAAAGCAAAAAGATCGTCTGCTTGGCGCACCCCCTTCATAGTGTCACAGTATTCCGATAGAGTCAGAGGGAATTCTCGGAATAAAAAAAAAACAACATCTCCCTTGTCACTACCTGTTAGAATAGAGGCTTTAATAAAATCGAGCATCAGTCTCTAAATTGCAAGTCTGATACCATAAAAAAGTCGAGGCTGAACCAAATTTCCTAGAAAGATTATTGGAGCTCCAACTTTCAATTCAGGTCGATGTGGAAATAATTCTGGTGAATAGTTAATCATTCCATCTTTATCAACAACAGAATCAGCAGATTTATAAATATGATAATTTATTGAAGAAAGGAACACATGATTCACTTCATTTACTGTGGAATGTTTCTGTGCCATGACAGCTACTCCAATTTTCAATTTAAGTCTGTGGAGATATTCTTGGTGGTTCCAATGATTTTAGAAACTCAGTAGTTAATTACTTCATCTTTATCAATTAATGTGTCAACTTATTTTAAGAGCCTGCAAAAGATGAATATTTACTTCATGTACTCTGGAATGTTTTGGGTTCCATCATAGCTACATCACATAACCATTTGTTATTCTTGTAACTAAGCTGAAAATTAGGAAATACAAAGGATTTCAAGTCTTGAACTGATGTAACCAATGTGCTTATCTGAGTTGGATTAGATATACCATTGATATCTAGTGGTACATATCCTACATCGAGTTGTAACTGATTAGGGGCAAATTGGTATGATAGGTGCTCTCGAGAAAGCAAGGCTTTCATATTTGTAGAAGGAATCAATGTTGATACATGCTACCACAGACGGGGCGATTTGATACAAACATGGATCTCAGCAGCTTTTGTACCCTGGGGATATAAATTTATAAATTTCTCAGTATAGGATTTTTTTTCTTCCTGAGTCACAGAAGAGTGAAAAAGGAGGAAGTAATTCTGGCTCGACTCCACACAGGCCACACATACGTAACACATTTATTTCTGTTTAAAGAAGATTATTCATTCTGTATTGGTTCATTCATCATCTACAGTGGAACTTATATTGGTGAAATGTATTGATTTCAAAGAAATCCGTTGTAGACATTACCAGGTGGGCGATCTGAAGGACCCTTTTGCGTAGGTCAGTCCAAATGAAATTTTTGCATTCCTGAAGAAGATAGGACGGTACCAAAA
Source organism: Sepioteuthis lessoniana (assembly GCA_963585895.1). Lineage (NCBI taxonomy): Eukaryota > Metazoa > Mollusca > Cephalopoda > Myopsida > Loliginidae > Sepioteuthis > Sepioteuthis lessoniana. Next base: position 46,009,846 of record OY757934.1, read on the forward strand.
ATATAAATATTCCACGGGCTTTTTATTAACTGTTCTTCCACAAGGAATGCTAACAAAACCAGATCTTTTTACCAAACTATCTTCTTATAAGGAATGATCATTTTATTTCTTTACTCATATCATTAAATGACCCACCAAGGATTAGTTGCCATAGAACAAACCAAATATTTAAAAATAATATTGAATGATATCTAATAATACTTAGTTTAATTTTAGTTTTGTTTTGTTTTATGGCACATCAACACTTGTAGGTTATTTAAAGCCAAATGCATCTTTATACATAAAAACAGTTATATTTCAAACAACTCAGTTTAGCATGAATACACAGTTTAAAGGTCAAAAGAGTTCTATTTCAAGCTATTCAGTTTAGCATAAATATGCAGTTTAAAGGTAAAAAAAACAGTTCTATCTTAAACTATTCAGTTTATTTAAGAAAGTTAAATGGTTCCAAGTGTTCCTATGTATCATGAATAATAAAATCAAGTATGAGTAATTTATTTACACACAATTAAATGTAAAACCCATTCAGTTTAGCATAAGTACACAGTTTAAATGTCAAAACAGCTCTATTTCAAACAATTCAGTTAAGGATAAACACACAGTTTAGTTCTATTGGGCCCATAGATATTAGCCTATCAGGTGCTACCACTCCAGGCCAGAGTAGACCTGGGAGTGATGGCAATAAAGGGGTTCTCTCCATTCCCGAAAGCTCTAGCATTACTGATTGTTTAGTCTCATATCAGGATACTCGTTGGGGAAGTCTTATGCTTCTGCAGGGACGCAGTCGGTGTATTCTGCAGCCCCAGCTGACTAGACCATTTAATCATCATCATCATGTCGTGCGGCTAGTACGGATATCCCTGACCCTCTCTCGCCATGTCTCCCTATCATTCATCGTCTCTGGCAGGTCTTCAGGGTTACATCCCGTATCATCACATAGCTGCTGTATGTATGTTCGAGCTGGCCGTCCTGCTTTTGATTGGCCATATGCGGGGGTCCACAGGAGTACATCACTTACGAGCTCGTCCTTGCTTCTCCAGCAGTGTCCGGCATGTCTGGTTCGTCTAGCTTGGATAGTTTTCGTGATAGATGGTAGGTGACCGTATAGTTGGCGCCTTGTGGAGTGTGGCTGCCTGGACTTGTTTAATATTGCTCTTAACATTCTTGTATAATTGCCGTCTAGCTTCTTCTCCAACCGTTTAGTCAGCGTCCAAGTAGTGCATCCGTATAGCAGTATCGACACGACTGCAGCCTATTTTTATTTGTAATTTTCTAATAGTTAAACACAAAATGAATTAATGAATATCAATATATGAATATTATTATTTATAAAAAAAAAAAAGATCCAAAATTAAATTCTGAAACCCTGGTTATCATTTATGAATGATATATAAATTCAAATTATTTTCTTTATAACAATAATTAATAAGTAATAATTAATAAACAATAACTATGGCATAATATAATATTTTGTGAAAATATTTGCAATGAACATGCCTAACAAAATTTAAAAAAGATTCTTTTTAGAGTCTGAATATTTGAATTTTAGCTTAAAGGAAAAGTAAAGTTTTTTTTTTTTTTACCAACCCCTCCGCTCGGGCAGGACATGACACAAGGTCAATTTTTTTTTTAAGCGGAGTTTAACAGGTTTGAATTCAGAGTTTTCCTTCTCCTAGACTAGTTGCCTCACCAAGGCTGAAGAACCTAGTCCGTCCTACTATTTACCCATAGCTGGAGGGAGAATAAGGGGGTTCATACCTTTCCCAAGGGTATTTGCCCGAAAGGCGCGACTGGAGTACGAACTCGCGTACTACGATTCCGCAGTTCATCGCTTTAACCATTACACCACGAGGACACCCCAAGTAGTAAAGTTTTCACCTAATCAATTTAATAAGTAGATTGTGAAGAATAGATGCAAGTTACTAAATATCGTTTTTAGATTTAACAAATAGTACAATTTTATAAATGATTAATTTGATTTTTAAAAATTTGATCAATTTTTAAATGATTAGAAAATCTTGCTAACGTGTCGAATGCAAACAGATCAGTAGTAGTAGTAGTAGTAGTAGTCGTTGAAGTCAGGAGTAACCATTTTTTTGTTGACTATTTTTTGTTAATATTGAAAATCATTAAATATTAATATCATACATTTTGTGAGGTATTGATATCTAAATCCTTAATTCAAAATTTATTGCAAAGAATGTTTTTTGAGGTAGTGATATCTAAATCCTTGATTCAAAATTTATTGCAAAGAATGTTTTTTGAGGTATTGATATCTAAATCCTTGATTCAAAATTTATTGCAAAGAATGTTTTTTGAGGTAGTGATATCTAAATCCTTGATTCAAAATTTATTGCAAAGAATGTTTTTTGAGGTAGTGATATCTAAATCCTTGATTCAAAATTTATTGCAAAGAATGTTTTTTGAGGTATTGATATCTAAATCCTTGATTCAAAATTTATTGCAAAGAATGTTTTTTGAGGTATTGATATCTAAATCCTTAATTCAAAATTTTTGCTAAGAATATTTTAGTGAGTAGAGAAAAGTAATCATTTTATAATATATAGATATAAAAAAGACGATGAAACGGAAATGAAACATTTTTTACGAAATTAATATTTGTCCAACAAAAATAATTGAGTAAATAAGTCAAAATATAAAAGGCTTCTTCATTAATTAAATCAATACTAATCTTTTTATTTATACAAAAATATTTTGAATATTTTCTTCTTAAAAAATCATCTTATGCAATATTTATCTTCGAATTTCTGGAATGAAAGAAAATGTTTTTGCGTAGTTCTCGTACAAAGTCTGATAGAATTCAATTTATTGACCCAAGATAATTTGGAAGGTAAATATTAATATGATAAATAATTTACTTGTGAAAATTTACCCTAATGGATATTCATAAAGATTTTCTATCTGCTATCTAATACATTTCTATAATGGACAAAGAAAGAAGAAACTTCATTTGACAGAGAGAGAGAGAGACAGACAGACAGACAGAGACAGAGAAAATAAAAAGAAATTAAAATATGATTGAATGAGAAAATATGATTGATAAATGAGATGAATTGCAAAAAAGAAAAAAGAAAAAAAAAAAACGAAAAGAAATTCATCTTCCAATCGAAAATCATTCAATAAACTCTATAAACTATCAACAACATTTTCCGATAATCCCAGTTATCATAACAGACTGGATTTCTTAATCTATCTGAGCTTCTTCCTGACGGACAGACCATCACTTTTCCAAACAGCATTGGCCGATGAAACCTGGATCGTTTGATAAAATGATGTCGGTTTCTATTGACATATAAAGATCGTAAGTTTTGGATCTTTAAAAAAAAATGAGAGGCACAAGTCTCCATTAGATGAGATAAAGCTTCTCAGATATCAGCTGTTTTTAGATCATTTTACAAGACATGGAAGAACTGATATGGCCAACAGGTTTGGCTGTTTATTTCCCCATTCACCAATATCAACAAAGGTGTTTCTTTTTCCGTAATTACTTATCAGTTGAAGGTGGTGAAAAACGCCGTGAGTGATAAACAACAACAATAAACAGACTTTAATCTTGTTCATATCATTGGCATGAAGCTGTACGATTCCATTAAACAGTGGAATCGAGACGCTTAGTTGTCTTGCGCTTTGGCAACAAAGAATTTTTCTTAAAATAAGCAGTTGAAGGAAGGTTTTGTTTAGTGAAAAACAAAACAAAAGTATTTATTCTTCCTTTAAAAAAGGAAAGAAAAAATAACAAGCATAAATAAGGAGGCAACAACTGCGAATGCCAGGTAAAATGTCTTTTGCTCCCTATCATATTTATCAACCCCTCTGCTCGGGCAGGATATGACACAAGGTCAATTTTTAACCTGTTTAACAGGTTTCAATTCAGAGTTTTCCTTCTCCTAGACTAGTTGCCTTACCAAGGCTGAAGAAATCAGTCTGCCCTACTATTTACCCATAGCTAGAGGGAGAATAATTGGATTCATACATTTCCCAAGGGTATAAGTGCTATGGGAAATGCAATCAGTCTCGTCCAGTACTTGAACTCGTGTCGCCATGTCCATTTCCTACGACGATAACCATTACACCACAGGCACCTCCATTATCTTTTGCTCCGTATACACCAGGAAATTATTTTTATTATGAATTTGACTGCATTTTCTGAAATATTCAAATAAAATCTTCATAACGAAATGATTATGCAATGAAGAAACGAAACAAAATAAAGATAAAATGATAGATTAATTTTACCGGTATGTTAACCTAAGATTTGCATCGTGAAATAAGTAAGGTCGACACACATGCAGAATAAGAGATATTTTATTCTGGAGAGAATACGGTACACAGTTTGGTACGCCGGCTAATATAAATAACCTTAGTTGTTTGATCAGTATCCTACCATGCTGAAGTGTGGCACAAGGCCTTTTTCATGTGGAAGCCGGGAGTAAGGCTGTAGTCTAGACACGGCCAGTGGCTCCAAAAATATCTTGGGTCCCATCAGCATTTCCCCTAAAAAAGGCACTTTAGGCACTAGGTGAGAAACTGAAGCAGGTGAGAACCTGGGAGGACAGCCACTTAGGGCCAAGGTGTGTCAGTCTTAGCCATGTGACACGAATGCTAGGCTTCCCCGGCACTCATGTAAGGCGACCTCGACCAACAAGTAAAGACTAAAGTTAATGGAAATAACCTTAGTCGTATTTGTTTGCGTAATCTTTAGACTAGACTATCTTGTGGCGGGAGGGTTCTAGCTACTCCACCCTTTTTTTTAATTGACATTTTCCTCTGGAAGTTGTAATTTTTAAAATCTTTTTGGCTTTATCTCCATAGTCCCTAAAATTTTTCTTTTCCGTTTACATGAACGTTTCTCCTTAGAGGATACTAAAGACATCGGTACATCTAATAAGTCATGAATAACCTTCATCGTTTCTTCTTTCTGGTTATTCATATGCTCCGAATACCTTTTCCTCATCTTTTTGTAATGTCTCTTTATAGTCTTTTTCGGGTTTTTAATTATATTCATTAATCTCCTGATACGTTTATCAATGACACCAACCTTCCAGATTTTTCTCGTTTCTGTACTTTCTCTTGGTATATAGGATTTTGCATCTGTTTTTTCTTTGTTTTTTTTTTTTTAAATTTTCCTTCGGCAACAGTGTATCAAACACAGATCTAACTTTTCACTTGAACATTAACTACGCAGGTGACAATCCTGAATTTGTACTTGGTTTCGGTGTCAACCGGTGTACCCTTAAAAATTGTAGGATATAGTCAACAGAAACATGAAGGCTTTTAAAAAAGCAATGATTGAATTTATAAATTTGGAAAGTGTCTACAATTCTTCTGCCTGTCATGTAGATCGCGAATGATATAGTGCCGTAGTGATGTGTACAATCGAAAAGGCTTTACCAAAGTCTTTGAACTCTTTTGCCAGGAATTGTGTCCTGCGAGCAATATTGAACAAGTCCTGGCGGCAACACCCCACAAGACACCAACTGTATGGCCACCTGCCCCCTATCACGAAAACTATTCAAGTTAGACGAACCAGACATGCAGGACACTGCTGGAGAAGCAGGGACGAACTCATAAGTGATGTACTCTTATGGACCCCCACACATGGCCTTGCAAAAGCAGGACGACCAGCAAGAACATACATTCAGCAGCTATGTGAGGATACGGGATGTTGTCCTGAAGACCTGCCTGGGGCGATGAACGATAGGGAGGAGTGGCGAGAGAGGGTCAGGGATATCCGTGCTACCAGCGCGACATGATGATGATGATGATCTAACATAATTGTACTAAGAATACTAAATCTAGAGAAGAGGTCATGCAAAAATCAAATTCTACGTGTGACGTTACCACCACGGCCCCCCGATACATCAACTTCATCGAACCATTTCACTTCTTGGCCGGTGATCATCTAGTGGTTCCGATAGGGGTATTGCACATCTCTTCATAGCTATAAGAAATACAATCCAGGGTGTGGGAGAAAAAGAACAAACGAACAAAATACTTGGGTTAATTCAAGGTGCAAGAGGGGAGTTATGTAACATTGCTTTCCCTTGTGCATATGTAGACTAACGCTAGCGTGGATTTCTAGCGAAATTTCTACAAAGCTACTAGGAATGCCAACCTATCTTCACCGGTCTTCACTCACTGGTCTGGACCCTCTCTCATGCCGACTGGTCTCTCTACTGTCCGGTGTCGACTGGTCACTCGCGTCACCCTTCGCCAACTCCTCCTCTGAGTTCCTTTTTCTCACTCTCTGACTGGCTTTCCCTTCCTACTTCCGGTCACGTCGAGATCTCGAGTCCAAACCCTTTGTCTGGTTTCGCGCCAAAACAGACAAAGGGATCGTCTGCTTGGCGGACCACCTACATAGTGTGACATACGAAGGGATTTTACATTTCATCACCTCTAGGCATTTCCACAAACTGTCAACCAAGGTCTTTTCGTCTTTGGTCACGGGGTAATTTTCACTTCTGGCGCCTTTGCTGCAATCGCACAACCTCTGCAGGAGTTTACATTTACTTCTATTTCTTTGTCCATATTCGGCTATAAAATAGAGTTTCTCATTAAAGCTTTCATCCTCGCTATACCAGGTTGATCAGTATGGTAGTCTTTTGACATTCTTTTTTCAGCGCTCCTGGTATCACCACCCGTTCGCCGTACATCAAAATTCCATCAGAAATGGAAAATATTTTTACCATCAATCTTTTTCTACTGTTGGTCGATAATTTGTTTGTTTTTCCTCTGTGATATATCTGTCTATTTTTGTTTTGTTCCTAATCTCTTCATTACAGGTAATTTCCGTATGGTGTTGCAAAGCACACTTTTTATTTCAATTTGTAATGTTAGGGTTGCTATCACAGAGTCTTCTAATGGATCACATAGTTTAGGGATTAACCTGGATAATCCATCCGCATGTCCCAAACTCTTTAACAAGAGTAACTCCATCTTAAAATTATAATTTAACAGTACTGCTACCCATCTCTGAAGTCGATTTGCACTATGTACTTTCACAAAATTTCTCTTTATTTTTATTTCTGCCTTTTCCGTTTTAGTTGAGTTAACTATATTTTTCCTTTTTTTTCCCTTTTTTTTTCTTTTTTTCTTTCAGTAATGGCCTTTTTGGTCACGATTAAAGCATTCTTTCATTTTAAATGGATATTCCTTATCATAATGAATCTGTCCACAGCCATAACAAGCATTAATTTTTGGGTAACTTTTCCTTATAATGTTTTAACAGCATTTACTTTTGACATGCCGCATTCTTCAATCCTTGCCGTGTTGTGTCGAAGAATTACTATTCGTTCACATTCTTCTGCGACCATTTGCAGACTGATTTAAGATTTTGTTCTAATTTAGACAGAATTCTGGTTCAAATTTCCCAATTATTCGCTGCTGTCAGTCCTTGTACAAAAAACAAGCATTTAAACATATCTGGGCTAAGTTCTTTTAATTTGAACCTTTTACACTCTCTTGTTGACAATCCCCTAAAAAGTAATCTTTCCTACTTTTTTGTCAGTTTTGTGTTGAATAGAGAACTTTACTCTCCAAATATTTTTTCTGAATTAAGACAGTCTCCTCAAACGATATCTCTCCAGGATTTCTCGCAAGTATGTAGTTAGCATACTTTTCGTGTTTGCTTTGATCTAAATTCTCGAGCAACGAACATATTTTCTTTTCGTCCGACCATGTATCGCAATCTTTTTGAAAAAAAAAAAAAAACTCTTCATAACAGCGAAAATACGCTGCAAAAGTTACTTCCTCCTCAGGACTGTACTTAGATTCACCGATTTGATTTATTACCGAGCCTCGTGAAAAAGAATTTGCATTGGCTTGCTGTTTTTCGACTAATAGTTTGAAAATTTCTTCCAGTGTTTTTCATCGCATTCTTGATTTAATCGTCGCTGCTCTTTTAAACGTTCGATCTGGATTTTTATAAATTCCATCATTGCTTTTTTAAAAGCCTTCATGTTTCTTTATTGGGGCAAAATTCAACTGACCACATAATTTTCTACTATTTTCTTTTTTTAAACAAGAAATAATGAAAAATTAAAAGTCTTCTTTTTAAGAAGGTCATCCTGTTATGCAGAATGGAATTATGTGGGTTTGATTCGTCCCAAATGTTGGTATTTCGCTGAAAAGTTTTTTAAAATTCGAATCCTTCATAGTCAGATGTAGGTCGCGCTTAACATTCGAATCTTCGTGGTGCTTCGTCGTGCTTAACATTCGATTCTTTGTCGTGCTTAACATTCGAATCTTCGTCGCCAGATGTTGGTCGCGCTTAACATTCGAATCTTCGTCGCCAGATGTTGGTCCCGCTTAACATTCGAATCTTCGTCACCAGATGTTGGTCGCGCTTAACATTCGAATCTTTGTCACCAGATGTTTGTCGCGCTTAACATTCGAATCTTCGTCGCCAGATGTTGGTCGCGCTTAACATTCGAATCTTCGTCGCCAGATGTTTGTCGCGCTTAACATTCGAATCTTCGTCGCCAGATGTTTGTCGCGCTTAACATTTGAATCTTCGTCGCCAGATGTTTGTCGCGCTTAACATTCGAATCTTCGTCGCCAGATGTTGGTCGCGCTTAAAATTCGAATCCTCGTCGCCAGATGTTGGACGTGCTTAACTTTCGAATCTTCGTCACCAGATGTTGGTCGCGATTAACATTCGAATTTTCGGCACCAGATGTTGTTCGCGCTTTACATTCGAATCTTTGTCACCAGATATTGGTCGCGCTTAACATTCGAATCTTCGTCGCCAGATGTTCGTCGCGCTTAACATTCGAATCTTTGTCACCAGATGTTGGTCGCGCTTAACATTCGAATCTTCGTCGCCAGATGTTGGTCACACTTAACATTCGAATCTCCGTCGCCAGATGTTGGTCGCGCTTAACATTCGAATCTTCGTCACCAGATGTTGGTCGCGCTTAACATTCGAATCTTCGTCGCCAGATGTTGGTCACGCTTAACATTCGAATCTTCGTCACCAGATGTTGGTCGCGGTTAACATTCGAAACTTCGTCGCCAGATGTTGGTCGCGCCTAACATTCGAATCTTCGTCACCAGATGTTGGTCGCGCTTAACATTCGAAACTTCGTCGCCAGATGTTGGTCGCGCTTAACATTCGAATCTTCGTCACCAGATCTTTGTCGCACTTAACATTCGAATCTTCGTCGCCAGATGTTGGTCGCGCTTAACATTCGAATCTTCGTCACCAGATCTTTGTCGCGATTAACATTCGAATCTTCGTCGCCAGATGTTGGTCGGACTTAACATTCGAATCTTCGTCACCAGATCTTTGTCGCGCTTAACATTCGAATCTTCGTCACCAGATCTTTGTCACGCTTAACATTCGAAACTTAGTCGCCAGATGTTGGTCGAACTTAACATTCGAATCTTCGTCACCAGATCTTTGTCGCGCTTAACATTCGAATCTTCGTCACCAGATCTTTGTCGCGCTTAACATTCGAATCTTCGTCACCAGATCTTTGTCGCGCTTAACATTCGAATCTTCGTCGCCAGATGTTGGTCGCGCTTAACATTCGAATCTTCGTCACCAGATCTTTGTCGCGATTAACATTCGAATCTTCGTCGCCAGATGTTGGTCGGACTTAACATTCGAATCTTCGTCACCAGATGTTTGTCGCGCTTAACATTCGAATCTTCGTCACCAGATCTTTGTCACGCTTAACATTCGAAACTTAGTCGCCAGATGTTGGTCGAACTTAACATTCGAATCTTCGTCACCAGATCTTTGTCGCGCTTAACTTTCGAATCTTCGTCACCAGATCTTTGTCGCGCTCAACTTTCGAATCTTCGTCGCCAGATGTTGGTCGCGCTTAACTTTCGAATCTTCGTCACCAGATGTTGGTCACGCTTAACTTTCGAATCTTCGTCACCAGATCTTTGTCGCGCTTAACTTTCGAATCTTCGTCACCAGATCTTTGTCGCGCTTAACTTTCGAATCTTCGTCGCCAGATGTTGGTCGCGCTTAACTTTCGAATCTTCGTCGCCAGATGTTGGTCGCGCTTAACATTCGAATCTTCGTCGCCAGATGTTGGTCGCGCTTTACATTCGAATCTTCGTCGCCAGATGTTGGTCGCGCTTAACATTTGAATCTTCGTCGCCAGATGTTGGTCCCGCTTTACATTCGAATGTTCGTCGCCAGATGTTGGTCCCGCTTAACATTCGAATCTTCGTCACCAGATGTTGGTCCCGCTTAACATTGGAATCTTCGTCACCAGATGTTGGTCGCGCTTAACATTCGAAACTTAGTCGCCAGATGTTAGTCGCGCTTAACATTCGCATCTTCGTCACCAGATCTTTGTCGCGCTTAACTTTCGAATCTTCGTCACCAGATCTTTGTCGCGCTTATCTTTCGAATCTTCGTCACCAGATCTTTGTCGCGCTTAACATTCGAATCTTCGTCACCAGATCTTTGTCGCGCTTAACTTTCGAATCTTCGTCGCCAGATCTTTGTCGCGCTTAACATTCGAATCTTCGTCACCCGATCTTTGTCGCGCTTAACATTCGAATCTTCGTCACCAGATCTTTGTCGCGCTTAACTTTCGAATCTTCGTCGCCAGATCTTTGTCGCGCTTAACTTCGAATCTTCGTCGCCAGATCTTTGTCGCGCTTAACATTCGAATCTTCGTCACCAGATCTTTGTCGCGCTTAACATTCAAATCTTTGTCACCAGATCTTTGTCGCGCTTAACTTTCGAATCTTCGTCGCCAGATCTTTGTCGCGCTTAGCATTCGAATCTTCGTCACCAGATCTTTGTCGCGCTTAACTTTCGAATCTTCGTCGCCAGATCTTTGTCGTGCTTAACATTCGAATCTTCGTCACCAGATCTTTGTCGCGCTTAACTTTCGAATCTTCGTCGCCAGATCTTTGTCGCGCTTAACTTTCGAATCTTCGTCACCAGATCTTTGTCGCGCTTAACATTCGAATCTTCGTCACCAGATCTTTGTCGCGCTTAACTTTCGAATCTTCGTCGCCAGATCTTTGTCGCGCTTAACATTCGAATCTTCGTCACCAGATCTTTGTCTCGCTTAACTTTCGAATCTTCGTCACCAGATCTTTGTCGCGCTTAACATTCGAATCTTCGTCACCAGATGTTTGTCGCGCTTAACTTTCGAATCTTCGCCGCCAGATCTTTGTCGCGCTTAACATTCGAATCTTCGTCGCCAGATCTTTGTCGCGCTTAACTTTCGAATCTTCGTCGCCAGATCTTTGTCGCGCTTAACATTCGAATCTTCGTCACCAGATTTTTGTCGCGCTTAACTTTCGAATCTTCGTCGCCAGATCTTTGTCGCGCTTAACTTTCGAATCTTCGTCGCCAGATCTTTGTCGCGCTTAACTTTCGAATCTTCGTCGCTAGATCTTTGTCGCGCTTAACATTCGAATCTTCGTCACCAGATCTTTGTCGCGCTTAACTTTCGAATCTTCGTCGCCAGATGTTGGTCGCGCTTAACATTCGAATCTTCGTCGCCAGATGTTGGTCGCGCTTTACATTCGAATCTTCGTCGCCAGATGTTGGTCGCGCTTAACATTCGAATCTTCGTCACCAGATGTTGGTCCCGCTTTACATTCGAATCTTCGTCACCAGATTTTGGTCCCGCTTAACATTCGAATCTTCGTCGCCAGATGTTGGTCGTACTTAACATTCGAATCTTTGTCACCAGATGTTGGTCGCGCTTAACATTCGAATCTTCGTCACCAGATGCTGGTCGTGCTTAAAATTCGAATCTTCGTCGCCAGATGTTGGTCGCGCTTTACATTCGAATCTTTGTCACCAGATGTTGGTCGTGCTTAACAGTCGACTCTTTGTCATCAGATGTTGGTCGCGATTAACATTCGAATCTTTGTCACCAGATGTTGGTCGCGCTTTACATTCGAATCTTTGTCATCAGATATTGGTCACACTTAACATACGAATCTTCGTCGCCAGATGTTGGTCGCGATTAACATTCGAATTTTCGGCGCCAGATGTTGGTCGCGCTTTACATTCGAATTTTCACCAGAAGTTGCGTCATGAAATAAGTTAGGCCGACACACATGAAAAATAAGATATTTTATTACGGAAAGAATGCGGTACTCATTTTGGTACGAAAACTAATGTAAATAACCATAGTTGTATTTGTGAAGCTCCCCACTAAACACATAAGTGTGGTGCAAGGTCTTTTAAATATGGATCCGGGCGTAGGGTCGCAGCTCAGATATGCCCGGCCTTCCTAAAAATGCCTCAGACCCCGTCGGCCATCCCCTAAAAAAGGATGCCACAGGCGCCAGGCTCTAAACCGAGGTCCTTCGAAGAGGGTTAGAGCCTCAGGATGGCCCCCTGAGGTTCGAGGTGTATATCAAGATACAAATGCTGGACTTCTCCGGCCCGCATGTCAGGTGGCGTTGACCGACAAGACTAGATTAAAAAAAACTGTTGTATTTGTTTACAGAGTTATTAAATAGTCTTTAGACTTGTCTATATTCTGGGGGGGGGGTATCCAGCTACTCCAAAACACAAAGGTTATTTTATGGCAAGAGGTTAGGGAATTGCGTTCATTTTATGTTCATATTTATATTTTTTGTTCTTTTTTTAAAAATTGAGCTACTGATATTAATGCATGTTTGATATGTCCATCGTATGAATGTTATTATGTCATAAAATATTCCTATGTGATTAAGAGGTAATTTATTGCATAATTATCAAGAGGCGATAAAAATGATATTATGTAATCAAAAATTTAATCTGCCCATTAGCATTAATTTTATTACGTCATCAAAGAAAATGTTATAAAACCATAAACAGAAATATAACGTAATAAACAAGAACTTTATTACGTCATTAACTGGGGTTTTATAGTTATTAAGAAGAATTTTCTAACGCCATTAACAATAATTTTATTACATAATTGAATTTTATTATACAATTAGCCAAACATTATTATGACACTAAAATTAATTATATTACATCATGATCTTAAAATAATCTAATTACGTTATCAACAAGATTATCTTAAAATCATTAGTATAAAATCATTAACTATGTCATTAACAAGAATGATATTATGTCACCAGCAAGAATTTCATTACGTCATTAATAAGAACATTATTATATCCTTAAAAAATTTTATCAAGTCATTTATAAGAATTTTATCACAGCATTAAGACGGTTTTTATTCCGCCATTAAAAGAGAAATTATTTTATGAAAATTAAGCTTAATTTTTTTTTACCGCATTAAAAAGAATTTCATTACGTCATTAATGCGTTTTTGATGAGGTCATTACCATTATTTTATTATGACATTTATTACGACATTGATTTTATTACGACATTGGTTTGATTTGATTTTATGTAAGTTATTTAATGCCAAATCCATTTTTATTCATATAAACAGTTCTACTTATAACCATTCAGTTTAGCATAAGTAAAGTTTTTTGTTAAAGCACCTTTTTATATGCAGTAAAAACAGTTATATTTTAAACAATTCAGTTTAGTATCAGTAATCAGTTTAAATGCCAAAAACAGTTCTATTTTAAGTGATTCAATTTAGTATAAGTACGCAGTTTACATGTTAAAGCAGTTCTATTCCAAGTAATTCAATTTAGCATTAGTACAGAGTTTAGTTCTATTTGACCCATAGATTAGACCCTTTCAGGTGCTACTACTCCGGGTCAGAGTGGCCCTGGGAGCGACGGCAATGAAGGGGTACTTTGCATTCCAGAAACTTGAGAGAATCAAACTGATGCTACACCCAGCTGATTGTCTGGGTCTAGCTTCCTTTGGGTTATCATTTGTTCTGATCTACGGCTCACTTCCTGTGCTTGCAACACGTCAACAACTAAGAGGGGGGGGAGAAATTTCTGAAAAACAGTCCTTTGATTCGAATGACAAGAACTGGTATCTATATTGAATCAAATAACTGGCAGAAAAGTGGCTTTGAAATGTGCAGCACGATGCACTCTTAATTGAATGCTTGGCTGCTTTTGTTGTATCTGGAAGAAGAAAGAAAATATGTTCCTAAAATATTGCAAAACTTTTAACTTACCACAATACATGCTAGAATCTGGGAAAATGGTTACCAAATTGTTTGAATTGGATAAGTTTGTATGGCTTTTTATGGGGAGAATGAAAAACTCAAGAACGTTTTATGAAAATATTTGCCCTTGGGGAATGTAATAGTTTCCTCAAAATAGTAAACTGTTCCTTCACAGTGTAAAATAAGTTTCAAGGTGTTTACGGGTAGGTCAGGCTGCTTCTTCTAAATACGAAACTATGTTTCAAGTTAAGAGAGTTCGTGACATCTCGTGGAAAGATATGCGCCCTACATCACCTGGCTGGTAGCAATTATTACTTATATCTAAAGGAATGATGAAGGTATTCCAAGTTATTTCTTATGGACTGACAAGCATTTTTATTCGTTCGCCCTCCAGTAATGGGTAAATAGTAGAACAAACTGGGTTGTTTAGCTTTTAAATCTTGTAACTAAGTAGGAAATGCTTACTAGTTTAAAATTATTCTGAAGTTTCAATTATTCTTTCTTTCTTTCTTTCTTTCTTTCAGATTCACTTTTTTTTTTAAAAATTCAGTCTCTTCTTCATTCTGTCTTTTCTCTTGCTTCTTCAAGTCTTTCTTGTGATAATAAACGATACTAAACAATCTGATGGTGAGGTTCCAGTAATGCAGGAACTTTGGGGGAATGAGGAGTACCCCTTAATTGCCATCGTGCTATTACTTTGGCAAAAGTATGAACCCCCTTAGCTCACTAGCTATGAGTTAAATAGTATTGCTACTGCTCTACGAGAATGGCATTGTTAAATAACCCGCGAAGGTTAATATGCCATTAAACAAAGTAATCAAACCAAAACCAAGCATAGAAATACTCGGGACGAAGCAAAGAAAATTAAACAGAAAGTTTGTTTGCTTGTTTTTTTGTTTGTGTTTTATGGCATATGAACCTTTGTAGGCTATTTAATGCCAGATCCATTTCTATTTCAAACAATTCAGTTTAGCATAGATACACAGTTTAATTGTCAAAAACATTTCTATTTCTAACAATTCAGTTTAGTCAAACAGTTCTAATTTAAATAATTCAGTTTAGCATAGATTTTTTACACAGCTAAATGTCAAAACTGTTCTATTTCAAACAATTCAGTTTGGCGTAAGCATAGTTGCAATGTCAAAAACAGTTCCATTTCAGACAATTCAGTTTAGCAAAAGTATGCAGTTTAAATGTCAAAGCAGTTCTATTTCAAGCAATTCAATTTAGCATAAGTACGCAGTTTAGTTCTATTTAACCCATAGATTGGACCCTATCAGGTGCTACCACTCCGAGACACTGTAGACCTGGGAGCAATGAAGCCGTATTCTGCATTCTCTAAAGCCCCTGCATTACTGGAACTTCACCATCAGATTGTTTAGTGTCATATCCAAGACACTCATGGGTCGGGAGGTCTTACCCCTCTGCAGCGATGCAGTCGGTGTCAAAGTACTCCTGAAACATTTTTGGACAATCTACAATTATAATTGAATATTTGATATTTCTGATAAAATAAAACTTGAATTTTTCTCATGTGTAGCCGTGTTTGTACTATTGTATGGCTACACCACCTGGACTTTAATCAAAAACCCGATGGAAAGGTTAGATGGAAACTGTGCAAAAATGCTACGTGCTGTTTTGAACATCCTGGAAGCAGCATCGTACAAAACAGCAGCTGTACGGCCATTTTCTTCCCATCTTACAAGTAAGCCGAGCAAGACATGCTGGATACTGCTCTTAAAGTAAGGACGAACTCATAAGCGACGTTTTCTTATGAAACCCTACATATGAACACAGCAGTGTTAGCCGACCACTAAAAATTCACATCAGCTCTGTGCGGACATTGGATGCCGTCTTGAGGTCTTGCCAAGAGCGTTGACCAATATGATCTGATGATGATGATATGTGTATGTATTAGAGGGAAAGAGAGAGAGAGATGCAGAACGAAGGAGAGAGAGAGAGAGAGAGAGAGAGAGAGAGAGAGAGAAAGAGAGTCAAGGAAATAAGCAACCAATCTCTTTCAACTGGTAACCTGGAAATTATATTATATCTGTTTTGTCCGGTGTCTTTCTAAGAATGTTCAGTCGCTGTAAAAAGAAAAGCGAGCCGATGAAGTTGAATGTCATCATCATCATCATCATTGAGTCGCACCGCTGGCACGGATTTCTCTGACTGTCTCACTCACTCTCTCTCTCTCTCTCTCTTGCCAATTTTCCGTATCATTCATCGCCCTTGTCTACATCCTGTGTACATACAGACCTGTTATAGGTATGTCCTTGGTCGTCCAACACTTGCACTTTCATGTGAAGGGGTCCATAGGAGAAAGTTACTGATGATTTCACTCTTGCTTCTCCAGTATTGTCCCGCATGCTTTGTTCGTCTTACTTGGATGGTTTTAAAGATAGGAAGTAGGTAGCCGTACAACTGTTGTTTTGTGGGATGTTGCTGCCAGGATTTGTTCAACACAGCTCGTAACATTCTTGTGCAGCTCTCATCAAGCCTTTTTTCTTTACGTTTCGTCTGCGTTCATGTGGTGCTTCCATACAGTAGAATTGCCACAGCCACTGCTTGGAAGAAATCACGTTTTATTTTATCGGAAAAGTTAGACTTCCATATGATCAATAACCAATCGATAGCAGTCCATGCCCTTGCTAGACACATATTGATGTCACTAGTTGGATGTAAACCTTGTCTATTATTAGATTCTACAACTTCCTGAATTTCTCATATATATATATATATATATATATATATATATATATATATGTGTGTGTGTGTGTGTGTGTGTGTGTGTGTGTATCTCTGTGCGTGTGGCAGATAAAAGTATCAATAACAGGATAAAACACCGGTTCTAATTTTTCAAATTCAATGAAAAGTTTGTTGAAAAAAAAACTTCCAAAGCCTTTTCTTGTAAGAAAAAGTTATATTTGTCAGAGCGCAAATATTTTTTGAGAGAAAATGAAAATTCAAGTATGAAATGGAGTATTTATTATTAACCTAAATCAAAGTGAACACATTTCGTGTGTATAAAAACGTTTAATTGTGTTTAAACGATTATGTTTCTTACAAACAAATTAACAAAAGTAACAAGTCTTTCAACGTAAAAAAAACTAAAGAATCACACTGTAAGGGAGATAACTCACAGCCTTCTTCAACCAGAAGATAACCACCCTTACGTGTTAATTTAAATTTCAATATTAAACGAAAAATAAATGTAACAGGTGGGTCCAATAAACTGTCTATTTACGGATAAATATATATATATATATATAAAACATGAATATTAAATTCTCTTAAAAAGAAAGAAAGCACATACTGCTAAAATTATTGCACTTTAGCGTTCAGTCGAATGACTGAGCGATTAACCCTAGACAGTGGTCTCTGATAAAGATTTTGGCCAAAAACAACGAACAAAGCAGGAGTACGGATACAAGAAATAATAGAATTCGTTAGAATTCAAAAATAAAATAGTCTTACAGGTTTAAAAGAGTCCTTTAAAAATGGAAGTCTTCACCACAGTAGAAACACTCAGTTAAACAGCAGCAGCAGCAGCAATTGTCATTAAGAAAAAATGTATTAGACAAATTTCTGCAATTAGAAATTCTTAGAAAGTTCCTTTATGAAGAGTCTTGTCGGGAAGAACTCCTTCCAGCCTCGTGTTCAGCATTCATAATTTTTGTGCTCTCGGAATAACAATTCCACGGTGGAAAACTTGAAAGAATTGCTACCGTTCAGCAATTATAAATATCTTCTTTCGAATAGGAGACTCAGCAATTGAAAAAGGATACCTGATATAACTCCATCAGGCTCTCAGTCAGCCATTAGAAATTTTCCTTTTCAGAGGAAAATTTCTTCACACCAAATGGTTCTCAGCGGTCAAGCGCAGAACTCATTTTTGAGCAGTCTGCTCCCTCCAAAGTTTTACCCCCCAAAAGGCTAAATTTCCTATTTTCGGCTTCAAAGTCAAAAAACGGTGTTAGTTCCCGTCACGTCACTAATCCCCTTTTTCCGGTGAAGGCGAAAAAAGTCCCGTCAACACAAAACTCCATCATTCAAAAAAAAAAAAAAAAAATTTCGACAGTGCCACTACATTGTGGGAAAATATATTTGTGCGTTAAACGTATATGCAGCTGGGTTTTTTTTGGCAGCAAGCAAAAGTTGTTATAGCAGTAGTAATAAATCTACATAAATAATAACATATTCGTAAAATTTGATATAATTAAACGATGTTAAAATCAAATGCATTCTTGAAACAAAAGAATGTAGATTTCCATTCAAAGGAATTAAACCGATGGGTAGTTGGGTAGATGCAGAATAAGTCCATACATACTGGAAAAATATTAATTTCTTCCCTATTCATAAAATTGAGGTAAGCTCAAAATCAGATTCAAAAGTTGATTACTTACCTATGATTCTAATTGGTTAAAAAAGTATTTTTAAACAATCTGAGAGGGAAAATGGTTCTTGAATTATTTTGGTTTTGATCCTTCGAATGTTTTGACAAATCAAATACTGTCGTCTGCAAAGAATCTCAAAGTAATTTTAAAACGAGCGGGAATGTACTGATTGGTCAATAAATATAAAAATACAGATATAAGAATAACAACTTTTCGAGTTTATTTTTTTCACAAAAATTTACCTTTTTTAGTATGGAAATCAATTGAATTTCCATATATATATATATATATATATATAGCCACAGAACAGGAAAGTCTCTCGTATCAAGGTTTCAGGTTAAAAAGTAATTATTTACACCGGACTACTTACAAGATGATCTGACTATGCATCCATACAAAATAGATATATTTTCAAGAAAAAGCCTTGTTGATTCGGAACAAGTTACAAACGTCATATCAAATTATCTGATTTCTCACCATAAAATTTCGACTTTATATCTCATAACCTCGTTAAATAAGCGTCCGAACGACGCCATTTTGGATCAAATGTTCCCATCAACAAATGCTCTTAATTTTTTACCGTCCTGTCGCATCCTACCAATGTAAATGTCGTAGGCGGAAATCCAGTACTTTAAGACGGGGAGGTCCGTTATTTTATAACGCTTCAACGTGCATGTGCAGTAAAGCAATTACTAGAGTGACAGCTACCGCTGTCGACGAAGTATCTCTCATTTACTTGTCTCAATAAGAAGAAAAGTAGATATTATTTCGTTTCCTCATTTCGGGTCAAATCTAAAGCAATGTTTACAAAATCTATCAACAATCCGTACTGGGCGAAAGTAAACTTAGCAAATAATCAATCTCTGAATTATCTATTGTTATTTCTTAAGATAGAACAATAAAAATTTCTATGTGGGAAAATAAAAAAACAAAACCAAACGTAAAAATTACCTGGGATTTTGAAATACAAATGGATAAATCAATCCCAACCAGAAAAGCTGACCTAGTGTTGATTAATGAGAAAAAAGGGACATCGTAACGAGTAAATTTAATCGTTCCAGAAGACCATTGATTGAAAATAGAAAAAGCAAAATGATAGACAAACACTAGGACTTTGCCAGAGAGCTGAAAAAATTCAAAACATGAAAGTGAAGGTTATACCAATTGTTGATGGTGTCCTTGAAAGGGTCTTAAAAGGGCCTGGAAAAGAGACCAGAGTAACTGGAGATCAGAAGAAGAATCGAGACTGTTTAGAATACAGCAAAATTAAAATCAATTGGAATAGATAGATTTCTAGGGATCTGAAGATATTTGCTATTTCTCAGACCTCAGTAAAAAACACCAGTTATAGCTGATGTGAAGAACTAGCGAGCAGTAGCACACACACACACACACACACACACACAAATATATATATATATATATATATATGTGTGTGTGTGTGTGTGCATGTGCCTGTGTGCATGTGTTAAGATTGCACAGATTCAGTCAACGCAGCTTGGTGACTGTTAGTTTTAGACTTGGTCTGATGATCGCATTGGCGAGAAACTGATAGTCACAAAGCGCCTCTGACTCTGTCAACGCTATCTTCACTTACATATATATGTTCTATCAACGAAAGAGAGCATTCTTTATTTTTGAATATGTAGCAAACTACATGATCGATATATAAAAATATATATACATATGAATGTGTGCACACGTGTGTGCGGCGTAGTATTTTTCATATATATTCAAATAGACAATTTCTTTTCAACCACTTTTGTTGACGGGTTAAAGATAGGAACATTATGCAAGAAGAACGAAATTTTATTGAAATTAATCTAACTCATTTGTAGTTCTACTCTTGTGAAAAGAACGAACCTCCTTATCTCCCTATTTATCGGTTAAAAAGTACCAATGCTGTTCTTCTACAAGGGTTGCGTTGGCACTAAATAACCCACAAAGGTTGATATGCTATTCAATAAAAGAAACCGGAACATCATCTGTAGTTCAAAATGTTAAATGTATGGAAAGAGTTTTTAACAAAAATGAAATTGTTAAATGAAAATCATCCAAGTTGCATTTTCAATCCGTATAAAAGCTTGTTCATATAACAATATGAGGTATTCAATGGTGCTAAAAACTTATGGAAAACATGCATTCTTTTTTTTTTTTTTTGTAAAATGTAATTTTCCTTTTTATAAGAATGTAAAAGAGACTTATTGACTTTGAAAGAAATTCAAAATTTAAAAGGTCAGCGAAGGACTAGTACTGACCAAACTTTCAAATTATCAAAACAAAAAGTAAGCAGGTTTGGAGTTTTGTCGGTGTATTCACCAATTCTAAATCACGATATCCAGAACTAACTCTTGCCCACCTATTAGGGGTAAAATATCGAAGCTTTGGATAGATTAATTAGATCTTTGATTTTTGTTTTGGGTAATAGGAAGAGATATTCACCCATAAGGCATGGGCTGGGTCCCTTAATTAACCAACTCCCTATATTGTGGTTTGATTTGATGAGCAATTAAAATCTGATACGTGGAAGTAATACTCTTCTCACAAACGTAGATCAGTGCATTTGATTGGCTGACCAGTCAAAAAGTTGTAGAAAAATAGGAAATGATCAGTGATTGGTTTGTCAGTAATGTTTGTTCCAAGGGGAATCCTCAATCAAAATACATGTTTGTGATTCAGAAAAGAGAAGATATCCGATGTCCATACTGAAGACAGGAGAATAAGAAAATAGACATCTTCAAGAACCTCTCCTGCAAAACCCCACTCTCCGAACACTTGAGTAAGATAGAAAGACTGCACCAGCCTGATACCTCATTTAAAAAGTGACACAATTTATATATATATATATATATATATATATATATATATATATATATATATATATTATTGTTACTCCATTATGTTTCAATAAATTGTTGTCAATTGTTAACAGAGAGTTCTTCTTGTCTCTGAGTTACCAACACACTAGCAACTTGCTTCAACCAACCAAGTTCCTCATAGATTGTGTCATTCTCTCATCTGTAGATCTTTCAAACACAACGTAGGCACACAGAGAGTAAATAAATCAACTGGCCAGAAAAGCATGTGGTAGTCACGAAACTAAGGCTACAACCCAGTAATATGATTAGCATAGGATCACATTCAGAATCAAAGAGATTGAAAAGACCAATTCCCATCGCTATTTGGCATTAGAGCAAAAAGAATGGCAAACTGCCTCATCCATGATTTGAACTTGGATTGCCGAGCCTATTAACTAGGGCAATGACCGTAATGCTACAAATGTTCGGTTCTTTCTTTCTTTCTTTCTTTCTTTTACCATGTCAGTGGGGTTTAGAATCTGTTGACTGTATCTCTTGTTCTAAAAGAACAGGGTGTTCTGCGTATAACACTAAACTTTATCAAATGGTGAGGCTCCAGTTCTGGAGAGCTGAGGAGTGTGGAGTTTCCTTTTATTGCCATTACTCCCAGATCCATAAACAACCAGCATCAGTATTGTGCAAAAATTGGTTTTGGAAGTTAGTTTGAAAAAATGTACTGTACTATAAAAACACGGAATGAAAGTGTAAAACAAGAAAGAAAATCCATCAATCTATCCATCTATCTTAATCAGCTCTAATCTATCAATCCACTTATCTAAGTTTGGCATCTGTCGATCTGTATGTGTCCGTCTTTCTGTCTCTATTAACCGCTTCAAATCTGTCCATCTGCAAGCCTCGTAGACATTCGGAGCCATTGAAAACTGGGGGAAAAAAAAACAAGATATATGAATGGAACCTTAAAATCGACGAAACAGAATAATCCACTTCCCGTTATGAGAGCTCCAAACTGCTCAAAACAGGAATAATGATGAGAACAAAACAAAAGATATCTATACAGGGATTTGCAAATCCCTAGATCACCATAATTGGGTATGGACTCAGAAAATCGTCCCTAGACAGTAGATGACGGGTTAAAATCTACTATCAGAAAGAAAACAGAGAGAGAGAGAGAGAGAGAGAGAGAGAGAGAGAGAGAGAGAGAGAGGGAGAGGAAAACTATCTTGGTAGAGTGACTTGCCGCCATTGTAATCACTTTGTGAGAGTGACGAGGCGGGTAAATTTCAGGGCATTTCCATTTGATGTGTATCAAGGTAGCCATAAATGCTCTTTGATCATTCAGCGTAAGGTAACAGAAGGTTTTATGTGTATATGTCTATGTGTGTGCATATTTGTCGGTAAGTGTACTGTACTTTTGTGAGTTCTGTTGTTTTCATGTATTATTGTGCGTACTATGTGTAAATTCGTAAATTTTTTGCGCTTTTGATATGTGTATGTAAGGAATTATAAGAATTTACGTGTGAATAGGAATGTATTTATGTATGCGTATTTGCGTGTATTCAAAATGAGAGAAAGACAAGATGATTTGTGGATTTTAAACATCTGGGATACATTCCTTGAACATTTCTTTATATATGCACCTTCATATATATATATATATATATATATATATATATATATATATATATATATATCTGAGTGTGTGTGTGTGTGTGTAAGCGTGCGTGTGTGTGTAATATATCTATGCATCTTTGAATGTGTATGATGTATTTATCTATCTATCCATATGTATGTATGTATGTATGGTTATAAATGTATTTATGTATGTATGTGTGTATGATCTCTGTCTATGTGTGTGTATGTGTGTGTATGTGCTTTATATATATATATATACATATATATATAGCAGTGTCTGAGCATGTGATCTATCTATCTAGCTAGCTAGCTAGCTGTGTGAGAGGTCTATATATTTACCTATCTATCTACGTGTGTGCGATGATCTATCAGAGTTTATTCATATCTCTATAATTGTGTATGTGTGATATATCTATTTATCTTTCCCACTTTTTTCTTTATATATATATATATATATATGTGTGTGCGTGATCTATCTATCTATCTATCTATCTATGTGGTCTTTACTGTCAAAGGTATCTTACCAGAGTAAACCCAAATCTTTTCCATTTGTATTACAAAAAACTTCCACCCGGTAGAGAAATCTCTATTTTCTTAACATCCAAATATTTCGTATAGATTTCATTTTATGTGATAAAAAATGGATGATTGATTTAAAATGATATTTTCATAATTTTTCTCACAAACAAGCCTTTTCAGAAACAAATTCATTCATTCAACGAATTTATATATACAACATCTTCACATCGAAACGGACCCAGGATGCACTCTTGTGACATTATACCAACATCCGCTCAGAGAGATATCATCATATAAATCCCTGTAGGAGGATCCGGTGCTATCTCAAAACAACCAATAAAATATTGACAGTAAAATTAGTTCCCATCACTGAGTGAGCGAAGAATGAACAAATGAAGGTTGATCGGTTTAATTTTGAATAATAGATTGGTGTAATCTATTATTGGCATTAAGTGTAGTTAGTTTGAAATGGTGTTGACAATCGTTGGAGGCCACTTGGTGTAATTGATGTATCAAGATACAGAGGTCATTGAAAAGCTTGGCGTTCACTAGATTCGAGGTCACAAGATCAAATGATTCAAGAAAGGTCGGAAATTGATAACGTATGTTTTGTCTGAAATAGAAAGCCGAAGTGAGCAGTTCGATTTCTACTCTGATCTAAGTGATCTGAATGATTTAATTAATGATATGGAACAAGAAATAAATCGATTTGCCGATAATGTTAAACTAATTGTTTGATCATTATAGAAACAAACTACACAAATGTACCAACATAAATTAGCATATTGGAAAGATATAAGATATCAAGATTTTAATATAGAAGTACTATATTTACTATAGTAGTACTCTATGTAATATAGAAGTACTATATAAAAGTAAAGTTGGAGACCACAGTAGAGGGTGACACGAAGGCTCACTTTTCGATAGCTACTACACCGAGGTGTAGTGGAGGACGCTACTCCTTCCCCGGGTTGTTCCACTTTACCCTAGATATGTACCTTATAATGTTGAGTGTTAAGCAAGGAAGTATCAAGTACCATTTTTAAGTCTTTGGTATGACGTGACCGGGGACTGAACCCTGGTCTCCCGGGCCATTGGCGAACACCCTACCTACAAGGAAAATGAGCCGCTTAAGTACTATATACTGAATTGTAAAACATTAGAATTAGATTTAGATTAAGCAACATGGAAATTAAAAAAAAAAAAACTATGAGGAATGCAATCTAAGGGTTGGCTTCGGTGATACATTAAGAACTGACAATCAGATTTTCTCTATTCTATCGAGGTCAAACGAAATGTGTGGCTGGATGGTTAGAAATTTATTTCAAGTAAGGCAAATGTTTTGATAATATATAGAAAATTATAAAGACCTCGAATAGAATACTGTGCTCTGGTATGGACTCCATTTTATAGACATGGAATAATTGATTGGATGGATAGAAATTTTATTTCAACTAAGATAAATGTTGTTTTAATAATATGTTGAACACTAATAAAACCTCGTATAGAATACTGTGCTCCGGTCTGGGATCCAGTATTTTATTTCAAGTAAGGCAAATGTTATTTTAAAAACATAAAAACTAAATTATTGTATAGAATATTGTACTCAGGCCTGGGCTCCAGTATCAAGACATGGAAATTGAAGTATAATATTGAAATTTTGAAAGCATACAAAGAAGAAAGCCAAACCTAATAACGTATAAAAGATGACTGTTATCTGGAAAGATTAGAGAAATAAGGTTTAATTCAGCGCTTTTTATGATAAAAAATAATGAGAGGTGATCTAATCGAAACTTTCAAAATTATTAAAGGAATTTCTTATTTTGGTAGACATTTTCCTCATATTTCTGTTCGAACTGGAAATTTACTATCAAGACAGATTTCAAAAACTAAGTCTACAAAACCAATGGATTTTTTCTAATAAAGTTATTTGTTTGATTGTTTTATCGCAGATCAACCCTTGTACGTTATTTAATGTCAAATTCTGGTTATACATTGTTGTAGAGCAGCAGCTAGTACTTCATCAGATGGACTGGCTCATAGCCACAAATAACCTACGATTAAGGACTTCGACGGTAGATTAATAAGCTGATATTAAGCTGATTAATATTCGGACTGATCTTACTTCGTTTGGCAATTTCAGCATTTTGACCCTCCTCTATTTTTTGTAAGTTCTCTTGTTAATTGTTAGTAACTTATTGTACTGTTTTTGTATGTATCCGCTCGCACCAGATACTGGTGCTGAAGAAATATATTAAGCACTCATTCTTTTCTGTATATCATTCAACATACATATATATCAAATATATATGATTTGTAAACAAAAGGTTTGTGAGTAGCATTTTAAAACGACCCCGAGCTACGATTATGGTGTTTGGTGTGATTTTAAGTGAGGGCCACATCATGCCACCTCACATCTTCGAAGTCGGCTTGAAAGTCAACACCAAAGTGTACCTGGATGTGCTGAAGAGTGTGGTGATCCCCAGGTGCAATCAGGTGGTCGGTGGCAGACCCTGGGTGTAGCAGCAGGACTCGTTGCCGGCCCACAAGTCCTAAGAGACCCAGGCTTGGCTTCAGAAGGAGTGCTACGACTTTTTACGCTTCTCTCACTGGACCCCCTCCTCCCCCGATCTGAACCCGCTGGACTACTTCGTTTAGTCATACGTCGAGAACATCACCAACATGACCTCCCACAACCCCAAAGCCAGCCTGTTCGCCGCCATCCGCTGAATATTCACCGAGCTTCCGCCGGCGCTTGTGGAAAAGGCATGCTCCCAGTTCCGGATCCGTATCGAGGCAGTGATTGAGACTGAAGGTGGCTACATTGAATAGATGTTAGCTCTACTACATCATCAAGTTATCTGAATTGAGTTTTTCAATAAAAGTTTTAAAATAAAGCTGTTATGTTGTTTTCTTTAGGACGACAATTTTATCGTTCCACCCAGTATTAATAATTCACCTTAACACCAGTAATTTGTTTGCTCACAGCTAAATAGTTTCAAGTATTGCCATCTAACAATATTTTTTATTTGCACACAGTCAGATTGTTCTATACCTTTCCCAAGGGTATTAGCTTGAAAGTGAACGTAATAGCGCGACTGGAGTTCGAACTCACTAAGATGTTGCAATTTAACATAGAGGGATAAGGGGGTTCATGCCTTTCCCAAGGGTATTAGTTCGGAGTGAACTCGCCATATAATACTAATAATTAAATTTAACACCAGTAATTTGTTTACATGTAGTTAAATTGTTTCAAGTTCATTTGACCCATAGATGGGACCCTAACCAGTACTACCACTCTGGATCAGAGTGGACCTGGATGTAATCTCTGCAGAGATGCTGTCGGCATATTCCACCACCCCAGCCGATTGGGCTATGTGAATAAAATTTTGGAATCAAATTGCCCAATCTGATCAAAAAATAGTAACAGTGTTAAAAACTTAAAGATTAAATGGGATGTTTTCAGAAATAATGGTAACGAAAAGAAATTAAGGGGGCAGCTTTGGGAACTATTGGATGAATTGCTAAACAAAATTTGCTCTGTATATAGATTTGGTTTGGTTTGGTTTTATGGCATATCAACCATTGAGGGTTATTTAATACCAAATCAATTTCTATACATATAAACACTCCTATTAAAAACAATTCAGTTTAGCATAAGTAGGCAGTTTAAATGTCAAAAACAATTCTATTTCAAACAATTCAGTTTAGCATAAGTACACAATTTAGTTCTATCCGACCCATAGATAAGATTCTATCAGGTGCTACCACTCCGGGTCGGAGTGGATCTGAGAGTGATGGCAATAAAGGGTTACACCTCATTTCGCAAAGCTCTAGCAGTACTGGAGCCTCAACATCTGATTGTTTCGTCTCATATCAAGACACTCGTTGGAGGAGTCTTATGCTTCTGCAGAGATGCAGTCGGTGTATTTTGCAGCCCCAGCTGACTGGGCCAGTGTGTATAGATACTGTATTGATTGTTTATACATTCTGTACAAAATTTTTTTTTTCAGGCTGATTTGAGAAGATTGTGAAAAGGGGAGATGCTCAAGGAGGTATTGCAAACAAATAATGAATAATAACTGGCTCCCCATAGTTGTAAATGGATGATGTAAAATGGAGGTCGCTATGAATAAATAAAATCAGTGCACAAATCTCTTCATCAGATTTCCAGTTCTATAGCCTATTTTTCAGGTTCTTGGAGATCGTTCCTAGTACTCCACCTCTTATTGACATCACTGTCACGTTCATGTACCATAATTTTTCTATCTTTCTGGTATTTCACTAGTTTTTGCTTTCTTTTATTTTCACTCAACGTTCTGCTGGAATGGTGAAGTCCACAAGATGAGAAGTTCTTTTTTTTGTTAATCGAAACAATGTCAGCTCATGTGGCCGTAATAAGGTGATCTGTTTGTATTTCATAACCCCTAATAATTTTGTGAGTCTAATTTTTCAAGATACATTTTGGTCTGTGTATATACCATATGTCTTGGGTCAGAGTTTAGCCACTTGCACAATTATCAGTCAAAAGCCATTCTCACCCTGTCATGTCCGTTGTTAGATTTCTCACAGTTTTCCATATTCTCTGTGGTTTACTGTTCCTCTAACCCTCTATCCCTCCTTCCCTATCTATCTATCTATCTATCTATCTATCTATCTAGTCTAAACTTCGTATTTTCTTGAATCAAAATCTGGCTTTTATATTACAAGTTCGTTTAGAATTATCTTCGGCTGCTATAATAGTGATTCTGCTTCTCTTTTCAAGTTTCCTCCACTTTGCCATCTCGTGTACAGTTATTACTTTTTTCTCATTTGAAAGTTCTTCACACCAGCATTAGCTGGTGGTTTTCCACTAGAATGTGAGTGATAGCAAGTCTCAAATTTCCAGGACTTTCCTTAGTATTCTAGCCGATCTCAATAGTACTGCAGTTTGGATGGTCTCCACTCGTCCTCTAATTTCCAAGTCCTCCAGTCTCTGTACCAACCCTTTCGTGACTGTACCGAGCGTTCCAATTACAATTGGTGTCACCGTGACGTTCATCTTCCATAGTTTTTTCAGTTCTCTGGCAAGGTCTGTCTTTTCCTATCCTTCATTATTATTATTATTATTATTATTATTATTATTATTATTATTATTATTTACTCCTTGAGAGTTTTTCACATCAGTTTTAGCTGATGGTCGCCCTAACAGTAGTTTAGAAGAAAAGCCTAGAATGCTACCACAGCCCCCCCCCCTCAGAAAGGGAAAAAGAAAAAAAAAGAAAAAAAAACCCAACAAAAACGAATTCTCCCCTCCACCCCAGTAGACCGCCACCCCCAAAGCTACCTAAAATATCAGTAGTAAATAAAAGTCCAAACGAAGAAGAGCTTTTGAACTCAGGAGCCGAGTGGAAGAAATGTCAATATTGGTCAGTATGTCTTTAATTCCAATTTAAAATGCTGAATTTTACAAAATGTTATGCTGTATTTTGTTTGTGAAATAATGCTTAAACTATGCGTTTTAAATGTAAAGGCACGCTTACTCTACTATAAAGCCAATTTGATATTAAGCCTATCCACATGTCAGCGAACAAGGCAGAATGTTTTTGAATATCTTCTATCGAATAATTTAAAAATTCGTAAAGAAAGCCCTAACAGTAGTTTAGAAGAAAAGCCTAGAATGCTACCACAGCCCCCCCCCCCTCAGAAAGGGAAAAAGGAAAAAAAAGAAAAAAAAAAACCCCAACAAAAACGAATTCTCCCCTCCACCCCAGTAGACCGCCACCCCCAAAGCTACCTAAAATATCAGTAGTAAATAAAAGTCCAAACGAAGAAGAGCTTTTGAACTCAGGAGCCGAGTGGAAGAAATGTCAATATTGGTCAGTATGTCTTTAATTCCAATTTAAAATGCTGAATTTTACAAAATGTTATGCTGTATTTTGTTTGTGAAATAATGCTTAAACTATGCGTTTTAAATGTAAAGGCACGCTTACTCTACTATAAAGCCAATTTGATATTAAGCCTATCCACATGTCAGCGAACAAGGCAGAATGTTTTTGAATATCTTCTATCGAATAATTTAAAAATTCGTAAAAGTATAAGTCAGTACTAGTGAAAGTCTTAAGAAAGTACCTTAATGTTGGACTTTAACTAAGTTAAAACTTAAAACAAATTCCCCCACCCTTTTCTTTTTCTTTTTTTTTTTTTTTTTTTTTTTTTATTTTTCTTTTTAAATTTTTTTTTTTTTTTTTTTTTAAATGTACACATGGGAAGCAGCATGATGTACGTAAAGGTATTTGAATAAAACAATGGACGACCAAACTCAATACCCAAATGGGTCCTGGACGTGAGTCTGAAGACTTTTCGCTCAGGATCGACAGTTCGATCGGGGAACTACTGCTGCTCCTCTATAAGAGTGGCTTCTATAGAAGAGAATAAAACAGCCATCGAAAGATAACCATGACCCACACTCAAACCACTTACACAAACCGCATCGCTCTTCGCGCGGGTAAAAAAGGGGCGCGTCCTGCTGAGGTTGGAGCCCTGGCCTCGGTGTTCGAAAAATCAGCTACAGAGCTCAAACAATCAAAACTACTAAAATGCAAGCAAACACTACAAATAGCCACATTTAACGTAAGAACCTTAAATAGAATAGGACAACTCCCAGAGCTAATCGCATCGGCCGATGAACATAAAATAGACATAATATGCATACAAGAACACAGATACACACACACAGAAGATATCAAATATCACGAAACTAGCAATGGATGGTCGCTCGCCACTGTATCCGCATGGAAAAACTCTGTCAACGCCGCAGTGGGAGGGGTAGGATTGCTTATAGGACCTAGAGCACTAAAAACGCTTAATAGCATAGAGAAAATACAACCTAGAATGATGGTAGCTACATTTAACGGAAACCCCAGAGCAACAATCGTCTCATGCTACAGCCCCACCAATGTTAGTGAAGAAAATGAAATAGTCACCTTCTACGATGAGTTATCCTCATTAGTGAGTAGCATCCCGAAACACAACATGTTAGTCATTGGCGGAGACATGAATGCACAAATCGGGAAAAACGGAAACAACAAAAACAGCCTCCACAACACGTCAAATAGAAATGGGCAACATCTAACAGATTTCATGATAGAAAATAGATTAGCATGCCTCAATACAAACTACCAAAAAAGAGAGGGCAAACTATGGACATACACGTACGCAAACAATACTAAAGCTCAGATAGACTACGTCCTTATAAACAAGAAATGGAAGAATAGTGCATTGAATTGCGAGGCATACTCCTCTTTTGAGGGTGTGTCCACCGATCACCGAATAGTCACGGCGAAAATACGGTTAAGCCTACGAAAAAACGACAAACGAACAGCGACCACCAAACACTATGACTGGGCCCTATTAAACAACAAAGATGTAAGAGATAAATACGTATTAGAATTAAGAAACAGATTCGAAACACTACAAGAAAAGACGGAAAAAAGTACACCAAACGACGAATACGAAAATTTCGTCAATGCACACCTCGAGGCAGCAGCAAAATACATTCCAACAAAAATTAAAACTAAATATAGAGTCCCATGGGAAACTTTAGCGGTGAGAGAAAAACGTGCACTAGTGAAAACAGCCTCCAAAAACTATCGAAAAAACCCAACAAACACAAATGCCTTAAAACTAAAAACGGCACAATATCAATTAACAGGCATATATATAAAGGAACAGACAGAATACATTCAAAATCAGATAGATAAGATTAGAGACTCGGTGGAAGATAGACAATCTAGAATTGCCTGGCAAACAATAAACGAAGTGAGCAGAAGAAAGAACACGGCCAAAGCAAAACTTAAAGCAGCAAACCAACAAGAAAGAATAAAACTGTGGAAACAGCACTTCGAAAACTTACTTGGAAACCCACCAAAAATAACGCCTGAACCAATCACCAGAATAATTAGCAAACAATTAGACATTAAACTTGGACCGTTCACACAAGAAGAACTCGACTCGGTTCTCAGAAAAATTAAAAATAGAAAAGCTGCAGGACTGGACGAAATTCCCCCGGAAGTATGGAAGACCAGACAATTCGACGACATACTGCTCCGACACTGCAACGCAGTATACAATCAAAATCCGATAGATAGATGGACGAAGGGATGCATACTCCCCTTCCCTAAAAAGGGGGACCTCGGATTAGCCAAAAACTACCGAGGCATAACACTTACATCCATAGCTGCCAAAATCTACAATGCCCTACTACGAAACAGAATAGAACCCAAAATCGACAACATACTTAGAAAAAACCAAAATGGCTTCCGAAGAAATAGATCTACGACCTCACAAATATTAACCATCCGCAGAATCCTTGAAGGTGTACGGGCAAAGAACCTACAAGCGACATTAATATTTGTCGACTTTACCAAGGCTTTCGACTCCATTCACAGAGGAAAGATGGAACAAATCCTACT
Organism: Sepioteuthis lessoniana; assembly: GCA_963585895.1. NCBI lineage: Eukaryota > Metazoa > Mollusca > Cephalopoda > Myopsida > Loliginidae > Sepioteuthis > Sepioteuthis lessoniana. The sequence continues at coordinate 46,041,717 of OY757934.1, forward strand.
AGCGTACGGCATACCTAAAGAAACCGTAGCGGCAATAACGATTCTCTATAGAAACACTAAAGTAAAAGTACGATCACCAGATGGAGACACAGAATACTTCGACATAGTAGCAGGAGTACTACAAGGAGACACGCTGGCTCCGTATCTCTTTATCATTTGTCTAGACTACGTACTTAGAACATCGATTGACAAAATCAAAGAGAATGGCTTCGAACTGACGAAGAAAAGAAGCAGAAGATACCCCGCAACAACAATTACCGACGCCGACTACGCCGATGACATAGCGATACTGGCAAATACACCTGACCAAGCCGAAACACTTCTGCATAGTTTGGAACGAACAGCAGCAAGCATAGGCCTCCATGTTAATGCACATAAAACGGAATATATGTGCTATAACCAAACGGGGGACATCTCCACTCTAGAAGGAACCCCTCTTAAACTAGTAGACAAATTCACGTACCTAGGAAGCAGCGTCGAATCAACCGAAAAGGACATCGAAACGAGGTTAACGAAAGCATGGACAGCTATCAATAGGCTATCGACTATATGGAAATCAGACCTAACCGATAAAATGAAACGCAGTTTCTTCCAGGCAGCGGTCACATCGATACTGCTATATGGATGCACTACATGGACGCTAACAAAACGGCTGGAGAAGAAACTAGATGGCAATTACACAAGAATGCTGCGTGCAATCCTCAACAAGTCCTGGCGGCAACACCCAACAAGACACCAACTGTATGGCCACCTGCCCCCTATCACGAAAACTATTCAAGTTAGACGAACCAGACATGCAGGACATTGCTGGAGAAGCAGAGATGAACTCATAAGAGATGTACTCTTATGGATCCCCACACACGGCCGCGCAAAAGCAGGACGACCAGCACGAACGTACATTCAGCAGCTATGTGAGGATACAGGTTGTTGTCCTGAAGACCTACCTAGGGCGATGAACGATAGGGAGGAGTGGCGAAAGAGGGTCAGGGATATCCGTGCTGCCAGCACGATATGATGATGATGATGAAGTCTTCAGGACTCTTCTCAGTATTCTGGCCGTTCTCAATAATGTAGTAGTTTGTTATGGTCTCCACTCGTCCTCTTATTTCCAAGTCCCCCAGTCCCTTTAATAATCCTTTAGTTACTCTACCAAAAGCACCAATCAAGATTGGTATAATTGTCACTTTCATGTTCCATAGTTTTTCCAATTCCCTAGCAAGGTCCAGGTACTTATCCTTCTTTTCTCATTCTTTCAGTTTTATTCTGTGGTCAGCCGAGAAAGTAAAGCCCACAATTTTGCAAGTTCTCTGTTTTTTGTTGTTGATTATTATAAGATTTGGTCTTCTGGCCGAGATTAGATTATCCGTTTGTATGTCAAAGTCCCATAGGAGTTTATGTATGTCATTCTGTAAGACAGATGCTGGATTGTGCATATACTATTTGCTTGCGCATCTCTCAGTGGATCACCTTGCTCACCCAGTCGTGTCTAGTCTTATATTTTTTCTGTGCTAATTTGTTGCATTCACTTATTATATGATTGATGGTTTCGTCTCTATCACAACATAACCTACATTTGCTATTTTGTTTCATCTTATCTGTTCTTTTCTTTGATATGATTGGGTTTTATGGCGTTGTTTTGTGCTGCTATTAGGAGAGATTCTGTTTCTCTCTTGAGTTTTCCTTTTCTTAACCACGTTCAGGTTTTCTCGTGTGAGATGTTGCTTATTTGTCGTTTAAAACGCCCATAGAGTTGTGTTTTTTTTATTATTATTTCTTTGAAGCCTAAGTGAACTAAATTCTCAAATGAATATGTCTGTCTGTATATATATATATATATATATATATATATATCATTCATCCTATAATGTTTGCAACTTTTCCTGACATCAAATAATCCCTTTTGGTTAACTACTCCTCAAAGGGTTGTGTTCACAACGACTTTGTCATTAGACTGTATCTCTTTATACCCACCATATATATATATATATATATATATATGATGTGATGCTGGCAAAAGAAAGACATGAAGAACACAAAAAAGTTGATAGAAAAAATATATATTCAAGTAACAGAAACAAGATACAAGTGAACATGGTTAAACAGTATTTAGTTTAGAAGGTGAGAGTCTAGTGGGGTAACGACGATCCATCCACTTTGCAAGTGATATCAGATGTGGCTGTATCATGTGGGTCTGGTCACTTATCTGTCTTGCACTCCACCGAAAGAGCGAGTTTGGCACTAGGCCATTTTCAGGTGGATCCGGTCGCAGGGCCGTAACCCACACGCGTTCGGCAGTGCCAAAAATACCTTCGGCCCTATCGGCATTTTCCTCGTTAGGGGCGCCTCAGGCACCAGGCAATAACCCCCCCATAAGGGGGTAAGAGCCTGAGGGACGGCCCCCTGAGGCCGGAGGAAATCTCCAGTGCTGAGGCAACACCCACCGAGCAGCGCTGACCAAAACTCGGCCGACCAAAGTGTGCCCCAAACAACTGGAGAGGCGAACCAAACACGAGGGTTTGGCCAACTCCTCTGACACTCCGTTGACGTGTATTTATAGAGGAGGGCGAGTCCATTATGTAGGGAGTACAACAACAACACACACACACGTATATATATATATATATATATATTATAAGGTAGAAGGGGCTCCAGTCAATTGACAAAGCCGTAGTGAAGGCAAACCTTGTTGAAGACTTTAACTCCCAAATCAAAACTAGAGAAGGAAACTCCTTTTAGGTATTCTTCGACGGGAAAGATCTAAGAAAAATTCCTTTGAAATAAAACTTGCAGTTTGCATAGTCACCCATTATTTTGCTATGCTTGTCACTCGGCTGTCGCTATATAGAACCAGTGAATGGTATAAGTGTCGTACAAACGTATGTAAGCAATCTAACGACGTATAGATGTCTTACTACCTTATTAACGACCGCATCTTGTATATTTTTGACAAGTTGAATTATTTATTAATCAGGATCTTTGAGTTGTAGATAGTAAAGATGGCTATTTCTATCAACATGTGTCTGTCATCATATATATATATATATATATGTATATAAATATAGTCCGAATTTATCAGTGAATGTTATGGCATTTTACCAGAGAGGATATTTTTTTAAAAATTTAAGATTTATTTAAATATTATCATTGACAGTGACACGGACAACCATTATGGTAAGTTTTAAGAGAATCCTTGGTTAAAAAGGAATATTTTGAGCTAATCAAATAATTGAATGATGTAGTACATCGTCAGTTTCTCAACTGGATCTTTCAGAGCCTTTTTTTTCCAGAACAGTTGGGTTATTTGGCGTTGTCCGTCTTAAGTTTCAAGTAACATGTGGCAGGTACTATTGGGTATCAAAGTACCAACAAGACGAGTTATCGCTGATTTGTCTTCTGGGCCATTTCTAAAGATATTTCATGCGAAACAAACTAAACCAGCCGGAATTTGAAAACGGTTTTCCGATTCCTTCGCTTGACTTGTTTGCTGCTAGGCAACCTTCCTACAAGTATTAAGTGAATATAAAAGACGCTGTGTCCCTTTCCATGTTGCACCTACGTATCACTAACATCTATTTATGTGTGCAGCTAAGTACAGTTTATACGTGTAGGTCAAACACAGTGAAAGAAAATGTCGCCTATGTTAAATGCATGGATTTTGCGAGAAGAAAATAATTAGGGAATAACACTGAGAGAGTATCTATGCATGCATGCATGTATCTATCTATCTATCTATCTATTATGGTGTCTTATCTACACGATAATGAACTTTTCCTTCTTCATAAATACTAACCCTATTCACTCTCGGAGAGACTTCCTCCCAGTAGTCGAACCTGACAGTTTTCGGACGGACACTTCTACCTGCTGTACTAACACTCTTTTTTTGTATATATGTTCTGTTATTCAATACACTTGTTCCGTCTACTTTCTCTTCTGTGTCTTCTTTCTGGCCCCCAACAGGTCACAACACTATCTCAGTCTGTTCATCTATCTATCTATCTATCTATCTATCTATCTATCTATCTCAGTCTATCTATCTATCTATCTATCAGTGGAGTATAGTAATTATTGTCATAAAATATGCTCTGTACCAACGAACAGAACCTACGATTCTTGTTTAAGTATTACTAGAATACTAATATACAATTTAAACAAAAATTCAATAATTAGTTAAGCGAGTATATTAACTCATAACTCGGCTAAAGTCGTTGTCAGTAGTTATGTTGCATGTTGACCCTTGACCGAGCCGTTAATCAGAGATTTCTCTGAACAGGACACACCTGTATAAATAAGCATTATCAGTCACGTTGTTGAATGGAAATGGTTGGCTTTATGAAATGTTATATGCAGATGCCCACTGTCAGTGGCAGTCTGTTAGTGCCAGCTTGCAGCAGTCAGTCGAGTCGGCAGATAGAGAACCCTGGCTGCAGGAAAACTGGTTGAGAACGTCTCGTTCAAAGAGAAGACATAAGACCTTTAAGATAACATAGAACGGCTAAAAAGAAGTTATGGGTCAGTATAGCAGTCTGGCTTCGCCTCCTTGTCTCTGTCTGTCTCTCTCACACACCACAGAAACTTCAACCCCCTTTCGAGAATAAAGTGAGAGAGTTATATTTTTATATGAAAGTGTCATTCTTTCGTTCCTTATAGCTATATAACAGATATCGTAACTGTAGAAATAAATTCAGATTGTTTGCTGTTTGAATTTTAGTCACCTTTGGCTCTTTTTTTTTGTCACTCTCCCATTATCATATTTACTAACCCCTCCGCTCGAGCAGGATATGACACAAGGTCAATTTTTAAGTGGAGTTTAACAGGTTTGAATTCAGAGTTTTCCTTCTCCTAGACTAGTTGCCTCACCAAGGCTGAAGAACCTAGTCTGCCCTACTATTTACCCATAGCTGGAGGGAGAATAATTGGATTCATACCTTTCCCAAGGGTATTAGTGCTATGTGAAATGCAGTCAGTCATGTCCAGGATTTGAACTCGTGTCACCGTGTCCATATCCGGCGACGATAACCATTACACCACGAGCACCTCCAATACACCATGGGCACACACCCATTATACCACTATCTGCCAAATACCATACACAGGCTTCTGGGCACAATTCAAACAAAGGTCCTTCCATAAAATAACCTGCTGAAATGAATTAAAATCATATTTCGTTTTTCTTCTCGTGGTACTCAAATTCGGTACACAGACATTTAGCAAAAATAAAAGAGAGATTTCAACAAATGAATAACTGAATTTAAAGGCAGACCTCTCTCTTGAAGCGAGAAATTGTCTACAGCAATGAAACTAATTTTTTGTGTTTGCTTCTTCATCCGACAATTAGCCTTACTGACATAGCGGTCCGCCAGTGATCACGCTACCGACATTCATATGCTAAATACCTTCGTGGGTTATTCAATGCCAAAGACATCTTTGTAGAAGTACAGCAGTGGTATTATTTAAGGTTTCTTTCTTTAATGGCATGTCAACCATCGTGGGTTATTTAATGCTACAACCATCCTCGTAGAAGAACAGCAGTGATACTATTTAAGGTTTCCTTCTTTAATGACATATCAACCATTGTGGGTTATTTAATACCAAAGCCACCCTTGCAGAAGAACAGCAGTGGTACTATTTAATTTTTCTTTCTTTAATGGCCCATCAACCATTGTGGGTTATTTAATACTAAAGCCATATTCGTAGAACAGCAGCAGTACGATTTAACTCAGAGCTGGAGTCACTACTAGGATGAGTCAAAAGTTTTACAATATTTTGGTAGTACCTGAGGAACAATTCGGCAACTCCAGATGCTTTTACCGAGCTCGTGAAGATATTGTGAGATAGGGAGCTCACCTAATACTCTCTGGGTACGGCCTCGGAATTGACGCTTTTAGGCCAACCTGACCTTGGAAATTTCTGAAATAATTTGATTGCTATTCTGTGATCAACTGAGCCATCATCTTTCGTCTTTTGCCCAATAAATGTTTTTGCTTGCTTCGACCCAGTTCAAACTCGTAAAGAAAAAGTTCCCAAATTTGACCACCTTGCATGTTCATGTGCGCCTTTCAAATCACACACGGAATGAAGCAATGTACAACATGTCAACATACCAACCACGGCGAATACCATTTCCATGGTTTGATCATGTGATATATATGCCGTAAACTACCACGTCCCAGAATATTGTCAAACTTCTTCGTCACTTAAGTTATAAAAATCCCTTGCAGACAATTATATCACAGGTTTATAAAAAACAGTTTTCAAATCAAAAATTGATAAAGAGGTATTTATTTGTGAGTGTAAGTATATTTAGATTACAGCCTGAAGGCATAACGTGAAATTATGCAATGATTTCTATCTTGTCTAGTCAATCAGATGGTATTCGTATGTTAGGTTTACGAATACTCTCTTTTAAGTTATTATAGCATACCATATTTCATGAATACTAAACATAAAATAAGTTATGTTTGTAATGCGTTGTTGTAAAGGTAAACGGCAAGGTCAGTCCAGCTCGGGTAAGGGAGAATTTTGACACAGACAGTAGAAACAACAGTAATTTACCAATAAAATTCAACTAAGAAACAATGCGTTGAATACAGATATTTTTCGTTTATCAGGGAACCAGACAGGCAGGTAAAAAATAGAATATAACAAATTAGATCCACATGAAAAGCAGGTAGATTATCTTATGGAAGACTTCTTGTTTGGAATGTTTGGTTGGTGGCTATTGGCATTCTTAAAGAGGAAGGGGAAACATTTAAAGAGAGCCTCACATCACGATAAGGCATTGGTTTGCCAGGAAGATGATTAAAACCAGTGTTTTACGCATGGAGGAAGAAGGAGAAAATAGAAAATTATGAATAACAATATATATCATTATTTGCATTTTTTTTTTAGTATACCTAATATCCGAAAAAGTAAGTCCCCAATTTTATTGATTTTTTTTTTGGTTGAATTAATTTTTTTTAGATTATCTAAGATATAGAAAAGTTCCAATTTAAAAAAAAAATCTTAAATGCTAATCTATCTTTATTTTATTTATTTATGTTTTGATTAATTTTTAACTTGTTTAAAATACAGAAAAGTCTCTAATTTTATTCTTTTTATTTGATTTTATCTTTATTTACGTGGGGGCGTAATGACTAAAGTGCTGAACTCTGCCCTTGAAGTAAGGTAAGTTCGGACCCCAGTCGAGCTATTACATTCATTTTCGAACAAATACTTTCGGCAACGGTAGAAACCACTTATCTTTCTGGCTATGAGTAAAATAGTATCACTACTCTTCTTCTACAAGGATGGCTTTGGCATTGAATAACCCAAGAAGGTTGATGTGCCATTAAACAAAGAAACCCAGTTGAACATTTATCTATTTACTTTTTGGAATAATTTTTTAAGCTAAAATAACATAGAGAAAAATCCCCTATTTATTTATTTATTTATTCATTTTGAAATTTATTTTAGCAAACCTAACAAATAGTAAAATACTCAATCTTTATTTTTTTTTGTTCATTTATTTCTACTTTTAATTCGCTGTTTTATTTTTTTTTATATACAGAAATGTTATATATATACATTAAAAGAGAGAGAGAGAGAGAGAGAGAGAGAGAGAGAGAGAGAGAGAGAGAGAGAATCTTGTTTTGCCCATAGATAAGTACATCCTAACTTATTTTAAAATCATAAGTTGATTTTCTTCTGAACCAAAGATTCTAGGATTTTATTATTTTTAGTCGAACATGCAATAAACTAGATATTATTTTAATACCAAAATCTTCTGTATATATATATATATATATATATATATATATATATATATATATATATATCACCTGCGTAGTCTTCATCTTCTGTCTTTTTTAATGTGGAACCATTTTCATAGATATGGTGCTAATGTATCTCCTTACAACACTCCATCGACAATATCAAAGGTGCCGGTGCCATTATCCGGTTAGCGATCCTAGAAGCAGCAACCCTCAAATCAGCAACTGACCAGCAACTTACTCCCATCTAGCTCTTACATTCACTTTTTGACTAATATCTTTGAGAAAGGTATGAATCTCCTCATCTACCTAGCTATAGGTTAGATAGAATAACCCATTGTTTTTTTATAATTTTCACAAGAAAAGAATTTTAGTATAGGTAAGAGGAAAAATTAGTGTAAAATGTGCGACAGGTATTACAGAATTTGCCTGCTATATTCGAAGTTTATCTGGTTTAGGGATGGTTTGTTAATCTTTATAAAGAGAGCTTTAAGAATTTGGAGTTTTTATTTGTTGTTTCCCTCTCTCATTTATTCTTTTCCCTACTCTTTTAATGAATATATATGACTTGTCACTGGTTTTGTCATTTCATTATTCACTCCCTCGAAGATGTCTCAAGTGGGGGCCGAAAGTACTTGTGAAACATACAGTGCCTTCCTAAATTCATTCCATGCACAATCAAACGACTTGAAAGGAGCAAAGATAGAATGGGTAGAAACAATATGAGAAAATGCCTATATATATATATATATATATATATATTGTCATCCACAGACAGACTATTTCGTTGTATCACAACTCTTCAGTGTGGCTCGACACGTAGGACGCTTGAAACTGGGATCGAACCCCGCCCGACTTTACGTTAGAGACCGCTCGGCCAACAAGCATACCACGTCAGCTAGGGAATTATAAGGTATTAAGTAGCAGCATTCGTTTGTTTACATTTTATACCTTCCCGGATACCAGAGTGCTCAATTCGTTCGAATTTGCAATATTTATAAATAAAAATACTCAATATCATTGATCGAACGTATATTTAAGATAGAAAAGACATACAGTCAACACTGCTTTGTATCCGTTAAATCTCTAGAGTACTCAATGTATGAACATGCAGAGCAATATCAGGTGAGGTAATATTTAGAGGTGTTGAATACTAGCTCCCCTGAGGATTGAAAACGTAAAGCTCAGTCATGAGTTTTAATACTCTTTTATTATCTTATTTTATACTTGAAATATATATATAAATTCAATGTCATTCGATTATCTCTAACAAAACAAAACGAAACTGAAATTCTATATGTAACTGACCTAAATGAATCAATGTATATTATTAACACGTTGAGTAAATCCTTGTGGTGTAGTGGCAAACGTGCTAACGTGAGTTTTAACCTCAGTCGTGCTATTACGGTCACTTTCGGACCCTTAATAAAGGTATGAAAACACTTATTCCTCCAGCAGACTTTCCCTACTATTCTTCTATAAAGATGAATTCAGCAGTAACTAACTCACGAAGGTTTAGTTTGGTTTAGTTTTATGGCAAATCAACCTTTGTAGGTTATTTAATGCTAAATCCATTCTTATACATATAAAGAGTTCTATTTCAAACAATTCAGTTTAGCATAAGTACAGTTTTTTGTTTACACACAGTTAAATGTCAAAAACAGTTCTATTCCAAACAATTCAGTTTAGCATCAGTACACAGTTTGAATGTCAAAAACATTTCTATTTTAAACAATACAGTTTTACATAAGTATACAGTTTAGTTCTATTTGGCCCATAGATGGGACCCTATCAGGTGCTACCACCCCGGGCCAGAGTGAACCTGGGAGCGATGGGAATGGAGGGATACTCTACATATATATATATATATATATATATATATATATATATATTAAAGTTTATCCTGGTTTTGTGTTTGTCCATGAAACTTTCGCACCAAAGCGTAGACTTTTGCATGAAAACTCACCTGACCCTTTCTTGCAACATAAGCTATAGACTATTGATATGAATGGTCATTTGGGGTCTCTAGAGGTAAAATTCCTCGTTCTAAACAGTGGGAGCAAATAATTTTCATTATAGAATTTTCTCCTTTTAATATAACTGTTTGCTTAGTACATTTATTAATATATCAGGAATTTAGGAGGGGGTGTCCTCATGGTGTAATGGTTAAAGCGATGGACTGCGGGATCGTAGTAAGCGAGTTCGTACTCCAGGCGCCGCATTACGTTCACTTTCGGAAAAATACCCTTGGGAAAGATATGAACCCCCTTATCCTCCCAGGTATGGGTTAAATAGTACCACTGTTCTTCTTGAAGAATGGCTTAGGCATTTAATAACCTGCAAAGGTTAATATGCCATTAAACAAAGAAACCAAACCAAACCGTAATTTAGGTCAGTCATCTCTGAGGTTCCAAACCATCTTTCACGGAGAGGAGGAAATTCCCTGTATGTTATAAAGAAAATACTGAAGTCCCTATAAAGTGCTTTCACAACATAAGACCCAATATGCTAAATATTAAACTTTAAAACACAAAGTCGCTCTTTAGTACCTCAGATATGTAACTGTTAAAATTCAAAATGAAAACTTTCTCGTCTATTGCTTTTCGACACCTGTGAAATAAGCTCTCAAACTTGTATAGAATTTAATTCAATCATCAAACTTTTATGTCATTCGATTATCTCTAACAAAACAAAACAGGAATTCTTCCAAGTTAAAGCCGTATCAGTACTATTACTAATAGAAAAATCTAGATGGAACCACATAAGGATAATGCGTGCTACTTTGAGCAATTCCTGGAAGCAGTGTTCTACAAAATGTATACCTACGGCTACTTACCACCCATTTCACAAACCGTTAAAGAAAGGCAACCCAGACATGCTGGGCTCAGCTAGAGAAGTAAAAACAAACTCGTTAGTGACGTTCTTCAATGGACTACTGCACACCGACACACCAGTTTTGACGGACAGGCAAAAACTTTCATTCGTCAGTTCTGTACATACACTATGTGCATGTTGAGGACCTACCAGGAGTGAAAGTCGATAGGGACTGATGAGTAACGGGACACCAAAGAATTTGTGCTCTCCACTCACTTGGATAATTTTGATGATTTATAATCGAAAATTTCCTTGCATAAGCATTAAACAAGCGAAGATATTTATATTTGAAAAGATAACCTTAAAAGATTGTTAAGCAAAAAATTCCGTAGATTTTAACATTCAATAAAAAATCAATTAATTAGTTAATTTTAATTGAACCTCTTGCATGCATTTAATAAAAGACGAAAGTTTTTGAAAATTAAGTTTTCTGTTTGTTTGTTGGCATATCAGATTTCTTTGGTTATTTAATGCCAAAGCTATCCTTCAAGAAGAACAGTAGTGGTGGTACTATTTAACCCATAGATGGGAGGATAAGGGGTTTCATACCTTTCTCCAAGGATATTTGTCCGAAAGTGAACTTAATAGCGCGACTGGAGTTCGAACTCGCTTACTACAATTCCACTGTCTAGCGCTTTAACAATTACAATAAATAACCCACGTTGGATAATATGCCATTAAACAAAGAAACCAAACGAGGCTATATATATATATATATATATATATTTTCATTTCAATCATACATTTTAGATGCATCAGGGAGGTCTTCAGTGATGCGCTGTCTTCATTGCCGATTTCGGGTTATTTCTGCATCATATCGGCTCCAACAGTAACCCCGACATGCTTCTGGAAGCGCCAAGCCGCCTCCGTGATCGCGACGTGCTACGCTCGTGCCTCTACCAAAGCTGTCTTTTAGTAAACAGCCAATGAAAACAGGGCATTCCATACTCCTCTGCTATATAATACCATCTTTACCTCATCCGGTTTCGCCCGGCTACTTCCGGAATCGGTACCTAGGTAAGATGTTATTTTAATACTCGTCCGTGTCCATGATTTACACTTCACTAGACTTACACGAATCTCCCGTCAAATCTATCCTATACCAATACTTCCAAATATATATATATATATATATATATATATATATATATATATATATATATATCTGAAATCTATGTCACATATATCTGTTCATAGAAATTTAAGTCTCTTTCCCAGTGCCTCCCTCCCTTACTTTCTTTCTCTGACTTCCTCTCTCTCCTTATCCCTCTCACTCGAATACTTATGCATTCAGGCAGTTGTAAATGTTTTTTTTTATAATTTTTGGTTTCTTTGTTTAATAGCATATCCACCTTTGTTGTTTATCTAATGCCAAATCCATCCATCAAGAAGATCAGTTGTGCTACTATTTAAACCATTGCTGGGAGGATAAGGGGGTTCATACCTTTCCCAAGGGTATTTGTCCGAAAGTGAACGTAATAGTCCGACTGGAATACGAACTCGCTTACTACGATTCCGCAAACCAGCGCTTTAACCATTAAACCACGAGGACACCCCTTCCAGTGAAAATTTCTATTTCAAATTTCATATATTCTGATTTGTTCATATCATGACTGGTCCTCTCTTTATTCTACACAATCACCCTTAAGCCAACGATTCCTACCAGATCGTAGAAGTTAACCAACAGTGAACATGCTTGGTAATTAGATGAGTGACATTTAGTAACAGCAAATACCGTAAGTAACTTGAGGAAACAGTAAATCATAACAACTGAGTACTTCGTATTGTATAATGGTTAAAAAGCTAGGCTGGGAACACATTGTTAGTGAGTGTAATTCTCACTGGGTGCCCTACATTTCTGGTCAGTTACAAAAACGCTGGAGGTTTTTTTCAAACTTAGAATAAAGAAAACAATTTTCAGTTGATTTCTATATAAAGATCTGTCAATCATCATAATTCATAATTGTGATTAGTATACTTTTTCATTGTCCTAATTCTACTTACTTTTCCCGTCTAAGCAGGCTATACATATAAAAATATATATTTTAGAAGAGTCGCTAGTGGTGTGGCAGTTATTGTCGTCGGAGTGAACTGTTATATTTTGACCTTCGACCCGGCCCAAAATGCCATTCAAGGTGATGCACCGGAAGTAAGAGACACATTCCAATGGCAGTTAGGAGAGGAAATCGCGTGGGCGGAAATTGGCTAACAAAATGGGACAAGCTAAAAAAATCCCATGATACTCTCATAGACTGACGCACCGGAAGAGAGTGACCTCTGAACTGCATGACAGTTATTTCCGCTTGATGACGATTAAACATGCGATTTCAAAGATTGAGTGGGCGTTGAACTAATATATAACTCATTTGAGTTCGACGGCCAGTTGCTGTAGAGTTGGAGAAGGAGGAGGACGAGATGTGGTAGGGAAAGCCACACCCGGCCGAAGGGGTCCAGAGAAGATGCTGATAAGATGCAGTAAAGAAAGCCAGCACCTAGCAGAGTGGACCCCAGGGCCTCCGGTTGAGCATCAGGAGAACGAGAAAGACACAGCGTTGCCGGCCATAAGAGTGGAGGTCAAAATATTGCACTTATGTTCGGTCTCCAGCTCCCTCTCACACGCAAACCTTGAATAACCTTTTCGAACCCTTGCAATAAAGTGAGAGGTAAATATTTTGTTAAAAGATTCTTCGCTCGTCTGTTATTCATTGCGTCAGTATGTATCCTGCATGAACATGTATTTGAGAATATAACAGAACTTGGTTACCCAAGACTGTTTGTATTTCACATTGCACTAATACCCATGGAGAAAGGTGTGAATCCAATCAATCTCCCTTCAGTCATTGATAAATTTTAGCACAAACGGGGCTTTTTAATGTTGGCATAGCAACCTATCTCGGAGAAGAAAAACTATGAATTTTAACCAATTATAGACCTAGGGTGGGATGGACTCTACCAGGTTATTTGTTCCCAAGACATACTACGTAACTAGCGCCCCCTAAGATCAATCAGTGTTTCGGACCATTCAGATATATCTTAACTGTAGTATTTGAAGTTATTTCTTTCCGGGCAAAACCGGGTAACCCTGGTAGCATATATATATAGATACATAATGATAGAAAACGGAATTAAAAAAACAAAATTGGCAAAACCGATTTTTACCTGAGTACAGAATGTGTATGTTTGGAAGTATTAGATATTTCTCTAAAATATACAAAGACTTCATCTATCTTGTGGCGTAGTAATCCTCCCACAAATTTGCGATCTTCAATATTGGCAGAGAACTGAACGGTGTTAATACCAAAGGAGGATAGACAGTGTATTAAGATGGAGTCTGGGTACTGTTTTATACATCCTTTATTGTAGAACCTGTGGACATACTCAATGTATTGTAATTTTTTACTCGGCACACACACACACACACACACACATATATATATATTCAATGGTCTAATGAGTAGAGTGTTCGCCAATGGTCCTGGAGACCGGGATTCAGTCCCAGGTCGAGTAATACCAAAAATGGTACTTGATACCGCCTTGCTTAACACTCAGCATTACAAGGGAAGGACCAAGGATAAAGTGAAGCAATCTAGGAAATGGAGTAGCACACACCCCTACACAGAGGTGTAGAAGCTATTGAAAAGAATGCTTTCGGGTTCCCCTCGACTACGGTCGCCAACTTTACTTACAATATATATATATATATATATATATATATATATATATATATATATATAAGAGTTGATCAATATGCATTAATGTAGTCTAATTTTTTTTTGGATATATGTTTTTGAAGCTCTTACTTCCAATTTAAACGGGACTTCACATGACGTCATTTTCTAACTGCCTCATTATGTAACACTAGGGCACTATGTCGGAAGCTATAACACAACACTAATATAAAACGTCTCTGTTTTATGACACCAAAGTTTATTTTGGCTACATTTTTCATAGTAGTCGCGAAAAGAGAGAGATAAGCATTAAGGATGCGTCATAGATCGACATATAGTGTAAAGAATACGAGGCAAACATATAGACAGGAACATAGTTATTATGCAAGACGAAAAGGGACGAAAAGGTGCCCGTGGTGTAATGGTTATCGTCGTAGGAAATGGACACGACGACACGAGTTCAAATCCTGGACGAGATTGATTGCATTTCACATAGCACTAATACCCTTGGGAAAGGTATGAATCCAATTATTTTCCCTCTAGCTATGGGTAAATAGTAGGACAGACTGATTCTTCAGCCTTGGTGAGGCAACTAGTCTAGGAGAATGAATACTCTGAATTCAAACCTGTTAAACTCCGCTTAAAAAATTGACCTTGTATCATAACCTGCCAGAGCGGGGGGATTGGGTAAAAAAACAAGATAAGGGACAGGCACTTAATAACTTTCTTCGCTGTCCCGCACGCCACCTTTGCGCTTGCGACCGCACCGTGAGCTGACTTCACTCCCACCTCCACATCGAGGTCTTTTTGCTCTGTATCCGACTGACTGCTTGACTCAACTGGCCGACTCCAACTTCTGACTTCCCTTTATATATTTTCTTCTCGTTATTCTCTCTAACTAATCTCTTAATCTCATGTAATCACTAAAATTATTTGGTGATACGTCATTGCTAAATTTCAAATGTATCGAAATTTTTATTTTTATATTTCGCTTACAGCTGATTTTAAAACAAATCTGTCGCGCTTTATTTTGGCATCCGGTGACATGGGTAACCAAAACAACTTCTACGTAAGTCCTGATCTTTTGAAATCAAAAACCTGCGACTTTGAACTCAAAGTTTTAGTTTGCATACGATTATTCACAAAAATAATTAATCAAAATATCAATTATTTTACAATAATATCAAGCAATACTCAAGCCTGAAAAATTTGGTTGTGAGAAAAAGCTATTCCCTGAGTCAATCTCACTCACTAAGCTTTAAAACATCAATCTCTAAATCAGATGTATGCTGATATATAATATATATATATATATATATATATATATATATATAAGCTTTATATATATACTTTTTTTTAATAAGCTTTATATATATATATACTTTTTTCGGGATTGATATTTATAAAATATAATGAGTGAAATATATGTACGTATGGATATGAAATATATATATATATATATATATATATATATATATATATATAACAGGAAGTAAATCCGATTGTATAAAAAATGTACGAATAAGAGAAAACACGAAGTCTTCATAAGATTTATTTTACATATAGACTGGATTATTTGCCAAGGTCAGACGTTTCCATTTTTTAAAACTTCACCAGAGCGTTTAAATATTTGATTTTGTATCTTCGGAATTTTATTTAAGTGCTACATTTGTTAAACGAGGTGAAAAAAATGAGAAAGTTTTAAACATTCTATTTCCGTTACTGGTGTTATGTTTCAAAAACAGTGTAATCTTATTAGAGTTTGAAATTGATTTTAAAAACACAATGTAAAAAAAAAAATATATATATATACAAATATCTTGCATATATTGCATCTATCTATTTCAAGTCAATATATATACCTCATTTCAATTTTTAGTTCGATATATGTATATATATATATATATATATATGCGCGCATGTGTGTGTTTGTGTATGCATCAGTGATATATATATATATATATATATATATATAAGAAGTCCTGTTATATTTTTCCTCGTGTTTTTGGTTTACACCAGAAACTGAAAAACAGGATGGAAATAAATTTATAATCCTAAATTAACCGGTCTTTGGTTTTTTCTTGAAAGAAAGTATTGCTCTGTAAAAAAATTACATTGAGCTCTCTACCAGGAAAATTTAAATGTTCAGCTCCTGATTGATTTTCTTGTCCTGAAGGAATTATTTCCCAACTCTAGTTTAACTGGACCGAATAATACTATATATATATATATATATATATATATATATATATATATATATATATATAATATATATATATATATATCGAACTAAAGATTGAAATGAGGTATATATATTGACTTGAAATAGGTAGATGCAATATATGCAAGATATTTGTATATATATATATTTTTTTTTTTTTTTGTTTTTTATACTGTGTTTTTAAAATCAATTTCGAACAATATATATATATATATATATATATATATATATATATATATATATATATATATATATATATATTCCATGTTTACTATTTAAAAGCCTTTTCCTTTCCATAAAATGACCATTTCAGCTCATTGGCCTCGTCAGTAGAGTGTTCGTTAATGGTCCGGGAGATCTGAGTTCAATCCCAGGTCACGTCATATCAAAGTCTTTAAAAATGATATTTGATACTTCCTTGCTTAATACTCGGCAATATTAGATACGTATCAAGGGTAAAGTGGAGCAATCCACGGAAAGGAGTAGCGCCCTCCCCTTCACCTCGGTGTAGTAGCTATTGAAAAGGGAGCCTTCCGGTTGCCCTCGACTAAGGTCACCAACTTTACTTATTATATCTAAAAAGAAATCACATAAAGCCTTAAGCATAGAGTTTTGAGTTTTTTGTATCCATGCTGCTAAATTTTGAGATAATTTCAACAATGATTGGTCAAGTTATTGGATTCCGAATTGGTATCAGTTTATCTTAAAACCCACACACACCCACACACACCCACACACATATATATATATATATATATATATATATATATATATATATATATATATATATAATAAAAGATCTATTGTATAAGAAGAAAACACTGTTGGGGTAAGTCTTTAATTAATATTTTCTTCTTTTAGCGTTGTTATCTTGAATTTTCTTTCTGCTTTTCATTTACTTAATTCCCCCGCTCTTTCTCCTTCTCCTTTTCTCTTTCTGTTTCTCAAATTTTTTTTTTCTGCAACTGTGAATAAAAGTTGTATCGACGCAGTGGGCACACTTGTCAGTGTCGATTGAAACTAAAGCAAGAAATAACCTTAATACCCACTCCTCCTCGTGAAATGAATGCTGAGAAAAAAGCTCTTAGAAGCAATTCAATTAAAAAACTTAATCTAAAATAATAAAAAAAAGAAGATTGCTCAACATTTCACGTTGTAACACTAAGATTAGAATTTAAAAACCGATTCTCTCACTGTTCCTGTAATCTGGTTTATTCGCGAGGGCTTTACACATGTAACCTGTCTTGGACACGAATAGCCTGGCAGAACCCATCCCTTTCCATGTCTATAACTGGTTTGAGTTTAGAATTTTCCTTCTCCTAGACCGGTTGACATATTGGTTTATAGTTGGATTCATACCTCTTTCGATTTTATAGGCGCTATGAGAAATGCAAACAACCTCGTTCAGGATTTGAACAAGCGTAGTCGAGTCCACTTCCTACAAGGATAATCGTTACGCAACGAGTATCTAAAAAGCAACCCCCCCAATACTGAAAGTCACATACGCTTGTTTTGGTTTCTTTGTTTAATGGCATATCAACCTTTGTTGGTGATTTATTACCAAAACCATTCTCTTTGAAGAACAGTTATGGTTTTATTTAATCCATAGCTGTAAGGATAAGGGGGTTCATCCCTTTCTCAAGGGTATTTGCCCGAAAGTGAACGTAATAGCGCGACTGGAGTACGAAATCGCTTACTACGATTCCGCAGTCTGTTGCTTTAACCATTTCACCACGAGGACCCCCCCACATACGTTTGTTTTGTCGTAGAAATGTTTACACTGTATTATCAGCCTAAGTAATAAGATGGCTTCCACGTACCTCTCTATTTTGAGGTTTACCATTTATAATTGCATTTTACAGAGCACTAATACCCTTGGGAAAGGTATGAATTCAATTATTCTCCCTTCAGCCATGGGTAAATAGTAGGGCAGACTGGATTCTTCAGCCTTGGTGAGACAACTAGTCTAGGAGAAGGAAAACTCTGAATTAAAACCTGTTAAACTCCACTTAAAAATTGACCTTGTGTCATATCCTGCCCGAGCGGAGGGGTTGGTAAATATGATAAGCCCACTTCCCTTTGGGACCAAACTGTAAATGCGTGTAATACTGTGGACTAAATATGTTTCAACGTTACTGAGAAACTACTCAAACCAGATTCTGATCAGTGAAAATGCTTCCCTCCATAGAGCATGAACAGGAAATTATTAGAAAACGCTATATTTGTGTGCTCAGATTATGGAGCACAGATTATAGAGCTCTTGAGGGTGTGAAGCATCCCATCCATTGCTCTTACCTCCCCCCAAATAGCGTTAATTGTACTTTTATATTTCCATTTTTTGTGGAGTTATTTCTTCAGAGTTTTTTCTTGGTGGTGGTGGAGAGGAGAGGTAGGTGTTACGCAGTCCTATCAAATGCTGATAGTTCTAAAAGATCTATTTGACCCATGGGATCCGAACGAGTACAACCATTCCACAGAAATCCAGGGAATAATAGTTATGAAGTACTCCAAAATTCCCAGATCTTCAAAAGTTGAGTCTCACCACTGAACACTGTTTAGTGTCATACCAAGGACATCCCATTTGTGAAAACAACAAAAATAAAAAACACCAAAAAACAAAAACAAAAACAAAACGGGTACACATGCATAGGAATTAACTAGGAGAACTAATACACAGCGAGAGAGTGAGACAAAGATAGATAGATAGATAGATAGAGAGAGAGTCAAAGACTGGCAGAGTCAAAGAGAGAGAGAGAGTGAGAGACAGAAAGAGTCGAAGAGAGAGAGAGAGTTAAATAGAGAGAGAGAAAAAGAGAAAGACAGTCAGAGAGAGAGAGAGAGAGAAATAAATACAGACAATCAAAGAAAGAGAGAGAGAGAGAGAGAGAGAGAGAGAGAGAGAGAGAGAAAGAGAGAGAGAAATACAGACAGCGTCAAAGATATATATATACATATATATATAGAGAGAGAAATGAAGACAGACAGCGTTAAAGAGAGAGAAAGACAGAGACAGAGACAGACAGAGTCAAAGCGAGAGAGAGAGAGAGAGAGAGAGAGAGAGAGAGCGAGCGAGAGCGGGGATGAGAAGTGGCCTAAGTCTGACCTGTTGAGCAAACTTCTATTGATTGAGAAATAATGAAAATATAATCAACACCTAATCACTCAGGAGGTGGTGTGTTAATTTTCTTTCATCTCGATTAAGATGCCAAGCTCACCTGATACTTTTCGAATGCTGCTCTCCAAATTTTACTCTATGGTTTAGCTTTACACCAACATGACCTTTCCTGATCATCGAATTTCTTGCAACCTAAGCGAAAATTCTTGAACCACAAAATTGCTGTACTGAGATCAACTGTGCCTTTAGTTTTCGCACAATTAACATTCTTTTATGGAGGTGCCCGTGGTGTAATGGTTATCGTTACAGGAATTGGACACGGCGACACGAGTTCAAATCCTGGACTGATTGCATTTCACATAGCACTAATACCCTTGGGAAAGGTATGAATCCAATCATTCTCCCTCCAGCTATGGGTAAATAGTAGGGCAGACTAGGTTCTTCAGCCTTGGTGAGGCAACTTGTCTAGGAGAAGAAAAACTCTGAATTAAAACCTGTTAAACTCCGCTTAAAAATTGACCTTGTGTCATATCTGACCCGAGTGGAGGGGCTGGGTAAATATGATAAATATTTTTGATTGCTTCGGCGGTGTTATGGCCCATTTTAAACCCGTGACGCATAAGTTCCTGAATTTGACTATGTTGCTCATTTATCTGTGCGTCTTTTAAATCACATGCGGAACGAAGTGATGTACAACGTGTCAGCACACCAAGTATCACTATACTAGCAACCACAGCGGCTAACTACCTCGGCCTGAATTTGCCCTGTCATGTTATATCATCATTATCGTTGTCATTATCTTCCCTGACAGAGTGGAGTTCCTTGACTTTCTCTTTCACTGTCTGTCCCTATCATACCGCGTTCTTGGCAGGACCTCTAGACTGCGTTCTGTGTCCACATAGAGTTGATGAATGTAAGTCGGCAGACCCTGACTTGTCCATGTGTATGAATCTATAAGAGAACATCTCGTATGAGTTCGTCCTTACTTCTCAAGTAGTGCCCCACATGTCTTGTGAGATGGAAGGTAAGTAGCCGTACAGATACTGTTTTGTGGGATGTTGCTTCTAGGATTTGGTCACAATAGCCCCTGGCATTCTTGTGTAGTCCTCATGTAGTTTTTTCTCTATGTGTTTTGTGGCATTCAGGTGGTGCATCCATACAGCAGTTATGATACAGCCACAGATTGGAAGAATTCCCATTTTATTTTATCAAAGAGATCAGATTTTCATTTGATCGATAACTTGTCAATTTTAGTCAATGCCTTCCATAGACGTATGTTGACATTACTTTCAATCAATCGGATATTGTTGCATAGGTATGTGAACTTGTCTACTAATTTCAGAGGCTTCGCCATTGTCTAGAAGGACGGGGTTCTATCACAGGTCGAGTTATACGAAATACTCAAAAATGGTACTTGATGTCTCCTTGCTTAGCACTCAGCATTATTAGGTACGTATCAAGGGTAAAGTGGCGCAATCTAGGGAAACGAGTAGCACCCTCCCCTACACCTTGGTGTAGTAGCTATTGAAAAAGGAACCTTGGGGTCGCCGTCGACCACGGTCGTCAGCTTTACTTACCAATCAAAGGGGAGAGGGTTCCTTTTTGTTTAAAACACATGAACTCTATTTTATTTGCGTTTATGAAGAGACCAATTCCGCTTGCAGCTTGCTCTAGGTTATGTAGTAGGGATTCAGCTTGAGCAGGTTTATTAGGGTGAAGCTTGGCCACTTTCGTGTGGGTAAATGATCAATGACGAGTAAACATAGCACGAGATATTCTGGTCAAGTTTAAGCTATGAACGGACATACCCGCTGGACTCACATAGCACCTAGTGACCCAATGACCAACATAGTCCAGCTAGGCACATGTCTCCGTTTGTGCCTTACTTTCCTCTCCCCTAAACCCCCACTTTAAAAAATACCTTATGTAAACTCCTGGCTGGTTGGAGACAGAAACAAATATCGTAAGATCAACTGCTTAGTGACGTCAGTCATTGTTCCTGCAGAATATCGTCTACTTGTCTTTTTTTTAAATGAGAAACCATTCTCTTTTATTAGATTTATTGACGTTAAAAGTCCATAATCTATGCAGATTATCAATACGTGGCGTTAATGTATTTCCTTAAAATACTCCAGCAACTGTCTCAAAGAAGTCGGTGTTGCCATCGAACCAGTGAACCATTGCTTTCGCGTTTTTGTAAAACATCATTATAGTGGTAAGAGTTTGTTTTTTTAAAGGGATACTATATGTCTTTAAGGGATACTATATGCCTTGAAGAAATCTACAAACAATAGTGTTGCCTCGAGATTTTTAGCACATGCTTCTTCGATGATTCGATTGATCGTTAGAATCTTTAAAATTGTGGACCGATTTCTCCAAACGCCGTTCTGATTTTTCTAAGAATTTTGTCAATTTCAGGTCGGATATGATTGAGAAAGAGGGCGTTATAAACCTTAGCAGCAATAACCGTCAGTGTTATATCTCCGTAATTCTTAGTGATTCTGAGATTGCCTTTTTGAAGGAAGGGGAGGATGCATAACCGAAGAAGTATATCGTCAAATATTCTTGATGAAATACCTATTGAAGTATACAGGAATTATTTCATCAAGGCCGACAGCTTTTCTGTTTTTAATTTTTTTCAGTATAAGTTCTTCCTCCGTAAACTGTTCTAGTTTGATGTCTGGCTGGTTTTTAATATTTTGGTAGGTTTCTCAGTGATTTCAGGAGGGTTTCCAAAATTCTCAATATGTTTTTTCCACTTCCAAAGTCTTTCTTCTTGCCTGGTAAAGTTTAGGTTTGCTTTTGAGCTGCTTTTCCGTCCACAAACTTCATCTACTGTCTGTTATACTAATTGGCATTAGCTTTCTTCAACCAACTTTATTATTCTATTGATTTGGCCATGTGTTACTTCAATCTGGGTTTTCTTAAATTTCCGCGTATTAGCATTTATTGGGTTTCTTTCATTAAGTACGGATGCTTTTTTCATGTCATCTCGTTTTTTCTCTAACTGCTACTGAATTTCATGGAACTCTACATTTGGCTCATGGTTTAGTTTGCATGCACTCTGTTGTTTCTTCTATATGGGTGGTAAGAAAGTTTTCATATTCATCATACGGAGTAGGTCTTTCAGATTCCCTGGAATATCTGAAAACTTTTGACTTACAGTTACCGTATATTGATTGATTATATCACTATTGGTAAGTGAGAACCAGTTATATCGTGAAGCTTTGACTGTTTCTTTCGTATTTCTGCGTAGATTCAAGTGGTTCGTTGCTGAAACTATTCTATAAACGGAAGATGCTGACAAAAAAGGTGTATACCTCTCATTTTCAAGAGCTTTTAAATCACTACTTGTTCATGAATATATAATCAGTGTTTTAGAGTTATTTGGGTAGTTGTAGGTTATCAGTTTTCTCCTCCCTTTTTGGAATTTAGAGTTTTGGCAAGAAAGCCTGATCTCGATTAAAAAACCTGCTAGATATTCACAATTTCGATTTGGTGAGTTGTGTAAGCAAAATTTATTATTTTAATGTTTGCCTATTTGAGTACTCATGTCTCGACTGATGATTAGAACGTTGTGTATGGGAATGTGTCGAACAAGGGAAAATAGATTATTGTAGAAAATATTGATATCCGTTTAATCACTGGCATTTGTATTACAGTAGGAAAAGCCGATTGCTGTACATGAAATGAAGCACACATCATTCTTGGTTGGTTTGGTTTGGTGTGGTTCGGTTTGTTTCTTTGGTTCATCAACCATTGTAGGTCATTAATGCCAAATCGATTTTTAAACGCATAAATAGTTATATTTCAAACAATTCAGTTTACTATAAGTATAGTTTTTTGTTTACTCACAGTTAAATATCAAAACAGTTCTATTTCAAACAATTTAGTTTAGCATAAGTACACAGTTTAGTTCTTTTTTACCTATAGATAGGACCCTATCAGGTGCTACCACTCCGTGTCAGAGTGGACCTAGGAGCGATGGTAATGAAGGGGAACTCTGCGTTTCCTAAATCTCCAGCATTATTGGAACCTCACCATAAGAATGTTTAGCGTCCTATCCAGGACACTCGTTGGGAAAGTCTTATTCCTCTGCAGAAGTGCAGTCGGTGTATTTATTCTACAGCCACAGCCGACTGGGCAACATTATCTGTTGGATTCTCTCTATACTGTTGAGTGATTTTAAGGCATGAGGACTAAGAAGCATTTGTACACCACCAATGGCGTCGAAGATGCCGAGAAAAATATCCAGCCATTACCAGTATCATGGTATTTTTATTCTTGTTCCCTATGGTTGTATCTATCTAGTGATATACACGTCACAAACTAGTACTATCAAAATATTGCAAAACTTCTGACTCATTTATTTTTTATCTTCGCTTTGAAGAAATTAAATTAAGCACTTTTCTCTCTCTCTCTCTTTCTCTCTCTCTCTCTCTCTCTCTCTCACACACACACACACACACACACACACACACACACACACACACACACACACACACACACACACACACACTCTTCGAACGATATTTACAAATATTTTTTCGCGTTCGCTGTATTAATAGTATCTTTTCTTTGTGTTTATTTTTACGCAAAACATTGTTAAACATTATTAAATTAATAGGTGAGAAAGCTAAATTAAAAATACAAACAGGTAAATCTTATTCTGAGGCCCCAAATCACAAAATGGCGACTTTACAATTAATATAAACAGTAAGATTTTTTCCAAGAATGCCAAAATTCAAACGCGCCTGCTTCAAATTGCGTAGCAAATCGAAAAGAAATATGCCTGGCCACTTCTCTTTTCCTCTGTCTTATATATATATATATATATATATATATATATATATATATATATATATATATATATATAAAGAAATAATAAAAATTCGGTCTTAGCAAAAGTAAAGTTTAAAAAAAGAAAGAAAAAGAAAACTGATAATCGTTTGTAGTAAATTCCTTTCTTGTTCTTTTAAAAACATATTTTTGTTGCCTTTTTTTCGACTCACCTAAAGAAAATTCCATCGTCCAATTTGAATTCGAGTGAAGCGCCTCGGACGTCAAATACCTTAAATGCTAACACCTGCTTCGAATAAACAAAACTGATAGAAAATGGGTAAAAAGAAAAAAGAAGCGACATTAAAAAGAAAACAAAAAACAATGAAAGCTTATAACGGAAACGATTTAGTAAATAATAATAATAATGAAGAAGAAGAAGAAGAAGAAGAAGAAGAAGAAGAAGAAGAAGAAGAAGAAGAAACGAGAGAGATGATAATGTTAACAAAAATTATAATAAAACTTATTAGAAAGAAAGAAAAAAGAAAGAAAGAAGAAGAAACGAGAAAGAGAGGATAATGTTTAAAAATTATAATAAAACTTATTAGAAAGCACAAACGAAAGCAAGAAGAAGAAGAAGAAGAAGAAGAAGAAGAAGAAGAGGAAGAAGAAGAAGAAAGACGGAGAGGCAGAAATAATCGAAAGAAAACGTTTATGAAATAAACGTTGAAAGAAGAACGAGAAAAGAAAGAATAATAATTGACGATATAAATATAGTGTGACTTTATATATTTATATGTCAAGCAATAATGATAAATCATCTTCAGCTCGCAGTTAATAGAGAGAGAGAGAGAGAGAGAGAGAGAGAGAGAGAGAGAGAGAGAGAGAGAATATCCAAGACCGCATTCTTCTCTCTTTTTCTCTCTCTTTCTCTTGCTCTTTCTCTTTCTCTTTCTCACACATTCGCACACATACATTCGTTCGCTGTTGCTCTTAAACGTTCTTTCTTGTTTCATTCCCTTTTACACTGACTTTTTTGCCTTGTCAGCAAGGCTTGGTAAACGCTGAATGCATCGATTAAATGAGGCTAAAAACCCTCCTCTCAAAAATGTATATCCTGAATATGACTCTATAATGTATCCAGTTGTGAGGCTCTAATTCTGGAGCTCTGGGAAGCATGGAGTCTCCTCTTCATTTGCTGCATTGCCCCTACTGGAGCGATATTTATAAGGTTTTACCTTATGTTTCTATTTTCATCTCGATCGTTTAGTTGGTCAGCGCACATCTCACGTTGATCTTTCATTGTGTCGCTCCGTCTGTGTCATTTGTCGTCTTTGTATCTCTTCCAGATCGTTCATTACCACAACCACAACTTTTCTTAGTTTTTCGATACAGAGATGACAAACAGGTCGAACACAGTTTTCATATGCACAGAATATTAAATTTCTCGACGACATTTCTTTGTTACTCGTCTACAACTATACGGGGAATCAGTGATCAGAGCATAAGTGGAACAAATGCTTAAATAGACGTTTTCTCAATGACTGATGTTTTAATCTAACTTGTAAACTTTTTGGTATCGTGTAAGTAAGTAAAGTTGCCGACTGTTGTCGAGGGCGACCCGAAGGCTTCCTTTTCAATAGCTACTATACCGAGGTGTAAGGGAGGGCGCTACCTGATAATGCTGAGTGTTAAGCAAGGCTGCATCAAGTACCATTATAAGGTAAGGATCAAGGGTAAAGTTGAGCCATCCAGAGAATGGAGTAGCACCCATCCCTACACCTCGGTGTAGTAGCTATCGAAAAGGGAGCCTTCGGGTCACCCTCTACGAAGGTCACCAATTTTACTTTACTTACTGATTATGAATTATCACTCTAAAAATAGTTACTTGAAGCTATACTTTATATTTATCATTAGTTACTTGAAACCATATAATTCCTTTAAAAAATTTCGGCATTACATTAAGTAACTCAACAAAGATTGGCATGCTATTAAAACAAAGAACGAAAGAACGAATCAAGTAACCAATAAACAAAACAACCACCAAGCCAAGAAACCAAGCCAAGAAACCAATTAACCAAACAACTAACAAACCTAGCAACCAACAAGCCAAGAAACCAACAAGTCAAGCTATCAACTTGCCAAGAAACCAAGCAACCAACAAGTCAAGAAATCAACAAGACGAGCATCCAACAAGCTAAACAACCAATTAGCCAAGCAACCAATTAGCCAAGCTACTAACTAGCCAATGAGCCAACTAGCCAAGAATTTAACTCGCAAAGCAACCTACAAACAAAGCAACAAACTAACCAAGCAATCAACAAGCCAAGCAACGAACAAGGTAAACAACCAACTAGACAAGCAGACAACTAACCAAGCAACCAACTATCCTATCCTATACCATCAAGTCAACCAACTAACAAGCTAAAAAACCAAGCAACCAGGCTGCCGAGAAACCAACAAGCCAAGCTACCAACTAGCCAACAAGCTAACAAGCTAAGCTACCAATAAACCAAGCGACCAACTAGCCAAGAAATCAACAAGTTAAGCAAGCAACTAGCCAAGAAACCAAGAAACCAAGTAACCAGCTAAACGAGAAAGGAACAATACAAGCTACCAACAAGACTAGCAACCAACAAACCAAGTAATAAACTAGCCAAGCAATCAACAAACTAAGCAAACCACAAGCTAAGTAACCAGCAAGTTAAGCAACTAACCAACAAAAACTTTTTATACCTCACTTTTTTCTCTTTTCGCGACCTTGTTGCTTGTTATTTTAAAATTTGTCTTTCATTTCAATTTATATTCCTTTCGTTTCTTTCTTTTCCGTTTATCTAAGTTATTTTTACTCAGGTAATTTGAAGAAAGAAAAATTCACAAATGTTTTGCGTTTTCAAATTTCCATCACAATTATCGCAACAAGATGTGACACAAGGTCAATTCTTACCCGGAGTATCGCTGGGTTCGAATTAAGATTTTTACTTCTCCGAGACTGGTTACCAACACTAAAGTTGGGAAAACTTGTTGCCGTTTAATCTTTAGTGATAACCCATGTTATGTTAGATCAAAAGCCTTCTCATGTGCTGTTAAAGGCCAAAACTGGAGGCCTATTTCAAAATGTTTGAGAGTGATACATCTTTATTTCGGTTCAAGATTTTGCTAGTTCACTTCTAGAGTTAGCTTAAGAAATTCAAAGAAAGTTTTGCTTTTAAACTTAGAATAATTTTGAATATTATTCAATTGAAGTATAAGATCTATTTGTTTTATATCTTTCATACTAAACTTTATTATTCTATGCTTATTGTAAAAATATTTTTGGTTCGAAATTTACACCTAAAAATGCCGTTTAGTAATTTTCTTGGTATTGATATTTGACACTTAAACTTCAAATGTGAAAAATATGGAATAGACTTTACTAAACCTTTTTTCACTTTAAGAAAGTTTTATTTGTCTAAATTTCTGAGACGAAGCTTGTTGATTTTTATCATTAAGGTTTTTCGGACTATTGTCTTCATCTTTATTGTTATTTCCACAACGTTTCGGCCGATATGTCCTCCGGCCTTCTTCAGGTGTTTGTCGAACTCGGGAACCTTCACGGAACTTCAAACTACGTCCTTTATTGAAACCACCTTTATTGAAGCCCGTGGTTTCAATAAAGGACGTAGTTTGAAGTTCCGAGAAGGTTCCCGAATTCGACAAATACCTGAAGAAGGCCGGAGGACATATCGGCCGAAACGTTGTGGAAATAACAATAAAGATGAAGACAATAGTCCGAAAAACCTTAATGATAAAAATAAGAAAATTTTATATTCTCAAAAAGCAAAGTTTATCATTAATTGTAATCAGTATTTGTTTTTAACAAGTAAAAATCTATGTTGATTTTGTTTTTTCGACAATTATTATAAATCTTAAAGTAATGTAATGTTTTACACCTTAAAATCAAATGACGTTTATTAAGATTTTTTTACGAAAAACGTTAACGTCAAAATTTTATGTTAGATTGAATTTTTTGAAGACATTTTTTCCCGATTTTCTTTTTACACAACGAAATTTATCTAAAAATTTCATTATTTTGTCAAAGTCATAAAATTTTTTTTCTCAATGATATTGTCATTCATAAAAAAACAAATTCATTGATAAAATCTAATTTTCTAGTAAGTTATTTGTGTTTATCGCTTGTCTTTAAAGTATTTAAAAAACAAATGCTGAACTTTAGTTTTAAGTTTACCATTAAAAAACGTAAAATAGAAGCAAATTTAAGGTTTTTACATAACATAATTAATGAAAAAGTTATCTAAAAATATTAATGCCATAATTATGTCATCATAAAATTCAATACGTTTGAACAATTTGACATTTTAGCATTTTTACATATCGAAAATGTTTATTTCTTTTCTTATTCTATTTTTTATTCTCAGTCTGTTTGAAAATGTTTATATCTTTTTCTATTCTACTTATATTTTGTCTGTTTGAAAAAAATAAGACCAAAAATGCTTGATTTTATGATAAATGTAAAATAAAAAGTTGTATATCAAAAAAATATAAAATAAATAAATCTTATAATTACTTCTATTGATTAATGGTAAAAATTAATCTACGTATAGTAATTTACTAAGCTTTTTGCTTAAATGTGGCACAAGGTCCTATGAATGGGGCACCTGATGAGACTCGAACTCAGTCGTGTAGTACTTGTCTTTAATTGGAATCATTTTGAGATGAGGCTTCTTAATCTGAGAATTATTTTTTTATTTATTGCGGACTTATTTCCTCATCTTGGTAGTATTTTTTGTGTTGTTTCTTCTTTTCACTACGTTTCCTATTTCTATCCGAGGTCGCGGTTAATCACCTGAAGAAGGCCAGAGGTGAAATTTGGCCGAAACGTAGGGAAAAGAAGAAACAACACAAAAACTACCAAGATGAGGAACAAAAGTCCGTAATAAATAAAAAAATTAATTCTCAGTCGTGTAGGTTTGCTAGTCTAGCTTGCTCCCGAGGCACCCAAATTAATGTAACTGTAAAAGCAAAACTTTACAGAAGCAAACTATCTAAATCTTTAACCGAAACTACAATGTGTCCCTCTCAAAAATCTTGAAATAGGCCTTCAGTTTTGGCCCTTAGCTGCACCACTTAGCTGTTTTTTGTTTTTTTTTTATAAAGAACGTGGTGTAATAACCACAAGATATCTGATGTAATAACCACAAGATATATGATGCGAACAAACAGGTGGATGAAATAATGATATAAGAATATTGAGGGTACTTGCTATCACTTGATATCCAGCATAAACAACCAGTTATTAATGAGAGGAAAACTCAGCGAGTACAAATAATACTGAGTATAAAAGTACAGAAAATAAGGAATTTTTCTATCTTTGTAGTTAGAACCAAAGAATGCCAGGAATGTGTCAAAGAGAAGGCCAAAAAGAAAAAGAAAAAAAGAAACGTTAATCTTGTATATTTTTCTTCCATCAAATTATCTACCCACATTTGATGGACTTTTCCTTCTGTTTTTCCTCCTCTTTCGACTACTTGTCTGCCTATGTCCATCTCAGGTATTTTGGCTAACGTCAGCCTCAACCATTTCTCTATTTGTGCTTTTTCTTAGTACTTTTCTTTTTAACATTATTCAGTTCTTCACCAGTCAATGTTCTCTTTTCCTTGGCCTCTATAGAAAGCCATTCTTCGTTCTTCGTTATCATTGGAATTTCAACTTTTCAAGAATTTAGTCGGTTCAGCTGAAGATGAACAAGATTGCGAATCTCTATTCTGTTTCTTTATAAGAGATGTACATCAAAAATGTATCGAGACCAAATATGTATTTACCAAGGCAGAAAAGAATATTGTATGAAACCTTAATTTTCTTCAAAATATTCTCCTTGGTGTTCATTAAATAGATTACTCAAAATCAACTCTGATCTCTTATTTTGATATGGGGTTTAGCCTCGGGATTAGTTTTTAGTTTAAGAAAACAAAAAAAAAAAAGGATTAAGAAATCATAATGACTCGTTTAATCATCATCACTGGGTTCAAACTTAATTTTTTAAATCTAACTAAATAACAAATCATATCTCTTAATGCAAAATTACTCTCATCTAATCAGAATTAACTTCTTCAAAAAACAAAAAACAAAAAAACAAAAAAAAACAAAAACAAACAAACAAATAAACAAAAAAAAAAAAAAAAGAAAACAAAAAGAAAACAAAAAAACAAACAAAAAACAAACAAAAAAACAATTTCTTCTTGGTACCATATTCTCACGCGTTTCCGTAGATGTTTGACCTCGGAGTCAGATAGCCACTACAAGCCTCCGCTCAAGTATTTCCCACAAGGACCCTCACGCATAAGAGAGGATGCTTCCCAAAATAACTCTGTTCCGTTAGCATTCTCTTTTTTGAGGTGCCTCTGACATCAGAGATTGACCATGACCTTTCCCCCGTTAGTGCAACGGAGTAGGCGTTGATTCTCGGAGTTTCTTTCGATTAGTCACCAATTTTCTTAGCTTAAGAAATTTTCCTCATAAACGACGAATCACGGTTGATTTATTGTATAGAACTGAGTAAGATTCAATGACACTTAATACGTTTTCCTTAATGCTGTGCAAATATGGCGCTGTGGGAGATGAGTGGAATGACACTTTGGAAAATGGAATACTTTTCTGTTTAAACGAAATCCATCGGTGATTTAGTTGCATGAGAACACCCGCTTTTTTCTTGCAAATTGCAACACGGAAAACGATCACTTAAGATAGGAAGTTCGGCCACATGCAGTTTATTATCAAGCCCTGTCAACTCCAGACAATCATTTTCTTTTTCTTGTTCGATGTAACACTCATTGTGTGGTCAACTGTTCCTATAACTTTGTGGAAGCAAAGGATTTCACGAGGAATTCATTGAATAAAATATAAAACTTATCTGAAAAGTGGCATAGTCATAGAAAGTGGGGTAATAAAGTCATTAAATTGTTATACATATATACAGATATCTGTGTATGTATGTGAATATATATATACATATAAAAGTAAAGTTGGCGACTTTAGTCAAGGGTGACCAGAAGGCTG
Organism: Sepioteuthis lessoniana; assembly: GCA_963585895.1. NCBI lineage: Eukaryota > Metazoa > Mollusca > Cephalopoda > Myopsida > Loliginidae > Sepioteuthis > Sepioteuthis lessoniana. Next base: position 46,073,178 of record OY757934.1, read on the forward strand.
CCTTTTGGATAGCTACTACACTGATGTGTAGGGGAGGACGTTACTTCTTTCCCTGGATTGCTCCACTTTACCCTTGATAGGTACCTTATATTGCTGAATATTAAGCAACAAGGTATCAAGTACCGTTTTTAACGTCTTTGGTATGACGCGACCTTGGATATATATATATATATATATATATATTAAAATGAATAGGTCCACCAAGAGATTTATATATTTTGATAATTTACTTTGTTCTTTCTTACACGTGTTTCTACCTTCTTAGTATCTTCAGGGAATGTTTGATAATTTTTGCTGGTTTACGGTATATATTGTAACGACTGTCGTGATGCGATTTTCTTTGATAGATTTTTTTACAGATGTTATTTCTTTCTTTCTTTTTTCTTTTTCTTCCTCTTTTTCCTTTTTCAAGCGTGTGTTCTGTGTTTTCGTCGGTGTATTTTTTCCTTAATTATTCTTTGATATTTGATATACCATAAAGTTTATTGGCTGCTTCACTTTGGGTCGCTGTGTGTATGTTTGTATGTGTGTATGGGAAGTTCTTCTGTTAATTGTTGTAGATGGTTTGGTTTCTTTGTTTAATGGCATATCAACCTTTGCAGGTTATTTAATGCCAAAGCCATTCTCCCAGAAGAACAGTAGTGATACTATTTAACCCATAGCTGGGAGGATAAGGGCGTTCATACTTTTCCCAAGGGTATTTGTCCGAAAGTGAACGTAATAGCGCGACTGGAGTACGAACATCGCTTTAACCATTACACCACGAGAACACTTCTGATTGTTGTAGAGTTTTCAATCTTAACTGTCTTTCTTTTTTATTCTGTGTATATGTATATTTGTTTTTCTGTCTGTGTGTGTATATGGTTGATATGCCATGTAGCTTTTGAGTAGTTTTATCTGGGTTATTGTGTGTGTGTGTGTGTGTGTGCTTAAAATTTTGAATTCAACTGACAACTACCTTTTACTGTTTTCCTGAGTGTGTGCATTCGTTTTTGTCGTTGCGTGTGTGTATAGTTTAAGTTCTATTCAGTGTAGCCTTAAATTTTCTATGACATTTTTCTTTTATTTGAAGCAATGTGTTGTCGTTTGTAGGATTTTTAGGCATTGTTTTTAACGTATCATTGCTATATTCATAGAGATGTTTAGACACATTTTGTTTTCTATTTCCCGGTAATTTAATATTGCTTTTATTATTATTTTATTATTCTGTTCCCTGCGAATTTATCACACCAGCATTACCTGGAGGTCTTACTCTAAAGTTTCAGTGACAGCAAGTCTCCTCATGTCTCCAGGACTCTTCTCAGCATTCTGGCCGATCTAAACAATGTATGGATGGGCTCGATTCTTTGTCTGATTTCTATTTCTTTCAGTCTACTTTCCAAGCTTTGGAGACTGCTTCAAGTGCTCCATCTACAACTGGTATCATCGTCAACCTCATGTTTTACAGTTTTTTGAGTTCTCTGGCAAGATTTGTAAATCTTTTCACTTTCTTTCATTTCACTCTGTGGTCAGCTGGAACGGGGAAGTCCATTAGACAACAAGTTCTTTTTTTTAAAAAAAATAGTACTAGGTCTGGTCATCTGGCTTGGATTAAGTAATACGTCTTTATCTCATAATCCCAGAGAAATTCATGGGTTTTATTCTGTAAGACATATTTTGGTAGAATGGTAAAAATTCAATCTCTTGCACAATTCCCAGTGAGTCACCTTTCCTTCCAACTCGTGTCTAGTTTAAATATCTTTAGTATAAGTTTCCTACATTTGTTTACTAGGTGATCGATCTTTCTTTGCATAGTAAATACTTCCTATTCTTTTGATTTTGCTTTAATGCAATTGGACTGTACGTCGTTGTTTTGAGCTGCTGTTAGAAGAGCTGCAGTTTCTCTCTTTAGATTTCCCTTTTGTAGCTAAGTGCAAGTCTTCGCTTGAACATTGTTGCCATATTGTCGCTTGAAATATCCATCGAGTTGTTTTTCTTCTCATTTTTTGTCTTTGATCAGCAAGAAGGAATTCATAAGGTAATGCTTTGATACTTGCAGTGAAAGTCTGTGAGACAAGCCAATGTTTTGTTGTATAGCCACATAATACAAACACATCAGTATGCAGAATCATAACGACGACACAATAAAGACGAGCGATACAGTTCTTTAGAAAAATATACCTCTCACTTTATTTGAAAGGGTTCGAAAGGGTTACTAAAGGTTTTACTGTGTGAGAGGAGTCAGAAACCGAACAGAACTACAACATATTGACCCCCCCACTCTTATGGCCATAACAGCGTTTATTTCCCGTTTTCCTGGGCTGCTCAACCGGGGGCCTGGAGGCCCAGCCACTCTGGGAGATGTTCCTCATTCCAGCATCTTCTCTCCAACTGATCTGAACTTCAACTGCTCAATCGGGGGTCCTCGGGGCCCCCTCTGCTGGGTGTTGGTTTTCTCTACCGCATCTTATCTCCAACTGGTCTGATCTCCAACTGATTGAAATTCCTGTGCACCGAGTTATATAATAGTTCGCCGTCCACCTTCTTCTTGTGGGCGTCACGAATCGCACTCATTCAACCCGTCCACAGTCAAGGTTATATTCTGATATTCCTCGACTGGATGCACCTGTTATTTACACAGATGCATTTCCTATTTTGACAGCTTGGCCAGGGTCAATATGCAACAGTTTGACATGAACGGCAGCGAGGTCCTTTCATTAATCTTGAGGTAAATAATGCCATCGCTCTAAAACAGGAACCCTGTTTATGCTATTTCTCTTTTATTTGGCCAAGCACAATAGCAGACCAGAGTATATGTTAATTAATAGGATAGGCATAAGAGAACTGGTTGTGTAGCCTTGATACTATTTAAGAATCAATCAGAATGGACATTTTCCGCGTGTTGAAAGAGAGACCCTCCTGTTGTTTGTGTGACTCATTTGTGTGAACTTATGTACTGTGCAATTGTTGCATTCACAATTATCGAGTGAGTAGTTTCTTCAAATCTCCTGCAGGTTTTTTTATGGATATCGGAGATTGTCAAAGAGAATTTTACGTTCCCACAAAATTTGTCCCCTTTAAATGATATTCCACATTTAGTGGGCAACTATTATTATTTTTTCTTGTACAAAAGCAAAATTACCACTAGAACGTCATGGACGAATTTAAGAACGCAACGAGTGTGTAATTTCTCAAGAGAATTAGTTTAAAGGGGATTAAGGCACGATTAACCGTGATAGGCAGGGCATTCTTTGGACACACACACACACATGCACATACACACACACCCACTGTTGTGGCTCCAGAAATGGTCACTAATGAAAACGCAAACATGGATATTAGATAACAGATTATATTACACAAGAAAGATAGAGTTACATAGAACACCGATATTGATCTGCCTCTCAGGTAGCGAAATCTCTCAGTATTAATAACGGTGAGAAGAGTCCATTATGGTGAGATGGGTAAGGCTCCCACAAACCCCCATATATATATATATATATATATATATATATATATATATATATAACCAGCCCCAAATATTCGTTGATGCATATTGCACGTCTTGTAGCGCGCGTAGCATAAGGGTCGTCGTCATAAGAAATGAAATCGGCCACTTGAGTTCAAATCCTACACATCGTTGCTTTCTGGTTGCAAGATATAATGAGATAGATAGATAGATAGATAGATAGATAGATAGATACATACATACATACATGATGGCTGTCCTCTCGGTTTCGAGCGTGACCACCTCCTTTATCTCACGTCCTCTCCCCCTTCCCCTAATTCCCCCTTAAATTGTATGTGTTCGTAGGTGACTCTTCAGGCAAGCCAAACTGCGACAGATTTTGCCATAGAATCGGCACAACCGATCAGTTTTGTTTGCAGTGACATTATTTTGGGCGCAAGATAGATTTTGCACATTTACGCAGATAGCTTTTGAGACCAGCAAGAGATAGGCACAATTTTCCACATATGTCACAGTTAGCGTGGTGACTTTGTTAACTGTGACGTACATACATACATACATACGAACATAGATACGTACATACATACATACATTCACGAAAATATATGATAGATAGATAGATAGATTCTCGAAAATATAAGATAGATAGATAGATACATACATACATACATTCATTCACGAAAATATATGATAGATAGATAGATAGATTCCCGAAAATATAAGATAGATAGATAGATAGATACATACATACATTCACGAAAATATATGATAGATAGATAGATAGATAGATTCCCGAAAATATAAGATAGATAGATAGATACATACATACACACATTCACGAAAATATATGATAGATAGATAGATAGATCCTCGAAAATATAAGATAGATAGATAGATAGATAGATACATACATACATTCACGAAAATATATGATAGATAGATAGATAGATTCACGAAAATATAAGATAGATAGATAGATAGATAGATACATACATACATTCACGAAAATATATGATAGACAGATAGATAGATTCACGAAAATATAAGATAGATAGATAGATAGATACCTACATACATACATACGTATGCAGGTTCACGATCAATGAGATAGATAGATAGATAGATAGATAGATAGATAGATAGATATTCACGAGAAATAAGATAGCAAGTTAGCTAGCTTGAAAGATAGAGCGATCGATAGATTAATACATACATACATACATACATACATACATACATTAGCGAAAAAATGAGATAGATAGATAGATAGATAGATAGATAGATACATACATACATAAATTCAGGAAAAAATGAAATAGACAAATAAATAGATAGGTAGAAGCCAAAATCAAAAAATGAAGATTGCTTTTTCTTTTTTTTTTGTTATTGACTGACCGACATAAACATATGTCGATGCATACCTTCATTCAGAGAATTTTTTTCCCAAATTCTTCCACCAACTGACAACTCACCAGTTGTCTGCTTCAGTAGTTCATATATAAACCTATATCAAATTAGTCTCAGTAGAATTCTAGGAAATGGTTCCATGGGTAATCTCTATTCTCACAATATCTCGATTGTTACAGAGAAGGACATTTTAGCATGAACATATCGCACAGTTAAATGAGATTTAAATGAGAGTAAGAAAGTTTTTATTCAGTTAGTTTTTGGGGTGTCCTCGTGGTGTAATGGTTAAAGTGATGGACTGCAGAATCATAGTACGCGAGTTCGTACTCCAATCGCGCTATTACATTCACTTTCGGGTAAATACCCTTGGGAAAGGTATGAACCCCCTTATCCTCCCAGCTATGGGTTAAATAGTACCACTACTGTTCTTCTAGGAGAATGGCTTTGGCATTAAATAACCCACAAAGGTTGATATGCCATTAAACAAAGAAACCAAACCATCTGTTAGTTTTGGGAGCCTTGAAAATTAGCATTGAAACTCTACGCTAGAACATAAACTTAGCAGCAGTGAAAAACAACTATATCATCGGCAAGGGAAAATTTGATTTTTTAAAATATTATATGTCTCTTGCCCAATTGACTGAGGGTGTAGAATAAATACACCAACAGTATCTCTGCAGAGGAGTAAGACCCCTCCCCCAACAGGTGTCCCGAATATGACACTAAACAATCTAATGGTAAGGTTCCAGTAATGTGATAGATTTGGGGAATGCAGAGTACCCCTTCATTGCCATCGATCCCTGGTCCACTCTGGTCTGGAGTAGTAGCACCTGATAGGGTCCTATCTATGGTTCAAATAGAAACTAAACTGCATACTTATTCAAAACTGAATTGCTTGAAATAGAACTGTTTTGATATATAAACTGCGTACTTTTGCTAAACTGAATTGTTTGAAATGGAACGATTTAACCATCAAAAGAAACTGCAACGGATACAATTACTCGAGGTCAAAGTGAACCTGGGAGTAATGACAATGAAGTGGTACTGGAATCTCACCTTCATATGCAATTTAGTTTTATATGGAAGCCACACCTTTGAGGGTGGGGGTTCTTACTTATCTGCTGGGGAGACAGTCATATTTTTAGGCTCACTTGTGGCGCTAAAATTATTCTTGCTCAAATGAAATGAAGTTTTGAAAATGAGTCGTCTTGGCTACATTTTGACAAGATTCTGGTTATTTTTATATCCATTGGGTAATTTTGAAAGCGTAACTGCTTATACAAATTCCCTGCTGTTTTGAAAGGAATGACCAAATTCATCGTTTGTAGTAAAAACAAACACACTAACAATGGTTTGCGAGATTAGCAGGCTAAATAACACTCGTCAAACGCATTTACAATTCATTTTCATAAATGCCACTGTTAAGGAAGTAATGAATGATCTAAATTAGTTATCTTGATGATAACCGGGCCATTGGTCTAATAAGTATTGTGTTCGCCAATGGTCCAGGAGGCCGAAGTTCAATCCCTGGTCAAGTCATAGCAAAGATTCAAAAATGTTACTTGATGCAACCTTGCTTAATACTCAGCATTAAAAAGTAAGGGTAAAGTGGAGCAATCCTTGGGAATTGACTAGCTCCCTCCCCTACACCTCGATGCAGTAGCTATTGAAAAGGGAGACTTCTGGTCACCCTCAACTGAAATCGTGAACTTTCTTTTTTTTTTATTATTATATTGAAAATTTCGGTGATTCAAATATGGCGAATGAAGTACCCGCTAAATTATTATTCAGTTGTATTACCCAAATACATGGGAGCTATGATATACCGTTTTTACAGGATTGCGGTTACACATGCATACTTTTGTTAGACTCACGCATTCGCATATACGAGGGTCAAACAAAAAGTTCTGAATTTCACTAAGAAAAGAACCTTAGCAGAACATCTTTGTTGTGGCATCACAATACAACTAGTTATCATATTTACCAACCCCTACTCTCGGGCAGGATAGGTCAATTTTTAAGCGGAGTTTAACAGATTTGAATTCAGAGTTTTCCTTTTCCTAGACTAGTTGCCTCACCAAGGCTGAAGAACCTAGTATGCCCTACTATTTATCCGTAGCTGGAGGGAGAATAATTGGATTCATACCTTTCCCAAGGGTATTAGTGCTATGTGAAATGCAATCAGTCTCGTCCACGATTTGAACTCGTATCGCCGTGTCTATTTCCTGGGACGATAACCATTACACCACGGGCACCTCCTAAATACAACTACTTATAAAACTAGCAGGATGCGACTCAAAGACATTTTTCTAAACGGAGTATAGCTGGCTTGAGTTCAGAGTTTCTCTTCTCCTTGACCCATTGACATATCAAGGTTAAAAAGTCAGTCTGTCCAATTATTTACACAAAAAGGGGTTGAGTTCGTTTCACTTTACCTTAATACCCTTGATAAAGACATGAATCCATCTCTCTTCTCTCCAGCTAGGAGTAAATATCTGGGCTGACTGGACTCTTTAGCTTGA
>OY757934.1:46088054-46095554 GCA_963585895.1 Sepioteuthis lessoniana
ATTAGAGCTTTTCACATCAGCGTTAGCAGCAAGTCTCCAGGACTCTTCTCAGTATTCTGGCCGTTCTCAATAATGCTGTCGTTTGGATGGTCTCCACCCGTCCGTCGACTTCCAAGTCCTCCAGTCCCTTTAGTAATCCTTTAGTTACTGTTCCAAACGCACCAATTACAATTGGTATAATTGTCACCTGCATGATCACCTGCATGTTCCCCAGTTTTTTCATTATTATTATTATTATTACTATTATAAATTATAATAATTATTATTTTTATTATTATCATTATTGTTATTATTATACTCCTTTAGAGTTTTTCACATCAGTGTCAGCTGATGGTCTTTCACTGGAGTTTGAGTGACAGCAAGTCTCTTCAAGTCTCCAGGACTCGTCTCAGGATATTGGCCGTTCTTAGCAGTGCTGTCGTTTGGATAGTCTCTACCCGTCCGCCAACTTCCTATTCCTCCAGACCTTTTAATAATACTTCAGTTATTGTGCCCAAAGCACCAATCACAACTGGCATAACCGTTACTTTCATGTTCCACAGCTTTTTCAGTTCTCTAGCAAGGTCGAGGTACTTATCCTTCTTTTCACTTTCCTTCAGATTTATTCTGTAGTCCGCCGGGTATTATTATTATTATTATTATTATTATTATTATTATTATTATTATTATTATTTCTATTTTTTAATTTATTTAATTAATTGATATTTTTACGGCATCTTGCCGAACTGTGGAAGATGAACACACTCAAGTTTCCGTCCAAACTCCAAGGAATGACCGAGAATGGAATGATGCGAATTTTTAATACATTATAATTTTCATACATTTTGTGCATTTTCCCTCTCTCTCTTTTTAAGAATTAATCATCAGTTACGTTTCTGTTCTTAATCATATGATGAGAAGATTTTAAATATCAACCAAACATTATTTGGGTTTTTGAAATAAAAGCATTCCTCTTTTTATTATATAAACTTTACATGTAATAATTTTCAAACAAGTCTTTATTTTTTCAATTTTTAAATTTCGATTAATTTTTAAAAAAATAAATGATATTTGGATAAACTACTTTAGATAAATTCAATTAATAGAGAAATACTTCTAGACAAATTCACCAACGATCACCGACGAAAAATTATGGGTTATTAAAGGGAAATTTCAGCCTCTGGTAACATACCACCAACATCTGTCTCTGATATTGTGGACTAACATGATAAAATTCGAAATCTTATTTTTGGTTGGTTTGTTGTTTGGTTGGTTGGGTTTTATGGAATATCAACCTTTGTAGGTTATTTAACGCCAAATCCATTTTTATGCAAATAGTCAGTCCTATTTCAAACACTTCAGTTTAGCATGAGTACACAATTTAATTGTCAATAAGTACAGTTTATGAAAATAGTTCTATTTCATACAATTCAGTTTAGGATAAGTATGCAGTTTAAATGTAAGTACAGTTTAATTATGTAAAGCATTTCTATTTCAAGCTATTCAGTTTAGTCAAGTAGTTTTAATTCAGCTAATTCAGTTTAGTATAATTACAGATTTTTTTTTACACACAGTTAAATGTCAAAACAGTTCTGTATTAAACAATTCAGTTTAGTGTAAGTAGAGTTTCAATGTCAAAAACCAGTTCCATTTCAAATAATTCAGTTTAGCATAAGCACGCAGTTTAAATGTAAGTACGATTTAATAGTGAAAAAACATTTCTACTTCAAACTATTCAGTTTACTGAAACAATTCAGTTTTGCATAAGTACGCCGTTATTTCTATTTAACCCATAAATAGGGCCCTATTAGGTGTTATCACGCCGGGCCAGAATGAATCTGAGAGCAATGGCAATGAAGGGGTGCTCTGCATTCCCCAAAGCCCCAGCATTACTGGAACCTCACCATCAGATTGCTTAGTGTGATATCCAGGACACACATTTGGGGGAGGGTCGGTGTATTCTGCCACCCAAGCCGACAGGGCAACTTACTTTTGGAACAACTCTCTTACCAATATAACCATGGGGGTGACTATGTGAAACAATGTGATTGAGTGATTGATTTTAACGGCATGATAACCCTTCTAGGGTTATTTTATACCGAGAGGTATGAGAATTACAATCATATCTATATTTTTGTGAAGTTGTTTATTTAGAGAATTTTGCACACGGTCCTATGAAATATGAATAACTTTTAAACACAATTGTTTGACCTACAGATAGGAACCTTCCGAGTTAGATTAGACCAGGGAGTAATGGTAATAAAATGGTACATTGTGTTCTCCAGATGTTTAGAATAAGGGCTTCACAATCAGATGCAATTTAGTGTCACCCCTACATGAAGGAGTCATTCCTCTCTAGAGGGGATACAGTCAGCGTATTCTAAGTTCCACTGACGGGCGTACAGCCGAAAACTTGCTCTCTCCAGAGGCGTCATAGTGTTTTCTCTGTTTGATTTAGTTTCCCAAGGAGGCATTATTTTCGGAGCGCTCCACCATACAAGTTGCTTGTCAGCTTTTTAGCCTAACGTCATCAAAATAGAAATATAGGTAAAACAATAGATATTTAATTACTATTTTTCTGCTGATTCACCAAAAGTCTCTCGATTAAAAACAAAACCTTACCCCCTGACCTCACTGTTTGGCGCCATTCGTATTCGCTTCCTTTTGAGTTGTCGGTTGCTCTTTCCATACGGAGCCTTTCGCTACCCACTCTCTACTTCTCTCTCTCTCTCTCTCTCTCTCTCTCTCTTGCTCTACTTCCCTATTTATCTCTACCTCTCTCACCTAATGAATATAATCTCTATCAAACATTGCCACGTATATTTGAGTCTATTTTCATTCTATATTGATTTAGGTGTTGTTTCTTTCCTTTTTTTCAAAACTTATTCTTGGCAATAATTAGAGGTAATTAAGGGTTTCGTCATCTTTGTCTTAATTAGGAATCGTGCCGCAATAGCTCAGCAGATGGGGATAATTTAGAAATTAGTTGCTTTTTATCAAAGTGACTTATAACCACAACCCTGCTGAAGAAAAAAAAGAAGGAAGAGGGAAGAAGAGAAAGAAGAAATGAAAGAGACAAATTAGAAAAGGAAGTAAAGTGTGAAAATAGAGATATAGAAGAAGAAGAAGAAGAAGAAGAAGAAGAAGAAGAAGAAGAAGAAGAAGAAGAAGAAGAAGAAGAAGAAGAAGAAGAAGAAGAAGGTATAACACTCGGATTTGTATGCCATTAAAAAAAGAAATCAAAACAAAAAGCATAGAAAGAAAGAAAAAAATAATCCTGAAATAGGAAAAAAGAAGAAAAGGTGCAGAAGGGGGGAAATAAGAAAAGCCTAAAAAAAAAAAAAACGAAATCCAGGATCAGTAAAAATGGAGAAAAAGTTGTGAAGAGAGAAAAAGTGAAAGACAATAAATAAAAAGAGAAAGAAAAGATAGAAATAATAACAGAATGAAAACGAAGAGAGAAAGAAAAGGTTTTAGATAGTAAAAATAAAAAAAGGGAAAAAAAGAAATATTAAAAAAGAGTCAGCAAGCAAAAAAACAGAGTGAAAAGAAAAGAAAAGAAAAACTTTGAAACTGGAGAAGAATGGAGAAAAGGAAACGATAAAATATAAAGAAAAAAAGAGTGAAAAAGACACCCTAACAAAAGAAGAAATTTCAGAGAAAAAAAGGTGAAAGAAAGCAAAAAAAGAGAAAGCAAACATAAAAGATATCAAAAAAAAAAAAAAAAAAAGAAGAAGAAAAGATTTTGAAAAAGCATAGAAATAAAGAAAAAAAAAGGAATCTAGAGAAAGAGAAGTAAAAAAGAAATCAGGGGAAAAAGAAAAGAGTATGAAATAGAGTCAAGAAGAAGAAGAAGAAAAAAAAAGAAGAAAAAGACATTTTTAAAAAGCAAAAAACGAAAGAAAAAACAACAAAGAAGAAAAAGTAGAGAAAGAAGAAAAAAGTGAAAGAAATAAATAAAATGAGAATGATAAAAAATAGAAAGAAATAGGGAAAGAAACGAAGAAGAAGAAGAAGAAGAAGAAGAAGAAGAAGAAGCATTCAAATGGATCTACCAATGTAAACCAGAAGATCATATCTGGTTATCAGGAAAAGAAATGTCGGCGAGTGAATGTGACCAATCCAGCAGACGACTGACTGAGAAAAAGTGAAGAGAGAAAAATCGAGAAGTTATTTAAGGACAAATAGTGGAATACGAAACTAACTTGAGAGCTGCGATGATTCATCCATTTAATATTAATACGAATTTAGTAAACGAAAATGTCGCCCACACAGAGCAATGGCGATTAAGTCGACTTCGAATTACACCACTTGAGACATTACACATTTTAACTTTTTAAAACAGCGTAGAAAGTACTTTTTCGGGATTGCCATCAGCTGCTTCTTCGCTTTCTTATTAATCTCGTCTACAGCGTCTCATTCACGTTTTTTAAATTTGAAATAAAAGCCACAATTTGCACCGAGTTTATTGATTTTAATGGCATGTAAATCTGTCTAAACGACATTTTTCTTTTTCTACAACTGCGCAAAAAATGTAAATATCAATGTACAACGAAATCGACCCCCTTGTTGTATAGTAGAGAAAGACAACAACACTTATATATAAAAGTATAATCTACTTCTTTTCTTTTCCTTTTATTACACGAAATGTACCAATAGTTTGAGTCAGAGAGGGTCGAAATGGCTGAGCTTGCACACACACACACACAGGGGCGAGATACGAATCTTCTATAAAATCTGTTCTCTCCTTTTTCTACTTTCGAGAGACTGGTACAGAGTCATCTCAAGGCATCGAATCATCTTAGTATCTCCTCGTTTCTTTACACTTAGCAGTCTGGCACGAGGCCAGAGCGTAGAGTGACGAAACGTCTAGAAGCTGTCTTCGGCGGTATTATTTCTCTCTGGTCTCCGCTCGTTTCTGCTGGTTATATGATTTTGCGGTTACTCGGTTGCTCGTTTCTGCTGGTTATATGATTTTGCGGTTACTCGTGGACACACCTCCATCTACCCATGCAATTTACATGGCATTTCCGCTGGGGATCAACCTGCGTCATGTTTACTTTGGTAAACAGGTGAATTTTCTGTTTTATGACCCATACAATAAAATATCTTTATCAATGTATCCACGGCAACCAAACATATGTTGCATTGTTGTGCGGTTTGAAGTGATGCCTGGATGTCAATTGATCCCTATCAATTCCGTCAAACGCTTCCACACTTCAGTTGGCGGGAGTGTTGGTAGGGGTAGTTCATTAGATTGCATTATATTAATATCCCTATTTACCAACCCCTGCGCTCGGACAGGATATGACACAAGGTCAATTTTTATGCGGAGCTTAAGAGGTTTGAATTCAGAGTTTTCCTTCTCCTAGACTAGTTGCCTCACCAAGGCTGAAGAACTCAGTCTGTCCTACTATATATCCATAGCTGGAGGGAGAACATTTGGATTCATACCTTTCCCACGGGTATTAGTGCTATGTGAAATGCAATCAGCCTCGTCCAGGATTTGAACTCGTATTGCCGTATCCATTTCCTACGACGATAACCATTACACTACGAGCACCTCCATTATATTAATATCTCTCATTGGTTCTGTCTCCTAGTTTTGGCAGTGGAGGCACAACTCATGTAGCCGGTTTTGGCCAGAAATAACCAGGCAATGCTCATTCCTCCCCAGGTCTATAACTGGTTTGAATTCAGAGCGTTCCCTTCTCATCGAACTGGTTGCCTTATTCAAGTTAAAAACCTCAGCAAAAAATTAATGTCTTTCCTAGGAAATGAAATCGGAGACTCAAATTTCATTATTTCTTGTAAAAGATTATACAATCAAAACGAATATTGTTAGGTATTAATCCAATGCCATTATAAGCAACAATGAGGCTGCTTGATATTTGAATGGGTGGCCACTTAAAAATAACAGGTATTGTAAGCAAGCTAGGCTAAGAGATCATAGTTAGTGAATTCGTTTCCTATTGGTTGCCCTGATATTCCTTGAAGATATAGCAGTTTCGTATCATACCTAGATTGCACTTTTTGGGGAAGGTCTTAACGGAGTCCCTTGGCTTTCTCTCTCCATCCGTACAAATCGCGCATCGCTCCTGGCTGGTCCTCAAAGTATGCGTGAGTCCAAAGAAGAACGTCGCTTATGAGTTCGTCCTTACTTCTTCAGCAGTCTTCGGCATGTTTTCTTCTTCTTACTTGGATGGTTAGCGATATGAAAGGCAACTGACACTACACCTACTGGATTTGTGTAGTTCCCATGTATTTTTTCCTCCAAACTTTTGGTTAGAGTCCAGATGGTGCAACCATGCAGTAGTAGCGCACAGCCGCCGCTTCGAACATCTCTCGTTTTATTTTATCAGAGATGTCAGATTTCCTCATAATCCACTACTTGTTAATAGCTCTACATTCTTTTCCAATGTGTATGTTGACATCGCTTTCCGTAAATAAGATATTCCTACCGAGGAATTTGACCTGGTTTAATAATTTTAGAGATTTGCCACTTGAAGTGGAAACGGCTCCATCTTATTTCAAACACATGAACTTAGTTTTATCTGTGTGCCTGTTGCGGCCAATGCCTCTCCTATTAATAATATCCCTTATTACGTACTACGAACGTCTATAGATTTAATAAAAGAAAAGGTTTTCACATTAAAAAGGCAAGAAGCATACCATATCTAAGAGAAACTAAGACTACCTAGAAGATCTAGGGCTTCTCGCATATACACACGCTAAAGCCGAATTCCTGTTACATAGTTTGGAGTAAGCTGCATGAGATACAGTCAGTGTATTCTAAGCCACACCTATAGGGATATGTACGGATAAGAGTAATTTTAGATACTTTTTTTCCCTTCAAGTTAATTAATTACTTTTGTTATGTTATCTGTCAGAACATACTGCAAAAACCGATGGACTTTTTCGTTGATTCCGGTTTTGTCCGTTTACTAAGTGATGACATTGTTTGTCTACTTTCATTATCAGTTGATATTTCTTCTTCATCTTCTTTCTCTCTTTTTCTCTCTCTCCATCTGTTCAGCTTTGTGTCTAATCTTTAAGCTTTTGATAAGCTTCTATCAGATTAAGCTGACTCGTTGCTGGTTCGTTCTTGACTCCATTTTGTCCAACCGTTTGGTTTTCGCTTCTGTTCAAGTTTATCTGTAGCCAGGCATAATTTTCTAGTTTATATTCATCATTTCAGGATCTGATAGCGAACTTACGTTTTTTTAAAAATAGTTTTGCTTGATCAGTTGCTCTGAGGCTTGTTATTTCCAACAGATACGTCTCACGTGTATAACATTAAAATACTTGGGCGAGTGAACAGTTTTCGAATGATTTGGCACGTGCTGGTTTACTGCATTTATATCTCGTGAACGAAACAGTTCAAGCCATGGAAGATACCCCCCTGTAGTAGGTAGTGTCGGGGTAGTTCGTACACTCACACGTTATGCATTGCTTCACTTCATGCGTGGTTTGAAAGCCACACAAATGAGTGTGCAACTTAGTTTTATTCGATAATTCGTG
>OY757934.1:46100554-46228054 GCA_963585895.1 Sepioteuthis lessoniana
CTTGTTCAATATTGCTCTCAACATTCTTGTGTAATTACCGCCTAGCTTCTTCTCCAGCCGTTTAGTTAGCGTCCAAGTAGTGCATCCATATAGCAGTATCGATACGACCGCTGCCTGGAAGAAACTGCATTTCATTTTATCGGTTAGGTCTGATTTCCATATAATCGATAGCCTATTGATAGCTGTCCATGCTTTCGTTAGCCGTGTGTCGATGTCTTTTTCGATTGATGAGACACTGCTTCTTAGGTTGTGCATGTTTAAGAATTACAAAAACTTACTGAAACAACTAAGAAACTTTGTTTGCTTGTTTGTTTTTTGTTTTTTTATTCTATGGCATATCAACCTTTGTAGGTTATTTAACGCCAAATCCATTTTTATGTAAATAATCTGTTCTATTGAAAACAGTTCAGTTTAGCATAAGTACACAGTTTAATTGTCAAAAACATTTCCATTTCAAACTATTC
Source organism: Sepioteuthis lessoniana (assembly GCA_963585895.1). NCBI lineage: Eukaryota > Metazoa > Mollusca > Cephalopoda > Myopsida > Loliginidae > Sepioteuthis > Sepioteuthis lessoniana. The sequence continues at coordinate 46,101,019 of OY757934.1, forward strand.
AAGCAGTTATATGTAATAATTCAGTTAAGTGTAAATACAGTTTTAATGTCGAAAAAGTTCTATTTGAAATAATTCAGTTAAGCATAAGCACGCAGTTTAAGTGTAAGTACGGTTTAATTGTCAAAAACGTTTATATTTCAAGCTATTCAGTTTACTTAATTCATTTTAGCATAAGTATGCTGTTAGTTCTATTTAACTCATAGATAGGACCCTATCAGGTGCTACCACTCCGGGCCAGAGTGGTCCGGGCCAGAGTGGACCTGGGAGCGATGGCAATGAAGGGGTACTCCGCATTCCCCAAAGCTCCAGCACTGCTGGAACCTCACCATCAGGTTGTTTATTGTCATATCCAGGACACTCGTTAGGGGGGTCTTACCCCTCTGCAGAGAAGCAGTCGGTGTATTTTACAGCCTCAGCCGACTGGGCAAAAGAAACTTTGTATTGTTTTGGGCCATGGCGTTAATACAGACGACCAAGTCTGAAACTGGTTTTCACAATTTCCTTTTAGTGATACATCATTAAGAGATGATTCTACACTTGGACGCTACCAATCTTTGGTTTGGTTTCTTTGTTTAATGGCATATCAACCTTCGTGGGTTATTTAATGCCAAAGCCATTCTTCTGTAAAAACAGCAGTGGTACTTTAAACCCATAACTGGGAGGATAAGGGGGTTCATACTTTTCTCAAGTGTATTTGTTGGAAAGTGTACGTAATTGTGTGACTGCGGTTCGAACTTGCTCACTACGATTCTGCAGTCCATCGCTTTACCCATTACACCACGAAAACACCGCCCGCTACCAATCTTTGCAAAAATATTAAAGAATTAGAACTTGATCTTAACACATCCTAATCCATAATCTGCGGCAGCTTGAAAAAGAACGGGAAAGTGAATATACTGGGTGTTTGGGTTATTTCATATTATTAGTGAGAATAATGACGATCGGATATCCATAACGTCATGTCTTTCAAGGCAGAAAAATGACCCGTTTCTCAAGAATATCATTACTGCTGACGAAAAATGGATATTTTCTGGCATAATTCAACCCCAAAAGCTGTGGATTAAGAAGGATGAATCTCTACGAAGATAGAGCTTCGTAGAAGAAAAGTTATTCTGTATGTAAGATCGGATCACCACGGTATTATTCATTTTGAGTTTTTAAACCACAATCAGACACACAATGTAGAATTATACTCTTCACAGTTGCAACGTATGCATAGAAATCTTCGAAGAAAACGTCTCGTACTCGTCAGTCGGAGGAACGTTGTTTTTCATGACGATAACACAAGGTCTCACTCAGCAAGAATCATACAAAAAATATTGGATTTAGGCTGGTCTGTTTTACCCTACCCACCATATTCACAAGAATTTGTGATTTCTATGTCTTTCGTTCTCTACTCTGAGAGACAAAATAAATAGATAAATAAATAATAATCTAAGATCAGGCGAAAATATTTGTGGAAAATTTCTTGATGGTTGGTTGGTTGTTTGGTTTTATGGCATATCAACCCTTGTAGGTCATTTAACGCCAAACCCATTTTTATGTAAATAATCTGGTCTATTTAAAAAGTTCAGTTTAGCATAAATACACAATTTAATTGTCAAAAACATTTATATATCAAACTATTCAAGACGTTATTAGTAACAATTCAGTTAAGTGTAAATACAGTTTTAATGTCGAAAAACAGATCTATTTCAAATAATTCAGTTAAGCATAAGCATGCACTTTAAATATAAGTACAGTTTAAGTGTCAAAAACATTTCTATTTCAAGCTATTCAGTTTAGCATAAGTATGCTGTTAGTTCTATTCAACCCATAGATAGGGCCCTATCAGGTGCTACCACTCCGGGACAGAGTGGACCTGGGAGCGATGGCAATGAAGGGGTACTCCAGATTCCCCAAAGCTCCAGCACTGCTGGAACCTCACCATCAGATTGTTTAGTGTCATATCCAGGACTCTCGTTAGGGCGGGTCTTACCCCTTTGCAGAGGTGCAGTCAGTGTATTCTACAGCCCCAGCTGACTGGGTAAAAGATTTATTGAGCTTGAAACCAGCTGAAATTTACCGAAGACGAATTAACGAGCCACCTCATAAAGGGTAAAGAAATTTAGAATAATGACGGATGTACAATATTTTGAAATTAATTCAGTGTTAAATTCTCCCCGATTAAATTTCACTTTACTATAACAGAAAGTAGACACAACCTAATTGTTCAAAATCATCTTAAACATAATTTATTTCAGCCATAGATGAGATTCGAACAGGTACTATTTTTACGAGTTAAAATGGACCAAGGGGTAATTTTCAGAGATCCAGAACTGAAGCCTCACCACAACATTATTGTTTTCTTTTCTTTTGTTCTTTTTCTCTTGTTCTGGACATAAATTAATGCTGGAAAGACCAAATAAAGGAGAGCAAAGGTCAGAAAAGTGTGTACCGCCAAACTTCTAAATGTAAAAGTCTTGTCTGTCTGCCAGCCGACGTGCTAAAAATCAGCATGCAAATTCATGACTTTTACTTGTCTCGAACACTGGGGCTACAGAATACACTGACTACATCCCTGCAGAGGGTCAAGACTCTCCCAGCGAGTGTCCTGTATATGACACTAAACAATCTGATGGTGAGGTTCCAGTAATGCAGGAACTTTGGGAAATGCGGAGTACCCCTTTATTGCCATTGCTCCCAGGTCCAGTCTGGCCAGGAGTGGTAACACTTGACTGGGTCCTATCTATGGGTCAAATACAAATAAACTGCATACTTATGCTAAAATGAGTTGTTTGAAAAAGAACTGTTTTAGCATTTAACTGTGTTAAACAAAAATCTGTACTTATTCTAAACTGAATTGTTTGAAATAGAATTGTTTTGACATTTAATTGTGTATAAATAAAAAAAAACTATACTTATACCAAATTGAATTGTTTTAAAATTTTATCAAAATGACTTAAATTCACAATAAATGACCCGAAAAGGGTTTATACGCCGTAAAACAAAACAACAAACCAACCAACCCACCTTGGCACCAATTAAGAAACAAGCAACAACCTAATCGACGTGGGTGGGTCAAAATTCATAAGCTTAAAAGTGCACATGCTGACGTCATATCTACAGTTAATGAATTATCCGACTAATGGACACTGCAACACCGATGGAAGAAGTGTAGTGACCGCAAGAGAGACAATGTTGAAAAATAAATCTCATTTGGTCACATTCCATGTGAATATCTTGGTCAGCCTATGAACTTTTCAGCCGACCCTCGTATGAGACGGGCCACTTGTTGCATTTGTTTTTTCAACTTTGAAAACTCCTCCTTCGTCTCTTCCATCATCTTTGCCTCCCCCACGCCGCTTTTCTGTCATTCGTTTCTCGCCGCCTCCACCATTTCAAGACTGATGATTACTTTTCTCACACCACTCTTCACTCCCACCTCAAATTGAAGATAGATATCTTGTTTACTCCACAAACGGGGTGCGGAGAAGATAGGTAAGAAAAAAAAACCCAAGTCAGTGGAAGGAAGGAAGAAAGAAAGGAAGGAAGACAAAAAAGCGTACAGAAATGAAAGTAGCAAAGAAGTAAAAGACAGAAGAAAAGAAAGAGAGGCCGAAATAAGGAAGGAAAAAATAAGAAGAAAGTAAGATAGGGACAGAAGAAAGATGGTATGAAAGAAGTAGTAAAAAAAAGAAGGAAGGAAGAAATGAAGGAAAAAAAAAAAAAGAAAAAGGTAAACGAGAGAAGACAGAAATGAAAGAAGTAAGGAAGTGAAAAAAATAAAGAGGAATAGAAAGGAAAAAAAAACAGTTAGTGAAGAGAGGAGGAGGAGGAGGAGGAGAGAGAGAGAGAGAGAGAGAGAGAGAGAGAGAGAGAGAGAGAAGGAAGGATCTATATAAAATAATAAAAAAAAGTAAAATTTTGAGCTCGGTGGAGTGCTGATTATGGAAAAGGTTGGAATGATTGCTCGTTTTGATAATTCATAAATAAGATCGCCTTTTTGGTATTGATTACCAGGAAGATGTCGCTGTTGGCCACTGTTGAGGGAGGTGATGTTGACCTGCTTAAAAGTCGTTCTTTTTCCTCAGATAGAAATATTATAATAATATATACATTCACGTGCGAGCGTAAGTGCGTGACAGTACTTATGATTCATAGTGATCTCTTTATGCTTTAGGGCCCAGACGGCTGGGGCTCTAGAATACACCGTTTGGAGAATGATATGACTCCTCCATTGAATGTCCAAGATATGACACTATAACAAACTGATGGCGAGACGGCAGTAAGGCTGGAGCTTTGGGGAATACGAAGTACTCTTTTATTGCCATCGCTCCTAGGTCCATTTTCGCCCAGAGTGGTAGATTCTGATTGGGTCCTATCTATGGATCAAATAGAACTAAACTGTGTACTTATGCTACATTAAATTGCTTGAAACAGAGCTGTTTTGACATTTAAACTACGCATTTATGTTAAACTGAATTGTTAGAAATAGAACTGTTTGATCATTTAACTGTGTAGACAAATGACTGATGTTTAATTAAATTGTTAGTGATACATAAAAATTCTAGAAACCATTTAACTTTGTTGATTAGATTGAATAGCTTGACATAGAATTGTTTTTGACATTTAAACTATGTATTAATGCTAACCTAGATTGTTCGAAATAGAACTGTTTATAGGTATAAAAATCGATTTGGCATTAAATAACTTACTATGGTTGATATGCCATAAAACCAAACTTTGTTGTGCTTTAGAATATATATATATATATATATATATATATATATATATATATATATTGTCATCCATAGACAGACTGTTTCGTTCTATCAGAACTCTTCAGTGTGGCTAGACACCCCGGACGTTCGAAGCCGGGATCGAAACTCGCCCAACTTTACGTTAGACTAAGTTTCAGACCTCTCGGCCACCAAGCGGACCACGTTGGCTAAGGGAATTTTTAAGGTATTTAGCAACAGCAGCAGCAGCCGTTTGTTTACATTTTTATACCCTATCGACTACCAGAGTGCTCAATTCTTTCGAAGAGCTTTGCATTATGCGAGCGGCGGCCGACAATTCCTTCGCCAGAGTGCTCAACCCCCGTGTGTGTGTGTGTGTGTGTGTGTGTATAATCATTATCAAATCACATTGACAGCTCGGAGTTCCTATTCTCTCTTACCGTCCATCCTTATCATCTCTCCCTCCTGGCAAGTCCTCTAGACTGTATCATATGTCAGCACAGACCTGATGAAAGTCTTTTTCTCTTTGTATTTTATTACTGTTCATGTAGTGCATCCATATAGTAGCATGGACACATGTACAGCTTGGAAGAAATTCCGTTATATTTTATCGAATAGATCTGATTTCAGTATGATCGATAACCTGTCAATAGTATTCCACGCCTTCACCAGGCGTATGTTGATGTCATTTTCAGTCGATGAGATGTTGCTGCTGAGGTATGTAAACTAGTTTTCGAATTTTAGAGGCTTGCCTCTTGAGTAGAAATGAGTCCATTTTGTTTAGAACAGATGTACTCCGTTTTCATGAAGAGGCCAACGCCTTCCGTGCTTCCTCTAGGCTATGCAATAGGGATGGTGTTTTTGCGCGAAGCGTCTGCGCCGTATTAATCTGTTATATTTTCTGCAGGTCATTGAATGAATACAAGGAACTTTTTTGAAAATAGTAAAGCGATTATCTTCGGAATTTCTTTCGATAGATATAAACACTGATTTCTTTGGAATTGGTTTTTGTAAAAGTTATTTTGATTTCGCAAAAATTAGTTTTGAGGCTATTCAAAATGGTGAAAAAATCAAACAGAGTGAGTGCTCTAGGCTTGAAGAGAGGTATGTCATTAAATTTTTGCTGGCTGAGAAGTGCAAACCTGAAATTTACTAAAGAATGTGAGATGTGTTAGAAGAAGCAAGTTTTAGTCAAAAATACATATTTACTAATGGGCTTTACTTGGATTTGCTACCGCCAGCCTGGGTCAAAAAGACTGTCCATGAAGTAGAAACAAAGTGACTCTCCGGTAAAGAAAACGTTCCGAACGCAGCAGTCAGTAAAGAATGTCCTGCTGACAGTCTTTTGGACATTAAAGGAACCATCTCTATCGATTTCCTAGAAAAAGCTGAAAATGTAAATAAAACTTCCAATTGGAAACAAAACTCACCATACTTATTGAATAACACACGTCTATATATATATATATATATATACATATATATATATATTACTGGTATACATATATATATATATATATATATATATATATATATATATATATATTTATATACCTCATATATATATATATATATATATATATTAAACATGTTTGATTAAAGAGAACAGAGTCTTCATCATGCCGATTTTATCGTTGATCCGTTCAAGTGTTCGTATAAGTCATTTGACTTCTAGTTGGAATGAATACAAGAAGGTGCAATACATCTATCTGTCTTTCTATCTCATTCTATTAGTATCTATCTATCTATCTAAGCCATTATTTTTATCATATCTTTCAGCCTGTCTTCACCTAACAATTTATCTCTACGTAAATATCTTTTTCATTTTATTTTTCTGTCGGTTTATTTTACTGACTTATATTTGAATAAACAGATGAGAAAGATAATTTACGAATATTTGGATGTGTTGTCAGTATTTTCTTCACCATAAACAGACGAGAAAGACTTACGAATATTTCGATGTGCTGTTTGCATCTTCTTCAGCATGAATAAAATGGAATACACCAGTTTTATAGAAAGACAAATAAAAAAAAAAAAGGAGGACAACAACAGCCACGATAAAATATAGATAATATACATTCATTTGAAGTTCGTGAAATAATTCAGTTTAAATACACAGATGCGAATTTTTTGCGATTCCTAAAATAAATTTAGAAAATAGTCTTAGTATAAAATTTGAAGGAAAAGGAAGAAAGAGATATTTTCACTAAATTTAGAGAAATCATATGTAAGAAATATGCTCGTTTGATTAAAAAAAGGCACTGGGTGACGTCATCAGTTAAGTCTTTTAGCTGAGCCATCGGGGTGTTTCGGGTCTTTCAACATAATACCCCCTCTTTGTCTACTCGGCCCATCCCGGGATGATCATTTCCAGGTTCACCACCCAAAACTAAAAGGCTTCTAGCTAAGTTCGCTTTATAAAGATTTGCCAACGCACTTTACAAAAGTGTCTTAAAAAGAACTTAATTCAATTGTTTATTTGCTCATGAACAGAAATGATTTAAAATCTCCGTAGCTTGACATAATTACTAACTAAATTTTGACAGAAAATTTTCACTGTATAATTTTGGATTAAAGTTTTGTATTAAAAACGAAGGAGATTATGTTGAAAATAATCTGTAAAATAAATGCCTTTTTTTTAAAAATGAGGACTGCCTTATCTATCTATCTATCAATCTATCTATCTATTGAACTAAAAGTTTGAGCTCAGTTTTGTGTATGACAACGAAAAATAAATGAACTTCGTATTTTCTTCCTTGCGGTAAAAGATATCCTGCCTCACACCATTTACATAGTCTTTTGGTCATCTCTACGAGAGACAAATAGTTCTCTCCCAACTTATATGGACTTAGACCAGAGTCTTCAACCTTTTCCATCCTAGGGTGACAAATATGAATTTAGGAAGGTGCGGGGCTCAGGGCGATCTTTAAAGAACAGAAAAAAACAACCCAGCTTAATTCACAAGGCAACAATTTCAATTTATTAATGAAACATCTGATGCTGTTTTCAAACATAAATGACGAGGGATGAATAAAGCAGTTGACTGATGGAGCACTTCAGACAATCGATGATTTACAAATTGCAGACGCAACCGTGCTCTCAGCATACCTCATTTTGGAGAACTGTTCACAGCGGTATCTCGTGCCAAACGTGCTCACTACTTGCTGAGCGTGGGTAATAAGATTGGGAAATCATTCAAACGGAAACACGTGGTTCTTATAAAATTCCTGGATGTAGCGAACAAGGAACATGAAATCTTCTGAAAAAAGGTCAACGAGTTCCATATGCAGTGGATACTTCCCTGGCTTTTGCTGGGCCGTCGGGCATTCGTGCCAGATGGGGTATCGAAATCAATGGCAGATTCGAGGCCGAAAGCCCCCAATTTCGGCTGGGCCACCTTCGGGTGGGCGAGCTGCTTTTTTGACTCCTATGCACCCCTTGTATCGCACTAGACCTCTCGGTCTAGTTCAAGCTATATTCTGGCATACGTGCCTTGATCTAGATTTAGGTCCGTGATAGTGCTAGCCTCATTAGACCCACATTGCACTTAATGGGTTAATGACCAGCAGGGTTCGAGTTTCGACTCGTTCCCGACCTTCCCCTCCCCTTTATCCACACTTTAATCGGCTTTCGGGCTTTTAACCTTGTGTCAAGTCCTGTCTGGTGGGAGGCAGCGACAAATAATCCATCTGCAGTTGTAATGTTACAAATTCAACATCAAAAGCGAAGAGAAAAATTTTAAATAATTAGTTGACAAATAATATTTAATAAATGTACAAACAGAATTTGGCATTAAATAACACACAAGGGTTGATATCACCATCATCATCATCATGTCGTGCTGGTAGCACGGATATCCCTGACCATCTCTCGCCATTTTTCCCTATCGTTCATCGCCTCAGGCAGGTCTTCTGGACAACATCCCGTATCCTCACATAGTTGCTGAATGTATGTTCGTGCTGGTCGTCCTGCTTTTGTACGGCCATGTGTGGGGGTCCATAACAATACATCATTTATGAGTTCGTCCCTGCTTCTCCAGCAGTGTCCTGCATGTCTGGTTCGTCTAACTTGAATAGTTTTCGTGATAGGAGGCAGGTGGCCGTACAGTTGGTGTCTTGTGAGGTGTTGCCACCAGGACTTGTTCAAGATTGCTCGCAGAATTCTTGTGTAATTGCTGTCTAGCTTCTTCTCAAGTCGTTTTATTAAACAACCAACCAATTAAAAAAGGGGTTAGAAATTCAGTTGAGAAGTTAAGTTAATATTACTGATCCAAATCTAGAAAAATATAAAACTAATTATTTTTTCGAGGTTATCTGAGATCTCCGAATGAACATGAGGCTATCCTCCGTATCCCAGGCTCTATGTAAGCAAACCAGTAACCCGTAATAAATGATTAGTTTGGTTTCTTTGTTTGATGGCATATCAAAGTTGGTAGGTTATTTAATGCCAAAGACATCATTGTGGTAGAACATTTGTAGTACTATTTAACTGATAGCTGAGGGGAATAAGAGAGTCTTTACCTTTTCCAAGGGTATTAGTCCAAAAGTGAACATAAAAGTGCAACTGGGGTTCAAACTCGCTTACTACGATATCACAATTGAGAACATTCATCATTATGAGACGGGTACTCCTCAGTAGCAAATGAACGATAAAACGTCTTTTAAGCGCAATTATCCTAAACGCTAATAAAAGCGACTGAACGTCCTTTCTACCCAGCTGGATGTAGCAGAAGAATACGCCAAATACACCCCTGCAGAGGGGTAAGGCCACACCTCAATGAATGTCCAGGATATGAAACTAAACCAGTTAATTGTAGGGTTCCAGTTTTAGAGCTTTGGGGAATGTAGAGTACAAATTCATTGCCATTACTCCCAGGTCAACTCTGACTCGGAGTGGTAGTACTTTTCAGGTTCCAAGTATGAGTCAACAAGAACAAATGTCCTGGGTATGATATTAAACTGCATCTGGTGTTGAGGTTCCAGTCTTGGAGTTTAGGAAATATGGAGTAACCCTTCATTACAATCACTCTGACCCGGAGTGATAGTACTTTCCAGGTTCCAACTATGAGTGTACTATAACTAATGTCCTGGGTTTGATATTAAACTGCATCTGATGTTGAGGCTCTAGTCTTGGAGTTTAGGGAATGAGTAGTAACCCTTCATTACAATTACTCCCAGGTCCCCTCTGACCCGAAATTGTAGAATCTTTTAGGGTCTAATCTATGGTTAATTAATACAATTCATTTTTTTTTTCAACGGATTATTTTTAATAGAATTATTCGTGTCGAATAGCAACATTTGAAGACTTTAAACTTTGTGCAAATAGAACTATTAGTGTTAGATAGCAATACTTGAAACCATTTAACTGTGTGCAAACAAATGATTAATATTGAATAGAATTATTAGTGCTGGATAACAATAATTGAAACCATCAAAGTGCGTGCAAACAAATGAGCTTTGGCTCAGTTAAAAATAATGTTACCTACAAAATATTCGTTAACAAATAATATATATATATACATATCATGTCGTGCCGCCAGCGCGGATGTCCCTGACCCTGTCCTGCCACCCTTCTCTATCATCCATCGCTTCCGGTAGGTCTTCAAGGCTCCATCCTGTATCGGCTCAGTGTTGTATGTAGGTTCTAGCTGGTCGTCCTACCTTTGCTCGTCCATTTGAAGGGGTCCACAGGAGTATGTCACTCCTGAGCTCGTCCCTACTTCTCCAGATATATGTATATATAAATAGAGAGAAAATTTAGGATTAAATAACCCACAATGCTTGAGATGCCATAAAAGAGAACCAACCAACAAACTAACCTACCAACCATCTACATTTTTCATTTTCAATGATGGCTATATTACTGCTCATATGTAATATGGATAAGTACTGCTCATGAATAAATGTCCTACACTTTAATAAAAGCCACTCTGCGTCCGTTAATTAGCAGGACATGTAGAATTTCTAATGGACGAAAAAATCAAGAGGATCTATTTAAACAAGAAAGGATAATTTGACATTTAATTACATATAAATCCTGTTATTTCCTTTGCAATAAACAATAAGCAAATATACAATGACAATTACAAACTCTATATTACTTTATATACATGTTTGTGGTTTAATTCTACGGAAATTACAAGATCAATATATAGTTGCATATTTCATTTTGTGGATAATGGTATTGCTGGTACCAAGGAATCTTCGGAGTTTTTTTTCTTTTTCCTTTTCAGCTTTCGGCAACGTCATGTTGGAGCCAATCCGAACTTCAAAACTTGGATCCATGGACCTCATAAGATCATCAGCAAATCAATATACAATAATCTATGTAAGATCAATATGCGATAATCGAAGGCATGAACTTCTATCGATAGTTTATCGATCGTATGGAAGTCAGACTAATTTGATAAAATTAAACCTCAATTTCTTTTACGCGGTGGTAGTGTCAATTCTATTATATGGATGCACCCCATGGACGCTGACTAAGCGTATAGAGAAAAAGCTTGACGGGAACGGCACAAGAATGCAACGAGTTATATTGAACAAATCCAGGAAGCAACATTCCAAAAAACAGCAGCCGTATTTACTTACCTCCCATCTTTAAAACCATCCAAATAAGACGGACAAGACATGCAGGACACTGCTGGAGGAGTATAGACGAACTCATAAACGACGTTCTCCTGTGGACCCGTTCACACGGACGTGCAAGTTTTGGCCGACCAACAAAAACTTATCAACAACAGCTCTATAGGGACATAGGATATCGTCTAGAAGACCCGCAAGAAGTGATGGATAATAGAAACGAATGGAGAGAGAGAGAGAGAGAGAGAGAATCAGGGAAATCCGTACTAACAGTGCGACTTGATGATGATACTACTTAGTTAGGATAGCCTGCTTTCCCAATAACTTGTCTGCTTTCTTTTCCTTTCTCTTTCGATGTGGCAAGTCACATATCATAAGATTCTTTCTTTCTTTCTTTCTATCTTTTTTTTAAAGATCACAACAAAAAACGACAGAGATCTCACCTTCTGTTTCTTTTTATTGTTTCTTTCTTTCTGTCTTTCTTTATTTATTTCTTCCTTTTATTTATTTATTTTTAAATATTATGTATACAGACACACAGATCTACATACAGAACGCTACACTTGTGTTTTATATCATTAGGAGATAATGAAAATCTTACAACGCTTAAGCCCTGCTAGTTTTTAGAGACTCCTTTTTCTTTTTGTTCGACAAATTCTGATATATCATAATGACTCAACCTAAATGACAACCTCTCCAAAAAGTTATCTTTTTGTTTGGATTTGAATGGATTTCTTTATTATGAATTCCTGGAAATTCTTGTCACAGTGCAATACAACAGTGAACAATTGGCTTCTTTGAATGATACATTAGAAGAAGCAAAAAGAAAAGAACACCTCTATCTGGGCAACGGTGTCGAATGACCATTTTGCGCATTATAACGTCTGTCTGTTGCTGCAAACAATAAAGGAACCGAGATGCAAAGTTCTTTCACATATCTTGCAGACCTGTCACCTTCAGAGCTGCAATTTTGCTGCAGGCAGGAAGCATTGTTTAGCCAGCAAGTCCAGGGATTCCAAATATTGAAAATGTTGTCAAAATATGTTTCAAATCAAAACTAGAATTTTATCTTCTTGAAGATTAGATGATAAAGAAAATGAATAAAAGAAAGCTACCTACCTTCTGAAACAATGTTGATTGGTTGAGTTATATTTTACAGCATATCAACCCTTCTGGCCCATTGAAAATTAAATCAAGGTTATATATATATATATATATATATATATATATATATATATATATATATATATATATATATATATATACACTCTCATTGGCATAACAGGATGTTCGCCGATGGTTTAAGAGACTGGAGTTCAATCCCAGGTCGAGTCATACAAAGACTAAAAAATGTTACTTGATACCTCCTTTCTTAACACTCAGCATTATAAAGTAGGGATCAAGAGTAAGTGGAGCAATCCAGGGAAAGGAGTAGTGCCTTCTCCTACGTCTGCGTAGTAGCTAATGAAAAGGGAGCCTCCAGGTCACCTTCAACTTCGGTCGGCCAACTTATATATATATATATATATATAAGTGTGTGTGTGTGCGTATGTACGTGCAATTTGTTAGCGATTAGTTTGTTAGTAATTTCACTTTTAAACGCTTTGTCAGAGCTCAATTTTTGTGATAAGTTAAATAGTTAAAAGTATTCCTACGTAGCACAAATCCTTTTACTCAATCTTAATCTTTCAAGTACAGAGACTTAATATTTGTAGGGGGGTGTCCTCGTGGTGTAATGGTTAAAGCTTTGGACTGCGGAATCGTAGTACGCGAGTTCGTACTCCAGTCGCGCTATTACGTTCACTTTCGGGCAAATACCCTTGGGAAAGGTATGAGACCCCTTATCCTCCCCGCTATGGGTTAAATAGTACCACTACTGTTCTTCTAGGAGAATGGGTTTGGCATTAAATAACCTAAAAAGAGTTGATATGCCATTAAACAAATAAACCAAACCGAACATTTTTGGGCAAATACCCTTGGGAAAGGTATGAACCCCCTTATCCTCCCAGCTATGGGTTAAATAGTACCACTACTGTTCTTCTAGGAGAATGGCTTTGGCATTAAATAACCTAAAAAGAGTTGATATGCCATTAAACAAAAAAACAAAACCTTAATAGTTGTAATTCTATTCATCAAGTACTTGCAGTTCAGTCGGTTGGGACTGTAGAATACGTCTACTGCGTCTCTGCTGAGGGATAAAATCCCCGTCCCCTAATGAGTGTCCTAGATATGACAAAAACAATCTGATGGTGAAGCTCCAGACCTGGAGTTTTGGGGAAGAAGGAGCAACACTTCTTTGTCATTACTTCCAGGTCCACACTGACTCGGAGTGGTAGTACCTGTTAGGGTCCCAGCTATGTGTCAAATAGAAATGTGTAATCATTTACTCTGCTAGAAACAATTGAACAGTAGCAAATAAAACTATAAGAATCAGATAGCAATATTTAAAACAATTTAACTGTGTGCAAATAAAGCTATAATAATTATATAGCAATATTTAAAAAAAAATTTACTGTGTGTAAATAAAACTATCAGAATCAGATAGCAGTATTTAAAACAACTTGACTGTGTGTAAATAAAACAATTAGTATTAACAATACTTGAAACCGTGAGAGGCTCAAGTAAAAATTGTTACCGAAAAATTGTTTTTAGAAATCATATGTATTGAGCATATAACGAGTAGGATCAGGATTTGGCATTAAATAACCAAAATTGCCCAGTCGGCTGGGGCTGTAGAATACACCGACTGCACCCCTGTAAAGGGGTAAGACCCCCTCCAATGAGTGTCCTGATATGACACTAAACAATCTGATGGTGAGGTTCCAGGGATGCTGGAGTTTGGGGGAATGCAGAGCACCCCTTCATTGTCATTTCTCTCAGATCCACTCTGACCCGGAGTGGTAGTACCTGATAGGGCCCTATCTAGGGGTTAAATAGAACTAAACTGCATACTTATGCTAAACTGAATTGTTTCAATTAGAACTGTTTGACTAAACTGAATAGCTTCAAATAGAAATGTTTTTGACAATTAAACTGTACTTACATGCTAAACTGAATTGTTTGAAATGGAACTGTTTTTGACATTGAAACTGTTGAAACTGTTGAAAAAGAAATGTTTTTGACAATTAAACTGTGTACTCATGTTAAACTGAATTGTTTGAAATAGAACTAATTGCATAGAAATGGATTTAGCGTTAAATAACCTACAAAGGTTGTTATGCCATAAAACCTAAACAATCAAACAAACCAACCAAAACTAAATAACTCAAAAGGGTTTATATGCCATAAAACACACCAAGCAACCAATCACATATGTTTATTTGCACACAGCTGTATGTTTTCAAATTATTTATAATGATATAATGATAAAAATTATTGAACACTTATGTTTGAACCATACATAGGACTCTATCAGGTACCATCAATCTGGATCAGAGTGGACCTTGGAATGATAGCTATGTAGAGGTACCTAATGAGTAGAGTGTTCCTAAATGGTCCAGGAGACCGGGGTTCAATCCAAGGTCGAGTCATACCAAAGACTCAAAAAATGGTACTTGATGCCGCCTTGCTTTACACTCAGCATTATCAGGCAAGGACCAAGAGTAAAGTGTACATCTCCAGGGAATGAAGTAGCACCCTTCTTTACACCTCGGCGTGGTGACTATTGAAAAGGGAGCATTGGGTCACCCTCGACTAACGTCGCCAACTTTACTTACGAGGGGTACTCCACATTCTCTAAACTCTAGGACTTAAGCCTCACCATCAGATTGTTTAATGTCATATCAGGACATTCATTGGGTGGTGATTAACCCTCTGCCAAGGTGCAGTCGGTATATTCAACAGACCCAGCCAACGGAGCGATCCTTTAACGAGAAAATTAAAGAAAATTATTAATTGCTAAAGAAAATTAACATTTAGACTACTGAATTATAATAGAATTGAATACCATGATTAAAATATTTTGACAATGCTAGAAACTATTGCACCTTACTATCTATCTATCTATCTATCTAAGGGGAGCCATCATAACGTAGAAGCTAAAGAGCTGGACAGTGAACATCGTAGTAAGCAAGTTCGAAAACCAGTCGCGCCATGACGCTCAATTTCGGACTAGTTAGCGTCCATGTAGTGCATCCATATAGCAGTATCGAAACGACTACTGCTTGGAAGAAACTGCGTTTCATTTTATCGATCAAGTCTGACTTCCAAATGACTGAAAGTCTATCGATAGCTCTCCATACCTTTGTTAGTCACGTGTCGATGTCTTTTTCGGTTGATGAGACACTGCTTCCTCGGTAGGTAAAAGTTATGTACCCTCTTCTCTCCCAGCTATGGGTTGAATAGTACAACAAGTGTCCTAAAAGGATAGCTTTGGCTTTAAATAACCCATGAAGGCTGAAAGGCGATTAAACAAAGAACAGAAACCTGTTCATCAATCTATATACCTATCCATCATAAATTGTACATATGTATTTCAATCTTTGAGAATATATATATATATATATATAATGTAGCCATGTATCATTTGAAGAGAGGAATGATCCCCTTCCCCAAAGAACGTGTCTGAGGTATGACACCAAATTGCATTTGCTGCTGAGGCGCCAGTTGTGGATGTCTTGGGAGGATTGCGTATACCCTTAAGTACCTTTCCTCTTCGGTCTACGCTGGCCTAGATTGATAGAACCTGTATGAGGCAAATAGATCTGTTTGAAAATATTTACTCTTAGATAGGAATTCTTGAAACCATATAACTTAAAGCTATTTTCATTAGACCATTACTTGGAGCTATAACCGTTTACTTATGATTATTATGATTAGTCATTTGAAAACATATAACTATGTGCAAACAAATCTTTATTAAAAAGAAATAATTTGTAGTCTAAAACTATAAGGAATGGTTCGGTTTCTATGTTTAATGGTTCTTTTAAAGGTTGATATCAACCATCGTAGATTATTTAATGCCAAAGCCATCCTTATTGAAGGATAGGAGTTGTACTATTTAACCAATAACTAATGGGGATAAGGGGTTCATATCTTCTCCAAAGGGTATTAATCCGAAAGTGAAAGTAATAGCGTGACTGGAGTTCGAACTCACCACGAAGTCACGACACAGAATTTTAGCCAAAACCCCATGACTACACCTCTATTAGAGTAAAATGTTGGAAAAAATACAACTGTGTGCAGTTGGATAGGGATACCTGATATGATAAAAGCCAACAACAAAGTCTTAAGAAACAACTACACCAAAAATGTTCATATGAATGTTCAACAAATGTAATCATATATTCATATTCAGTTTTGAAATGTAAACATTTTTTAGATAAATATCCTGACCAAATTAATCAAATTCATTTACCAACTTTACGGTGTCACTTTATTTGTTCACACACACACACACAATATATATATATATATATATATATATATATATATATATATATCAGTGTAAGTCTTTTGGAGCTAAAGGTTGTTCAAAATGTGTGAGAAATATGCTCGATGTCTTTATTAAGCAGAGTTGATTTAGAATCTTAAATGTTAAAAAGTTCACAATATTACTGTCCACATTGGAAGACACAATCGTCTCTCTCTGTCTGTCTATTTCTGTCTGTCTGTCTCTCTCTCTCTCTGTTTCTCTCTCTCTCTCTCTCACACGCATACACACGGATATATATATATATATATATATAATTTCCCATAAGTAACTACTCACCGAACAACATTTTTTTACTTGATTTTCTTCGAAACCAAATTTATGCTTCTTTAACAATTTTCACAACATCCGGCCTCCAGTCAAGGATTGGAATCTGTTTATCTCTCTCAGTCACGTCCTTGTCTTGGAGCAGGACGCTGCAAAAAAAAAAAAAAAAAAAAAAAAAAAAAAACTACTATAATTTTTACTGCTACAATTGCTGCTGCTGCTGCTGCTACTGCTACTACTACAATTACTATTAATAATAATAATCCATATATAAAGCGGCTTATTTCGTCAAGGGAAATATTGCAACTTTTTTCTCTTAATGGCCCAGTCATCTACAGTGAATATATAAATGAAAAAAGTGAAAAGATAAAAGGTAACAAGTGACGTGTAAAAGGTTTTGGATACAAAGTAAAATCAACCAGATACCAGATAAAAGTTAAAACATACCAGGTAAAAAGTAAATTAAGTTTTATAACAGGTATTATGTATATATATATCTTTAAGTTGAGGAATTAATATTGTGAATTGAATTACCATGACCAGAAAATCCACCGAACACTTTCGTATGACATACGGGAACACTGGACAGCTGTTTCGACCTTACTGGATCTCATCAGCAGTGTATGCCGTAATCTCCACCACTGGAGATCGAATCAGTGACCACAGATGGCAGTGCCGAAACTCTACAACAGAGCCATCAGTTCATATTGCACACAAGTGAGGCCAAATCAACCTAAATGTGTCTTACTAGTTACATCCGTACTCTTTCCAGAAGACACGGTCACCCCCCCACAGGGCCACGTCTTCCCAACAAGCTTAGAAATTAACATCTGCGTAATTATTATGACCACAAGGGCAAGGGAACAGATGTATATATTTTTATTTTTTAAGTAGAGGAATTAATATTGTGAATTGAATTACCATGAGCAGAAAGTCCGCCGAACACCTACACACGACATACGGGAACACTGGACAGCTGTACAGGTAATATGGATTATGCAATATATTGATTTGAATCCGTTATAATTATTCATATGTATTTAGCAGAATGTAATGTGTGATGTCTAACTATTTATAAATAAAAGATAAGTAATGAGTTAAAACTGTCCACAAAATAAATGAACAGGTAATTCAAATTTACTGTCTTTCTAACAGAACCTTGACTTCCAAATCAAGACGCCTGTAGAACCTCATACAAAGCTGTTATACGCCAGAGAATTAGCAAATAACAATATTAATAATTGGTGTGCTTGGAACGGCCCCCAAAGGCTTGGTAGAGGGGCTGGAAGATATGGAAATTGGAGAACAAGCCGAGATCATCCAAACTACTGTCCAGGAGACTTGAGGAGACTTGCCGTCACTCACTCTTCAGTGAAAGACCGTCAGCGAACGCAAGTGTGAAAAACTTACAAGGAATAATAATAATAATAATAAGACCAACCTGATCCCGAAAGACCCCTCAAAGGAACCGCCCCAAACAACTATCGACCCATAATGTGCTTACCGATGATGTGGAAAATACTAACGGAACAAATTAGGGAGGAGATCTACTATTCATAGATAAGTCACGGGCTCTTCTCCCAGGAACATAAAGGATTCAGAATCCGAACCTGTGGAACAGGAAAAATACAATATATAGATCAACAGATCTTCAACGAGAGTAAAACAAAACGGAAAAATCTAGCTATGGCCTGGATTGACAACAAAAAGGATGACGATATGGTTCCCCAAAGCTGGATATTACACTGTCTCAAAATGTATGAAATACTCGAAGAAATCAAGAAGACCAATATCACCCGGAGGGTGGAAATAGACAGCAGGAGGATAAACCTTAGCTGAAGTAAAGATCCAGAGAGGTATATTCAGAGGAGATGCGCTATCATCATTACTATTTGTAATGATGATAATGCCACTCAATCACAGTCTCAGGAAATGCACAACCGAATACAAACGCAGTAAATCGTAAGAAAAGATCAATAAATTAATGTACATGGACGACATCAAACTCTTTGCTAAAAACGAAAGAAAATTTGTAATCCTGATAGAGACAGTGTCCATATACAGTCAAGATATTGGAATAGAATTTGGCATGGAAAAATGCGCCATTCTAATAATGAAAAGCGGGAAACGACACATAAAAGATAGAATCGAACAACCAACACAAAATCAGAACGCGCGGAGAAAATAAAACATACAAATACTTGGGAATACTGAAAGCTATCACCATTGAACAAGTGGAGATGAAAGAAAAATTTAAAAAGAATATCTCAGGAGAACCAAAAAACTACACGAGGCAAAACTATATAGCAGGGACCTTATCAAAGGAATAAATACCAGGGCTGTCCCCGTCGTAAGATGCCATTCTTGAAGTGGATCAGAGAAGAACTTAAACAAATAGACCAGAGAACAAGAAAACTAATTACTATGCATAAGGTCTTGCATCCCAGAGATAACATTGATAGACTATACGTGTCAAGAAAAGAGGGAGGAAGAGGACTTGCCAGCATAGAAGACAGCGTTGGCACATCGATACAACGACTCGAAGAATACATTGAAAAGCGTAAAGGAAGGCTGATCACAGCCCCCAGAAATAGTACTGACGACAAGAGGACCAGTAGAAATGAAATAACCAGAAAACAAAAGTGGAAAAAAACAACTCTATGAACGTGTTAAGCGATTAACAAGCGTGATCACAAACGAGAAAACGTGGACGTGGCTAAGAAAGGGAAACCTTAAGAGAGTCCCTTCTAATAGCAGCACAAAACAACGCTATAAGGACCAACCATATCAAAGCAAGAATAGATAAGATATAAAAAAACAGCAGATGTAATTTATGTGGTGATAAAGATAAAACGATCGTTCACATAAAAAGCGAGTTTAACAAATTAGCACAGAAAGAGTATAAAATTACACACGACTGGGTTGGCAAGGTGATTCACAGCGAACAGTGCAAGAAACTGAAGTTTGACCAGACGAATAAATGATATATGCACAACCCAGAATCTGTCCAGGAGAATGAGACGCACAAACTCCTCTGGATTTTTTAGATACAAACGGATAACCTAATCTCGGCCAGACGACCAGACCTTATAATAATCAAAAAAAAAAAAAAAAAAAAAAGAAAAAAAAAGAGAACCTGCAGTATTGTGGACTTTGATGTCCCGGCTGGCCACAGAATAAAACTGAAAGAAAGCGAAAAGAAGGATAAGTACTTGGACCTTGCAAGGGAATTAAAAAAAACTGTGGAACATGAAAGTGAGAGTTATACCGATTGTAATTGGTATTCTTGGTACAGACACCAAACGATTGGTAAAAGGACTAGTGGACTTGGAAATAAGAGGGCGAGTGGAGACAATCGAAACAACAGCATTGCTGAGATCAGCCAGAATACTGAGAAGAGTCCTGGAGACTTGAGGAAAAATGCAAAACCTGGATGGAAAGTTAGTTTTGAAGGACTGATAAAGAAATTGCAACAGCAGGTGAGAGAGCTAAAAAAGAAAAAATCATGCAATGATATATTGATATGAAAAGATGGAAACAAAACAACAGAAGCTCAGACAATACCACTTGAATAGAATATCAAAAGATATTGGTGAAGAGAGACTTAAAAGATACCGAGACAGTGTCAAACAATACAAACAAAACAGGACATTCCAAAATAACGAAAGAAAATTTTACCAAATAGATGGAGGATTCACGTGGACATGCGAACAACCGGATGCAAAGGAAAAAAAAAATTGAAGTAAAATATGTGAACAGAAAGAATATAACAGAAAGATTGAATGTGTGAATAACATATAACGTATATAAGAAATAATAAGAAATAATTAAAAAATAAGAAATATATATAAGAAATAACATATAACATATAAGAAATAATAAGAAATATTTAAAAATAAGAAATATATATATATAAGAAATAATAAGAAATAATAAAAAAATAAGAAATATATCTCAGAAATAACATATAATATATATAAGAAATAATAAGAAATAATTAGAAATAGGAAATATATCTAAGAAATAACATATAACATATATATAAGAAATATTAAGAAATAATTAAAAATTGGAAATATATCTAATAAATAACATATATCATATATATAAGAAATAATAAGAAATAATTAAAAATAAGAAATATATATAAGAAATAATATATAACATATATAAGAAAGGATATAACAGAAAGATTGAATGGATGAATAACGTGAAAAATGAATGACAAGGTCTCGATGAAAAACTCCTGAAATCGATCCGAGTAACTCGTAAAAACCTACCAAATTGGAAAAGACCAGGTCATTATCGCTGACATGGATTCAAGTTTAAAGGATTCCCGTATGTACACCAAGAAGCAAATATACCAGAATAGATGACTAAGCAGAAGTATACATTGATCCAGAAAGACCCCTAAAAAGGAAACACCCACTAACAATTACAGACCGATTACGTGTCTACCTATGATGTGGAAAATCCTTACAGCAAAGATAAGGGAGGAGATTTTTTACTCGCCAGTATGCCGTGGATTGTTTCCATAAGAACAGAAAAGATGCCACAAGGAAAAAAGAGGAACATGTATTTTACTGTACACTGATCATCTCATCCTCAAGGAAAGGAAAACGAGGCAGAAAAATGTAGCCATTGCGTGAATAGACGACAAAAAGGCCTATTATATGGTTCTGCAATCCTGGATAGTAAGTTGTCTGAAAATATACATTGCTTAATTGGCTGGAGCTGTAGAAAACACCGACTGCACCTCTACAGAAAGGCAAGACCACCTAATGCGTGTCATGCAACTGACACTAAATAATCTGATGGTGAGGTTCCAGTAATGCTGGAGCTTTGGGGAATCCGGAGTACCCCTTCATTGCCATCGCTCCCAGGTCCACTCTGGCCCAGAGTGGTAGGACCTGATAGGGTCCTATCTATGGGTTGAATAGAACTAAGATGCGTACTTATGCTAAACTGAATTACTTGAAACAGAACTGTTTTTGTATGCTAAAATGAATTGCTTGAAATAGAACTATTTATTTGTATAAAAATGGATTTGACATTGAATAACCAACAAAGATTAATATGCTATAAAACTCAAACAAACAAACAAACAAACGGAAAATATACTAGAATATTCGATAAAGTCAGAAAATTCATCACGGAAACCTTGAAAAACTTGAAAATTGAATGAATAGCAGGAGGAAAAATTTAAACTGAGGTGAAAATCCAGAAAGGCATTTTCCAAGGTGATGTTCTTTCCTTATTACTAAGTATAATGGCAATGATGCCATTCAGACACCTAATATACATGGGCGACATCAAACTGCTTGCAAAAAATGAAGAATTGAAAACTCTGTTACAGACAATAAGAATATACAGCTGGCATATAGGAATCGGATTTATCATAGAAAGATCTGCGATGCTCATAAGGAAAAGTGTAAAAAGACAAATAACGGAAGGAATAGAGCTGCCAAATCAAGAAAGAATCAGAACGCTTGGAGAAAAGGAAAATTACAAGTATTTGGGGATATTGGAAGTGGACACCATCACAACAAGAGAAGATGAAAAAAAAAAAAGATTAAAAAAAAAGACTGCAGAAGAACGAGAAAGTTTCTCGAAACCAAACGCAGCAAAAAACACATCAAAGGAATTTAACTGCTGGGCAGTCCCTTTGTTAGGATACACGGGACCATTTTTAAAATGGACAAATGGATCAAAGGACAAGAAAGTCGATGACGCACTAGGCGCCACATCTGAGATATGATATAAACATACAGTGTCTATTATGAAAAGAAGAGGATTCACCAGCATTGAATATAGAGTGGATGCATCAATACGAGCAGCCAAAGACTACGTTAAAAAGAACAAAGAAAGACTAATTACTGCAGCCAATAATATCACTGACAATATTATAAGGACAAACGGAACAACAGTTTGGAAACAGAAATAGGAAGAAAAACAACTGTATGGATATTTCAAGTGACAAACTGGCGAAATGAAAATCTTAAAAGAGAAACTGCAGTTTTTCTGATTGCAGCACAAAATAACGTTATAAAGGAAAATTATGTTAAAACGAACATGGATAATACGCAACAGAAGAACGAGTGTAGGTTATGCGGAGAGAGAGAGAGAGAGAGAGAGAGAGAGAGAGAGAGAGAGAGAGAGAGAGAGAGAGAGATGAAACGATTAATCACATTATAAGAAGAGCAGAGAGGAAGTATAGGACTATACACGAGTGGATGGGAAAGGTGATTCACTGAGAATTGTGCAAGAAATTATAATTTGACCACACTAACAAATGGTACTAGCACAAACCAGATTCCGACGCATAGAATCAACTTGGATTTATAATACAAATTACCGAGTTTCGGCCAGTAGACCAGACCTTGATCTAATATTGATGAAGAAAATAACTTTTCCTTCCTTCCTCCTCCTCCTCCAGAAAAAAGACCATTGCAAAAGAGAAAGCAAAGACAAATACTTCGACCCTGTCAGAGAATTAAGGAAGGTTGGGAGCGTAGTTAGTGCTCTTGGAACAGTCCCCAAGAGTTTGCAAAAGTGACTGGTAGAACTGGAGATCAGAAGAGGCCTGGAGAATTAAGGAGACTTGCTGTTACTATTGTATTGTCGAACTGAATGATACACAAAGCAAAATGAGTGCTTAATATATTTATTCTGCACTAGTATCCGGTGCTAACGGATACTCGAAAAAATCCAGTACAATAAGTTACAAACAATTTACAAGAAAAAATACCAAAAAAGAGGAGGGGTCAAAATGCTGTATAACCAAATGAATTAAGATCAGTCTGAATATTAATCAGCTTGATATCGATTTAATAATCAACTTGTTAGTCAACCGTTGAAGTCCTTAACCGTTGGCTATTTATGGCTATGAGCCAGTTCACCTGGTAGAGTGCTGAAAGGGGGTAAGTATACTACAACACATTCAGACTTTACTAAAACACCATCGATAAAATAGGTTTGGTTTGGTTTGGTTTGGTTTGATTAGGTTTTATGGCATATCAACCATTGTATGTTATTTAATGACAAATCTATTTTTATACATATAAACAATCATATTTCAAACAATTCAGTTTAGCTTAAGTATGCTGTTAAAATCTCAAAACAGTTCCATTTCAAACAATTCAGTTTAGCATAAACACATAGCTTAAATGTCAAAACAGATCTATATCAAGCAATTCAGTCTAGCATAAGTACGCATCTTAGTTCTATTCGACCCATAGATAGGACCTTTTCAGGTGCTACTATTGCGGGCCAGAGTGGACCTGGGAGCGATGGCAATGAAGGGGAACTTCGAATTCCCCAAATCTATCTCATTACTGGAACCTCACCATCAGATTGCTTTATGTCCTATCTAGGATACACATCGGGGGAGGGGGGTCTTACCCTTCTGCAGAGAAGCAGTTGGTGTATTCTACTGCCCCAGCCGACTGGGTAATTAAAAGCAGATGTGAAAAACTAACATGGAATGGAATACAAAGAGTATCCATAAATCAGGATATACCTTTTACAAAAAGCTTATCTTCTTCTTGACAGATGACATCAAGGTTTTATTATTTCTTGTGGAAAACCAATTAAAATTCATACGCTGAAATAGGGTATCACCTTGTATCATTTATTATTAATCTCTGCAGCATCTCCTGCTAATAATGTATACACAATTAGTTTCAAGTAACTATTCCCATGTAATAGGGGTGTCCCCGTTGCATAGTGGCTAACGTGCTGAACTGAGACATCGTTGTGAGCGAGTTTGAGCCCCAGCCGTCCAATTACGTTCCGACTAATACCGTTAGGAAAGGCATGTACCTACTTATCCCCTCAGCTATTGGTAAAATAGTACCAATACTATTTTACCCACTCGGCTGTGGCTGTAGAATACACTGACTGCACTTCTGCAGAGGGTAAGACCCCCCCCCCAATGAGTGTCCTGATTATGATACTAAACAATCTGATGGTGAGGTTCCAGTGATGCTGGAGCTTTGGGGAATGTGGAGTCCCCCTTCATTGCCATTGCTCCCAGGTCCACTCTGGCCCGGAATCGTAGCACCTTATCTATGGGCTGTTTGACTAAACTGAATAGCTTGAAATAAAAATGCTTTTAACAATTGAATTGTACTTACATTTAAACTGCGTGCTTATGCTAAACCGAATTGTTTGAAATGAACCTGTTTTTGACATTGAGACTCTACTTACACAAAACTGAATTGTTTAATATAGAACTGTTCTGATATTTAACAGCGTGTAAAGAAAATTTACACTTATACTAAACTGAATTAGCTAAATTAGAACTGATTGAATAAATTGAATAGGCTGAAATAGAAATGCTTTTAACAATTAAACTATGTAATCATACTAAAGTGAATTGTTTGAAAAAGAACTATTTGCATAAAAATGGATTTGGCGTTAAATAACTTACAAAGGGTGATATGCCATAAAACCCAATCAACAGACCAACCAACCAATACTGTTCTTTTACGAGGATGAATTTGGCAGTAAATAACCCACGAAGGTTGATGTTCCATTAAACAAAGAAACCTAACCTATTCAATAATAATTGTTATTGCTTTGCACGTGATTTGCATATGATTTGCGTATGGTTTGCATATGATTTGTGCATTATTTGCATATGATTTGCGCATGATTTGCTTATGATTTGCATATTTGCATATGATTTACGTATGATTTGTGTATGATTTGCATATGTATTTCGGCCTAGTATTAGTAATAACAAAAAATATCGATATGATGGAGGCTCTGTAAGGTTATTCATGATCAAGGCACCCTACATGTGTGGTGCCCTCACGACCAAACCTGGTTACGGGACCCACGAAATAAATATCTTGCTGTTAAAATACTCCTTATAGACATAATGCCATGCGAATGGGTAAAGTTTTTTTTCCAAGGGCAATTTTTAGCTTTTCTTAATGAATTATTATATCAAAATATGTTTCACGTTGATTTTTATCAATAAGCTCTGACTCAATCATCACTGTCTGACATATATGACGGCGACCCCTGGGTTACATGGAGTTTTTTGCAAAACAACAATCATCAGGCAATTAAAAAAATGAATTAAATATATATATATCTAATATATATTTATTTATTTATTATTATCATCATTATTATTATTATTATTATTATTATATAATAGATAATATATCCTAGATATTGAGCACTCTCCATATTATATGGCACTTGTTTCGACATAAACTCACAAAGTGATTTAGTGACAACCAACACTGTTATAATATATATATATATATATATATATATATATATATATATATATATATATATATATTGCAAAATTACAAAATACTCGGATGTGATTCGATGCTTCATCAGTGATTTTTTTTAATTCATTGTGAGTTTCAGGTCTTTTCAACATCATACCCCCTCGCTAAAATAACTTGGTCAAGATCAGTCATTTGTCAGCCTGTATCCAACATCGGCGTCTATTAGTACTTCCTGCAGTTAATTATATATATATATATATATATATATATATATACTAGGGCGAGTCTGATGTTTAGGAATATTTCGGTAATATATCGTACAATTCGCGAGATCTGGATGCTTTTGCCGAGGTCATGAAGTGAACAAACAATACTGGTTTGTGAGATGGTGAGTACACCTGATACTCTCTGAGTGCTACTCACCGAATTTGCCTCTATGGCTTCCAGCACGGCATTGGAATATGCACTTTTAGACCTACCGACTTTGTCTGATTGTTGAGATTCTTGTCGCCCAAACAAAATTTCTTCAACCATCTGATTACATTACTCTTATCAACTGTGCCTTCTTTCCAAAAACAAATGTTTTTGGTTCCTAATAAGGCGTTATGGCTCGGTTCGAATTTGTAAAGCATAAGTTCCCAAATTAGAATGCGTTGCACGTTGCTGTTTTTTTTTTCTTAATATTTTGCATTTTTGACTCTTATTATATATATATATATATATATATATATATATATATATATATATATATATATATATATATACGTAGTTTCTTCAATAAGTTTCCAGACTTTTTTTGTACAGGCATTTGAAATTGTAGTAGACTATTGAAAATTCACTATGTTATTGCTATACATCTTATGAGATGACTGACCAATTTCTATGATTTCAGATTCAAATGAACAGCTACAGCAGGAATTGGAATACACCCTACTAAAACTTGATTGTCACAGCTGGTGAATTTCAAAAATGTAATCTGGACGTGAGGACGCTTTAGAAGAACGATATGCAATAAAATTCTGTTTTAAACTTGGAAAAAATGATGCCAGAGAAACGTATGGAATGCTTCAGACTGCTTTTTGACCATCTTGCATGAATCGAGCATGGGTTTTTGAGTGGCATAAGAGATTCAAGGAAGGCAGAGAGTCTATGAGGGATAATGAGAGATGTAGGAGGAGTAAGGAAGTCAATAGACCAGAGTTGATTGGCTAAAGGGTTAGGGTTACTATGTGGAGGTTTTAAGGGAATTCAAGAAGAAATTCCGCCGGAAGAGACCAGCACTCTTCAAATCAGGTCAATGGCATTTCCAGCTGGACAATGCACCAGTCCACAAATCCATCCTTGTCACAGACTATTTGACCAAGATGGGTATCAAGACAGTTCCTCAGCCTCCCTATAGTTCAGACCTTGCTCCCTGTGACTTTTGCTTATTCCCTAAGCTCTGAGGCTGTCGTTATGAGACAATTGAGGAAATGAAAGAGGCTGTGATGGAAGTCATTGACACGCTCACACAAAAGGACTTCCATGGGGCCTTCCAGAAGTTGTCAGAACGATACAAGAAGTGCATTGCAGCCGGAGGAGATTACTTGGAAGGGGACTAGAGTTTCATGTGTATACTATTAATAAAAGTGCCCATATGAAAAAAGTCTGGAAACTTATTTAATGATCCTCGTATATATATATATATATATATATATATATATATATATATATAAGGGGTGTATGTGTTAGTGTTAGGGGATTGGTACAGCGTCTCTCACCTGCGAAAAAGTAGAAAGTTCTGAGTTTGATACAAACTGAATGGCAATAGCTTTTAAAGTATCATAATGTCAAACAATCTCCAGTCGAGTAAATAATTGAGCGAAGAATATTTGTCTTAATCTGCAGCAACGGAGTTTGTCCAGCAAGGTCTTTTGAGCAATTTCTAGGAATACAAAAAAATGATGGAAAAGTTTATTTCTAATACATGGTGATAGAATAATTGATTCTAATCGTTTCTTTCTCGAGAGAGATTGTGTGAGTGCATGTGTGTGTGCATGTATGTGAAAGAGAGAGAGAGAGAGAGAGAATGCGTGCGCGCGTGTGTGAAATAGGGAATAAGAGAGAGAAAACAGAAGAAAGAAAGAGAGACTCTCTCTCGATCTCTCTCTCTCTGTGTTGGAGAGTGAGAGATAGAATGAGAAAATATGTGTGTCAGAAAAAACAAGTGGGAGAAAGGAAGAGAAAATGTGAAAGAGAAGGAGAGGAAAAGAGATTGTGTGAGTCTGAGAGAGAGAAATATTATTAGAGAGAAAGTGAGAGACTGTGTGCATGAATAAGAGAGAGAGAGAGAGAGGGGGGGGAGAGAAAAAGAGAGTGTGTCAGAGAGAGAGACAGAGAAATACTATGAGTGAAATACTATGAGAGAAATAGAGAGAGAGAAATAAAGTTTGTGTGTGTGAATAAGTGTGTGAGAGAGAGAGAGAGAGAGAGAGAGAGAGAGAGAGAGAGAGAGACTGAGTGGAACAGAGACAGACAGGCCGGCAGACAGACAGAGAAAATTTTGTATGAAAGAGAAAGAGAATATGTGTGTGTGTGTGTGAGAGAGAGAGAGAGAGAGAGAGCGTTCGAAAGAGTGCGTTTGTGGTATATATATATGTGCGTGTGTGTGTGTAAAGAGAGTGTGTGTATGTGAAAGAGTGTGTCGAAGAAACTTGTGTATGTGTGTGTGTGTGAGAGAGAGAGAGAGAGAGAGAGAGAGAGAGTGTGTGTGTGTGTGTGTGTATTTGTGCATGAGTGTGTGTGTGTGTGTGAGAGAGAGAGAGAGAGAGAGAGAGAAAGAGAGAGGACAGTACTCTGATGGCAGACAGCACAGTAGAGGCGGGTGATTAATGGCAGTGCGAAGGGTTCTCGTCAGCAAGAATTACGATCAACAGGTTGGGATTTGATGGCTTCTGTGTCCTGTTCTAAGCAAGCACGTGTCTTCTTCTGTATCCGAATTGAGCCCACGACATCCAGTCTAAGGTGACACGTGATCAATTTGTAACGCATCACGTAAAGCAACTTACTGAGTAGCTTTTTGATCCCTGGAAGATCTTGTAAATGAAGGTGACCACGACCTCCTTTGTTTATCACTCGATTCATATCTATTTATCTAAGTCAATTTACATGTATATCTCTATCTATTTATCTATCTTAGATCGTTCATATCTATCAATCTTTGTCTATTCATATCTATCCATCTATCTATCTGCATGATTTTTTTGTTTGTTTTGGTTTTATAGCATATCAACCTTTGTAGGTTATCTAATATTAATCCATTTTTATGCAAATGAACAGTTCTGTTTCAAACAATTCAGTCTGTGTGTGTGTGTTAGTCTATTCCAATGTATCTGTCTATTTATCTCTCTATCGTACTAGTGGTAGAAAAATTATATATTACTAGCTGAAGTACTCGTCTACTTAATATGCTGATAAGTATTATTTGATGCTTGTTTTGCTTGGTTTAGTTTTATGGCACATCAACAATTGTAGGTTATTTAATGTCAGGTCAATTCATATATATATATATATATATATATATAAATTTCTTTTTCAAGCAATTCTGTTTAGTATTAGTATAGTTTTTGTTTATACACAGTTAAATGTCAAAACAGTTCTTTTTCAAGCACAGTACACAGTTCTACTTGACCCATTGATAGAAACCTATCAGGTGCTACCACTTTGGACCACAGTGAGCTTGGAAGCGATGGCAATAAAAGAGTACTCCGCATTCCCTAAAGCTCCAGCTTTATTGAAGCCTCACCATTAGATTATTTAGTATCATATCAAGGACACTCGTTGGGGAGTCTTACCCCTCCGTGGAAGTGAAGTCGGTGTATTCTACAGCCCCAACCGACTGGGCCAAGCATTTTAAAAATATATTTGGATATAGTTTCAAGTATTCCTATCTAATACTCATTATCATATCGCGCTGGTAGCACGGATATCCCTGACCCTCTCTTGCCACTCCTCCCTATCGTTCATCGCCCTAGGTAGGTCTTCAGGACAACATCCCGTATCCTCACATAGCTGCTGAATGTACGTTCGTGCTGGTCGTCCTGCTTTTGCGCGGCCATGTGTGGGGATTCATAAGAGTACATCTCTTATGAGTTCATCTCTGCTTCTCCAGCAGTGTCCTGCATGTCTGGTTCGTCTAACTTGAATAGTTTTCGTGATAGGGGGCAGGTGGCCGTACAGTTGGTGTCTTGTGGGGTGTTGCTGCCAGGACTTGTTCAGGATTGCACGCAGCATTCTTGTGTAATTGCCATCTAGCTTCTTCTCCAGCCGTTTTGTTAGCGTCCATGTAGTGCATCCATATAGCAGTATCGATGTGACCGCTGCCTGGACACTGTTGAAACTTGTTGGGAACAATTAAAAATATTTAAATCAAATGAAATGTTTCTATTTATCTAATGATGATTTTCATCTTCTTTCTGTCAGTCTTTCAGTCTTTTTGCATCTCTCTCTTTCTCTCTCTCTCTCTCTCTCTATATATATATATATATACTAACTTACTATCTACCAGCATTCACAGTTACCAGGAAAAAGAAAAAAAAAACGCCAGAATTTAGAGATAACAATATCTCGGATCACTGCCAGGGGGAAAAAGAAAAAAAAATTTCGGGAAAAAAAAGAAAAGGCCAACTTCGTCATACCAGTTTAAAAAAATCAAGAGATATACAGTCAGTTGGTCAAAAGAACAAAAACCCACCGTAAAATGCTGCAATGCTACAATTACAAATAGTGCTCAATACTAAGTAGAGCTAATTACTGAAATTAGTTTTTCGTTAGTCGGTGCTAGATACCCTGAGGAGCCGGTTTAGGTGAAACTGTCGTAGGATAGTCCCGACGCGCGAATTTATATATATATATATATGATGTTAGTTGTAAATATAGAGTATGCAGTAAAGTATTAGACATAAGTGTATATTATATACTAAACAAAGATTTGTCTGATTCATGCCCATAAAAGTTGAGTACCCGTTGAGTATCGAAACTGTCTCAGCAGAAAGGGTTCGCGAAGACATGCTCGTCAACTTCTGCTACAATTTGAGAACAGACCCACATACGCCCGCACACGCGTACATAAGTCGGCATGGTTTTCTATACTGACAAATTTCTAGCTTTGAAAGTGTCCGGTTCATAAATAGTGTGTGTGGGTTGACAGGGAAGCCTAACTGTTTGGCTTTAGTTTATTTTATGACCTTTATGGGCACCCATACAAGTGTCGGATGCGCCATTCAAGCCTAAGTCTGACAAACGCGGGCACACACACACACAAACACACACACTCGCGCGCGCACACACACACACAAACACACACACACACATGACTATTACACATACAATGACCATTACAACTATGCATATCTTGAAATACAACGAAGCAATCTAATCCGGTTGCCAGAAAGAGGAAACAACATTCAATGCATTTTGACGAGTTTCATGTAACCATCTAATTTTTAAGACAATACCTTCATGGAATGCTGTATAAAAGAAAGTTACTGAAAGAAAAAAAAATAAAGATTTTCTGATGACCCATGAACGCAATGGCCTCCCGAAGTGATTGCTTTCCCTGATCACATCAATGTTTCTACTCGGGAAGGAGGGAAACATGCTAATATAAATTTCATAGTTACTTCTGTTAAATCAAGAATTCAGCAGATTAAAGAATTTAATGGCATATCAACTTTCATGAGTTATTCACAGTTAAATCTATTCTTGTAGAAGAACAGCTATGATACTATACTATACTATACTAATCTATTTAACCCATTGCTGGTTGAATAAAGGGATTCATACCTTTTCCAAGGTTATTTGTCCAAAAGTGAACATAATACTACGACTGGAAATCGAACTCACATTAACCATTACGCCACGGGGAGTCTCCCAACTCAGATGATTAGAAATGTTTTTCTGTGTGACCGCAGACCCCACAAAATTACCATTCACTTTCAAATTTGACAGCTAATTTATTTAATCGCAAAGTTAAAGTTCTAATGAAAGTCTTGTAATCATGTGTCGTTTTGGTTTGGTTTGGTTTGGTTTGGTTTCTTTGTTTAATGGCATATCAACCTTTGTAGGTTATTTAATGCCAAAGCCATTCTCCTAGAAGAACAATAGGGGTACTATTTAAACCATAGCTAGGAGGATAAGGGGGTTCATACCTTTCCCAAGGGCATTTGCCCGAAAGTGAACGTAATAGCGCGACTGGAGTACGAACTCGTTTACTCCGATTCCGCAGTCCATTACACCATGAGGCCACCCCCGTGCCATTTTGGTTGGATGACAACATCAGTATCGCCCATAAAAAATTATACCCCTGCAATTTTTTCAAATAAAACAGTTACTTCCTTCCAAACTAAAGAAGCCAAAAATTTTATTATTTGGTTTGCTTTGGTTAGGTTTTGTGGCATATCAAACATTGTAGGTTACTTAATACCAAATCATCTTTATACATATATATCAAGTATATAGGATTAGTAAACATTTAGTTGATTACATTTTGAAACTAGTCTGAGCACATTTTTTTGGCACACAGTTCAATGGTTTCGAGAATTAACAATGCAGTAGTCACAATTTAACATCAGTCATTTGTTTGTACACATTTACATAGATTTACATGATATGTAAAAGATTAGTTTGGATTTTTAAATGAGTTGGAACTAATTTGTTTGCACACGATTATTGCAATTGTTTCTACACAGTTAAAGGGTTTAAATTATTACTATCTAACACTAATTCTATTTAATATTAATCATATGTTTGGTCACAGAGAAATGGTTACATGTATTGCTATTTAACACTAATTTTTATATTCAACACCACTCGTTCGTTTGCACACAGTTAAATGGTTCCCACTATTGCTATTACTATGTATCACCAACAATTCAGTTAAGCTTTAGTTACACACAGTTAAATGATCAAACAGTTCTATTTTAAATAATTTAATTTAGCATAAGTCATTTGTTTGCATGTAATTTAAATATAAAACTGTTCTACTTGACTCATAGATTGGACTTTATTAGGTGCTCCCATTTTGGGCAAGAGTGGACCCGGGAGTGATGGCAATTAAGGAGTGCTCCGCATTTCCCAAAGCACCAGCATTTCCGGAGCTACACCATCATCTTGTTTTGTGTCATATTCAGGGCACTTGTTGGAGAGGTCTTACCCCTTTTCGAGGGGTCTTACGTCTCTACAGAGATGCACTCGGTGTTTTCTACAGCTCCAGCTATATCTTAAAGCAAACTAGAATTTCTGTTAGATCGGACACTTCCTGAACTGAGTAAAATGCAACTAACAGTAAAGAATCTAATTAGATTAGATGGGCGTTTGTCTGTTAAGACGATTTGGGATAAATTAAATTTGAACTGCTGATTTTCATTCAGGTTTGCAAACCTAAAGAAGAATCAGTTTCTTTACGAAACCAAACACACACTCTGGACGACTATTTGATCCATAATGAAACCCTTTCTGATACTACCATTCCGGGTCAGAGTGGACTTGGAGTAATGACAATGAACATTATACTCGCCAGAATTGGAGACTCACCACCCAATATAGTTTTGTGTCATGCCCAAGACACCCATTTCTGAGATTGTCTTCAGAGCATGCAGTCAGCATATTGTAAGCCTCACCGACGGAGGGGGTGATCAAATGATTTTACTTCAGGGTTGCCAACCTGAAAAAAAGTTTCTTTACTTGCTAGATCCAGTTTTTAGCTAAAAGGATGCTCTTAACCAAAGGACGCTTGTAGTAGTTGGTTATCGTCGTAGGAAATGGATACGATGACGTGAGTTCAAATCCTACATGAGGCTGTTTGCATTTCACATAGCATTAATATCCTTGGGAAAGGTATGAATCCAGTTATTCTCCCTTCGGTTATGGGTAAATAATGTGGCAGACTGGACTCGTTTAATTTGCTATGGCAACCATTATTTGTCTGCACACAGTTAAATGGTTTCAAGTACTATCTAACGCTAATAATTCTACTTAATATTAATCATTTTTACGCACAGTTAAATGGTTTTAAGCATTCCTATCTCACACAAATGATTCACTTTACGATTACTCATTTGTTAATAGACAATTAGATGGTTTCAAGTATTGCTATGCAACGCTAGCAATTTAATTTAGCATCAGTCATTTTTATTTTTTTTAACCAACCCCTCTGCTCGGACAGGATATGACACAAGGTCAATTTTTTTTAAAGCGGAGTTTAACAGGTTTGAATTCAGTGTTTTCCTTCACCTAGACTAGTTGCCTCACCAAGGCTGAAGAACCTAGTCAGCCCTACTATTTATCCATAGCTGGAAGGAAAATATTTGGATTCATACCTTTCCCAAGGGTATTAGTGCTATGTGAAATGCAATCAGTCTTGTCCAGGGTTTGAACTCGTGTCGCCGTGTCAATTTCCTACGACGATAACCATTACACCACGGGCATCAGTCATTTGTTTGCACACAGTTACAATAGGTGTACATATGATTTGTAACTGATTTGTTGGTGATTTTGTTTCATAAATAGAGCTAATTTGTTACCACACAATTAAGTTTTGCTATTGTTTGTATACAGTTAAATGGTTGCAAGTATTGTTATCTAACGCTAATAATTCTATTTAATAATAATTATTTCTTTGGACACAGTGAAGTACTTACAAGTATTGCTACTTACCACTAATAGTTCTATTCGATGCTATTATTCATTCATTTACACCCGGTTAAATAGTTCTAAGTATTGTTATGTAATATTAATAATTCAATTTTTGCTCACAGTTAAACGGTTTCAAGTATTGAACACTAACAGTTTCATTTGTACGGAGTTAAATGGTTCTTATAGCTATGTAATACCAATAATTCAATTGAAACACACTGTTAAACGGTTTCAAGTATTGAACACTAACAGTTTCATTTGTACGGAGTTAAATGGTTCTTATAGCTATGTAATACCAATAATTCAATTGAAACACACTGTTAAACGGTTTCAAGTATTGAACACTAACAGTTTCATTTGTACGGAGTTAAATGGTTCTTATAGCTATGTAATACCAATAATTCAATTGAAACACACTGTTAAACGGTTTCGAGTATTGAACACTAACAGTTTTATTTGTACGGAGTTAAATGGTTCTTATAGCTATGTAATACCAATAATTCAATTGAAACACACTGTTAAACGGTTTCGAGTATTGAACACTAACAGTTTTATTTGTACGGAGTTAAATGGTTCTTATAGCTATGTAATACCAATAATTCAATTGAAACACACTGTTAAACGGTTTCAAATATTGAACACTAACAGTTTCATTTGTACGGAGTTAAATGGTTCTTATAGCTATGTAATACCAATAATTCAATTGAAACACACTGTTAAACGGTTTCAAGTATTGAACACTAACAGTTTCATTTGTACGGAGTTAAATGGTTCTTATAGCTATGTAATACCAATAATTCAATTGAAACACACTGTTAAACGGTTTCAAGTATTGAACACTAACAGTTTCATTTGTACGGAGTTAAATGGTTCTTATAGCTATGTAATACCAATAATTCAATTGAAACACACTGTTAAATGGTTTCAAGTATTCCTATCTTACACGAATAATTCACTTTACTTTTAATCATTTATTAGCTGGCAGTTAATTGGTTTCAAGTATTGCTATGTAACACTAACAACAATATTTATGATGGATGTTTAATGAAATACAAAAACAAGGGAAGAAATTGTATAGACAGAGAAAGGGGTAACACACTGTTTAATCTATAAATCAGCGTTCATATTTAAAAAGAAAAAAAAAAAAAATAACACGTGAACGTGTAAGGCAATTTCCTCCCTTGTTTTCGTAGTTCATTAAACATCCATCATTGATCTAACGATACTCGATATCATGTTTTCAAAGTCCTGGTGATGGCTTATTAAAACCGAATCGTTATAGCGTCAACTTTCTTTCACATGAAATTCTTCACGTTGGATTACTTTGTTTTTCAATTTTTCTTCATATTGTCGGATATTTTTCCATCATTTACTTCCATATATATATACATGCGTGTGTGAGTGTGCGCTCGCGCGCGTGTGTGTGTGTGCTTGGGCAGCAGTCTTTCATTTAAGCATGTTTGATTAAATAATAAAGACATATTTTGTCTATATAGTTTTATTAAGATCCTTTCAAGTTTCTGGATAAGTGTCTTAGTTTCAGGTTGGAATTGGTGGATGAATTTACCAAAATTGTCCCGAGCGCTTTCGAACCTTTAATCAGAGGTTGTTTGCATATGTAAACAGTGTTTTTTTCTAGAGTTTTTTTTTTTTTTTTTTTTAGTTTTTTTATAACATTACAAAAATACGTAAAATCAGAGTTATATAAAACTGAGATACTGATGACATCGAACGAATTTAAAAAAAAAACTGAACGCTAACAACGAAATACAATATTACCTAGAAATATATATATATATATATATATATATATATATATATATATATATATATATTCTTGTGACTGTTCCCCAAAACAGAACCCATTTGTAAATTTCTGAAAACATGCAAGAGTCTGTGATCTTCGCAAACCAACTCAGTGTTATTTGAAGACTTCAAGCACTGTTTCCAAGCGAGAAAACCACGTCTTCGTTGGCATGTGCGTTCCCAAGGAAACTGCTTTCAAGGAGATAAATTTGACTTGTAATTAAGTTAATAATAAACAATTTTACATAATCAGGCTAATTACTTTATAGTCCAACTTAGTATGTTGGGCATTTTGTCTGTTCTTTCAGAGGAAGAAAAGAAAAGAAAAGAAAAAAAACAATAAAAAATACGAAAGAAAGAAAATTATCGCATTCAGAATTCAACGAGACACAATAATTGCGCCATCACTTTCGCTCAACCGGAAGTTTCGCTGTATGTCGCCAAAAGATATCCTCTCAATCTATTTTCGTCTGTTCATAAGTCATTTCCTATCGTCTTCTCTCCCACCCACCCCTCTCTCTTGCTATTTATTATTTCTCTATTCATTGAAAGAAAGATTTTGGTGATACCAGAATAGAAACGGGTTGATACATCATTAATAATATGAAATCTACGTTTTGCATATCAATCCGAACTGTATATTAAAAATATCAAGCGCTTCATCTAGAGTAATGGTTGGTTGGTTGGTTGGTTGTTTTGCTCTACGGTGTATCAACCCTTTTCGAGTCATTTAACGCCAAATTTAATTTCAACCAAGTATAGTATAAGTATCGTTTTTTGATTACACAGTTAAATCTCAAAATAGTTCTATTTAAAACAATTCAGTTTAACATAAGTTCACAGTTTAGTTCTATATAAAAAAAAGTTTTTATTTCCAACTGATCTGTTTAGCATAAGTACATAGTTTCAATATCAATACTCACCTGGCCTTTTGGTTGGGCCGTCTGGCATTCGTGTCAAATGGGGTATCAAACAATGGCAGATTCGAGGCCGAAAGGCCCCCAGTTTCGGTTGAGCCACCTTCGGGTGGGCGAGCCGCAACCTTTTTTCCCTATGTATAGCACTAGACCTTGTTGTCTAGTTTAAACTATCACCCGGCATACGTGCCCGGGTCCAAATTTGGATTCGTGAAACTGCTTGCCTCATTAGACCCACATTGCACTTAGTGGGTCGATGACCAGCACAGACCAGCAGAGTTCAAGTCTCGGCTCGTTCCCGACCTTCCCCTTCCCTTTATCCCCGCTTTAATCGACCTTCGGGCTTTTGACCTTGTGTCCTGTCTGGTGGGAGGCAGTGACAAATATCATACATAGTTTCAATATCAAAAACAGTTCAATATATGTATGGTTTTTGTTACGCTCAGTTAAATATAAAACAGTTCTCTTACAAACAATTCAGTTTAGTATTAGTACGCAGTTAAAATGTCAAAACAGTCCTATTTCAATCAATTCAATTTTGCATATGTATCAAATTTAGTTCTATTTGACCCATTGATAGGACCCTTTTGGAGGTGCCCGTGGTGTAATTGTTATCGTCGCAGGAATTGGACACGGCGACTCGAGTTCAAACCCTGGACGAGACTGATTGCACTTCACATAGCACTAATACCCTTGGGAAAGGTATGAATCCAATTATTCTCCCTCCAGCTATGGGTAAATAATAGGACAGACTAGGTTTTTCAGCCTTGGTGAGGCAACTAGTCAAGGAGAAGGAAAACTCTGAATTCAAACCTGTCAAACTCCGCTCAAAAATTGACTTTGTGTCATATCCTGCCCGAGCGGAGGGGTTGGTAAATAGGATCAGGTGCTTCCACTCTGGGATACAGTGGACCGAGGAGCGATGGCAATATAGAGGTACTCCACATTCCCCAAAGCTCCAGGATTACTGGAACTTCACCATCAGATTG
The DNA here is from genome assembly GCA_963585895.1 of Sepioteuthis lessoniana. NCBI lineage: Eukaryota > Metazoa > Mollusca > Cephalopoda > Myopsida > Loliginidae > Sepioteuthis > Sepioteuthis lessoniana. Next base: position 46,139,658 of record OY757934.1, read on the forward strand.
TTTAGTGTCATACCCAGGAAACTCGTTGGTGGGGGTCTTACCCCTTTGCAGAGAAGTAGTCGGTGTATTTTACAGCTCCAGCCGACTGAACAATAGAGTAATGGCTAGCAAACTATTTTAGCAGAGTATTTTTTGTGAATTCGATTCTCACTGGGTATCCAATACATCCAATCTTTATGCCACAACTAAGCAAAACTTTGTAAATAACATAATTAGTAATGTGAAATCTATATTTAGAAAATTGAACTGAGTAGTAGATGGCGCTTTAATGGTTAGTAAACAAAACTAGCAGACCTTTAATAGAGAGTTCAATTCTCATTGGATCCCTTTTATATATTCACCAACCCCTCCGCTCGGACAGGATATGTCACAAGGTCATTTTTTAAGCGGAGTTTAACAGATTTGAATTCAGAGTTTTCCTTCTCATAGACTAGTTGCCTCACCAAGGCTGAAGAAACCAGTCTGCCCTACTATTAACCCATAGCTGGAGGGAGAATAATTGGATTCATACCTTTCCCAAGGGTATAAGTGCAATGTGAAATGCAATCAGTCTCGTCCAGAATTTGAACTCGTGTCCATTTCCTACGACGATAACCATTACACCACGGGCACCTCCTCGTTGGATACCTTATACTTCTTGCCTTGTACCATATATAAGCTGAGTTTTAGATGAAACACCTTTGGGCGCTCCACGTAGTGTAATGGTTAGCAAGCTTAACTAGCAAACCCTTAATAGTGAGTTTGATTTTTGAGGCCCCCTATACTTCTGGCCTTGTGTCACGTGTAAGCTGAGCTTAGTAAAACACTATATTAAGCACACCGCTCCACAATTCAATGTTGCCAATTGGCGTTTTAAATTACCCAAAATTATTATAAAAAAAAGTTTTAATGTAATTTTAAAAGAATTTAACAGTATATATTATTTTATTCTTATTCTCACATTTTATATTTTATGCACGGAGTAATATATAGAATAACGTTAAAGCCCTAAAACATCGTGTAAAAATGCGTTTTACCAAATGTTTTACCAATTGTTTGCTGTTTTATTTCCTGGCGTCTGAGGCGCCCCCGTTGGGGCAATGCCGACGGGGCCAAAGGTATTTTTGGATTTGCCAGACGAATGTGGGCTGCGGCCCTGCGTCTGGACCCATTTTAAAAAAGGCCTTTTGCCGTATTTGTCCGAAGTTCTGCTAGGTCTCGGTTAGTAGTAAGACCAACTTCGAACGTAACACCCACAGCGCGAGACTTATAATATTTGTTGGACTGTACAACTTGAGTTAATAGATAGTTAACTCTATTTCACTGTGTATCTCTTCCTTACAACGATACAACAGTCTACATCAAGTATTTTTCTCTCTTTTGTATGTGTCACAAGATATTGAGAAAGCAAGGTGGCTTTCTTGAATGTTGGGCATTTATTTTCATTGGACAAGCGTTTTCTGTGTGTCTTTATTGGGAATCCTTTTGAGATGAGGCTTCTTAATCGGAGAATTATTTTTTTTTATTGCGGACTTTTTGTGCTCATCTTGGTAGTTTTTGTTGTTTCTTTTCACTACGTTTTGGTCAAATTTCACCTCTGGCCTTCTTCAGGTGATTAACCGCGACCTCGGAGAGGAATACTGAGTCTTGTAACCGTATCCCCAGTAATTACTGCCTTCCATAGTTGTCATCTATCGCACCACGTTCTTGACCAAGTAGACCTCTGGCCTGCTTGGGCAGGAATTGAAACCGCTATCTTCTGACAATGCTTACATGGAACCGTACAGACTCAACGCCTCTATCCGCTGCGTCACGGGCTCCGAAGGACGATCAAGGTTGGATTTTTCGGTCTTATAAATCCAATTATTTGTTTTCCTTATCTGGTCTTCCATAGTCGGGTCCGTATTAATTAATTCTCATTCTCTGTGTGGTTTGGACCTTTTTGGTCACATCTTCCACATCTCTGACGTCCTCTCTAACCTTCACTGCGGTGACTATATCTTTGACAATTAAAACACCTTAAAGGTGAAGAATGCATTACTCCACTCTCTCAAGGAATCATCCAATTGTTACTTCTTTGAGCATCTTGGGTTTCTTGAATAATAGAATATACGTGTTTGTATTACACCATCGCTTTTTCTAATAGTCATTCTTTTTTGGTCCGTGACCCCTTGCTTTACCAAGTCTGTTCTTTTGATGCAGCCAAGGATAGTTTCTTGCCCTTAATGAATCCCTTTTATGACTTAAACCTCTCATGCAGGTACACCTTGCATTTTGTAATGTGAAACATCTTTTTCTGATGCATTTGGCTATCCACCTGCATAAGCAAATTGCCGTTTCTAGTCTTTTTGACAGTCCGAAGAGCCGCTCTATTAGGAATGGAAATAATTTGGCTAGTCAGGGTTCTTCCAAATATGCAAGTACAATGAATTTTGGGAATTCTGCAGCTTCAGACTCAAAAAAATTTTGTTATGTCTTTTTATTTGAAAAAGCCAAAGATAGTTTGATCTTTGCTGGTTCTATGTTCTACCAACCACCATGTAGTCCAACTTTACTAAATGGGAAACCTATTCGTGAGACAAGGATACACTACCAGTATACTCGAACTGGGAGTAGAATTTCAAGCCTGGTAATTTCAGACTATTAATTGACAATATTTTATTGCTATATAATTAATTGTCCACTGATTGCAGTCCTATTTTCTCGATGCAATTGATCCCCAGTAACCACTTTCTTGCACCTATACATATTCACCCAACCCCTCCGCTCGGGTAGGATAGGACACAAGATCAGTTTTTAAGCGGAGTTTAACAGGTTTGAATTCAGAGTTTTCATTCTGCTAGACTAGTTGTCTCACCAAAGCCTAAGAAATCAGCCTGCCCTACTATTTACCAATAGCTGGAGGGAGAATAATTAGATTCATACCTTTCCCAAGGATATTAGTGCTATGTGAAATGCAACCAGTCTCGTCCAGGGTTTGAACTCGTGTCGCCGTGTCCTTTTCCTACGACGATAACCATTACACCACGGGCACATCCTTTCTTACGCATATAAGGTAATGAGAGTTGGAGCCTTATCAGGTATTACCTCTCCGGGTCAGAGTGGACCTGGGAGTAATGGCGATCAATGTGTACTCCACATTCCTCAGAGCTCCAGGACCGGAGCCTCTCTCTCCGATGAGAGTGGGTTATACTTCTCGGCAGATATGCAGTCGGCTCATTCTACAGCCCGAGCTAACTGGACTACCTTAGATAAGTATTAACAGTCTCAGTCAATCTACATTTGGAAGTAACAGCAATGAAGAGAGACTCCAATCTTTCCAGATCTTCAGGACTGGAGCCTCAATATCCAATGAGAGTCATACTTCTTGGCAGATATGTATTCGGCATGTTATACTGCCCTAGCCGACTGGGCTATCATTGATAAGTATTACCAGTCTCGGTCAGTCTACATCTGGAAGTAACAGCCATGAAGAGAGACGCCACTCTTTCCAGATCTCCAGGACTGAAGCCATATCATCACTACAGGGGATCCATTTGGTGAATTCTATGTCCCGCCGACTGGGTGGGTAACACGTATAATGCTGGTGTCACAATGTGCTCGTTGTTAAGGACCCTAAAACGTCAAGTAATTAAAGCTACTTCAAATCTCACTTTGTAAAAATATAATTGGTTTATTACCGAATCCGACTAATGTACATATCACTTGATTTAAATGATGTCAAATTATTTGATAACGTCTAATTGTTACATAATTCTGTTTCTGATGAAAGTAGTAAGATTTTTAAAGATGTAATTAGAAGTTTTAGCAGAATTCTGAAGATTTGTTTCGTCATTGTTTGTTTTTTATTTTATATTTCATATTTGATGCTTGTATAAAAAAAAATCAACCCCCATTGAAATTTATATTATGTTTTCTAAACAGAATAATATTGAGAATAAGAAGTGGCACACGGCAGCCATTGTTAAGGCCGTTAAAACATCGTGACTGAAAGAGACGCTGAAACACAACCATCAAAGAATAAAGGAAATGTGTATATTTTTTTTAGAATACGCTGGTGAACTATTTTAATGATTCTTTGCTGTCAAGTCCAAGTTGCATTTTGATTAATTTATAATTGCAGGCTTCGTCATCTAATAAATACCTGACGTAATTGTTGAAGTGCTGGACTGCGGCCTCAAAGTAAATGAATTTGAACCCCACACGTGTTATGACGTTCACTTTCTGACTCATGCCCTAGGAAAAAGTATTAATCCCCTTATCCATCAACGGGTTAAATAGTACCACTACTGTTCTTCAATAAGAATAGCTTTGGTACTAAATAACCCACGAAAGTTGATAACAGCAAATGTCTCATTCATCCTTTTACTTTATAATTTGTCCTTGGCTGATTGTTTGACGATGTTTGATTGTTGGACAATTCTTTTCCGGTGGAAGCAATAAATATTTAAAGATTTTGAAAGGTATACAATAAACGTCTACGGGCAAATACCCTTGGGAAAGGTATGAACTCCCTTATCCTCCCACCTATGGGTTAAATAGTACTACTACTGTTCTTATAGGATAATGGCTTTGGCATTAAATAACCGACAAAGATTGATATGCCATTAAAAACAAATAAACAAAACCAATAATTGTCAGCTGAATTCTGGTTATTCTGGTAATTGTGAGCTGAGTTCCGGTTATTCTCATCATTTCTCAAAACTCTTGAGATTTCCTTTGTCAGTCAATAAAAAAAAACTCAGCTCTATCCAAAAAAGAAAAAAAAAAAGAACCTTCGCTATAGTTTGGTTTTATAATTTAGCCGACTTTACAATCGGACGTAATAGCCAGCTTGAATTTATTTTTATGACGTTTGTACATAAATATACATTAGCTTCTTTCGAGTTAATCGTTAAATTTAATCTAGATAATAGATGCATGAATAACACACGGGTATTTACGTAATCAAGGTACGTTAATAAAGATTTATCATCTTACGGATATGAATTCATTTTTATAGATATATTTTTATTCATCCAAAATTTCTTTTTTTTTCTTTTTTTTTGTTGATATGTTTTTTGCTTTGAAATATTATAGGCCGCCTTTAGTGGCCATTAAGCACAATATGAAGTCATATCATATTTATGTTAACCATATGATGATTAATTACAAATATAGGAATAAAAATGTAGATTCACTCTATAATCAACACTAAATTTAAGTTTCCAATTCTTAAATTGTTGTTTCCAATGTGAAAATTATAATGTCTGATCTCAAGTCTCCCACAATTATTATTAGAATCAACTTTTATAGGAGGTGTCCTCGTGGTTTAATGGTCAAAGCGAGGGACTGCGGAATTGTAGTAAGCGAGTTCGTACTCTGGTCGGGCTATTACATTAACTTTCGGGCAAATACTGATGGGAAAGGTACGAACACCCTTATCCTCCCAGCGACTGTTCTTCTAGGAGAATGGCTTTGGCATTAAATGACCTAAAGGGTTGATATGCCATTAAACAAAGAGACCAAAGTTTTATAATTAAGTACAGCTGCAATCTGATCGATTTCTACCCAAAGGACTCCCCATCTGACTAATGTTCATACTGCTTGATTTGAATTTAGTTAAATTATTTAACTTTACATAATTCTAAATGATATTTCTGTTTTATAAGTTGTGAATGTGAGATATTTAGGATGTTTAAAGAACATATTCACCTTTTTTTGATTTTCAGAAATCGTCATATTTTCTCGTTGGCATAGTAACTTCTATAATTGAAAGATAAGGAGCCTTTTACGCTTCTGGGTCTGTAGCTCTGACTCTTTCAGGTCAGCTAAGCTTTTAAGCCTAACCCAGTTGACCGTTACATTTCGAGGTAGGTAGAGGAGAGAGAGAAAGAGACAATTTATGTCTCAACTTACGCTCTTTTATAGTCACTGATTTGACAACAGAAACTGGGCTAAAAAAAAAAAGGTCTTTGTTGCCAAGGTCAGACAACTGCATATTCGTTCTCGAAAAGAAGCCATCTTCGCTTTTACTGACGGTTGACATTCAGATTTATTAGTTCAAACAAACGTTTATAACCAAATATTCAACGTCACTGATATATCTATTTTAGCCAATGATATTCAGATTGTATCTCGATTTGCACCCCACATACCGTCAAGAAAGATTTAATAAGTAGTTCAATGGTTGCATAAATTTTTGCATTTCAAGAGTAAATCTGAAGATTCTCTATAAACGTGATTTTCGTCAGTTCTCGTAGTCGATGACGTTTATTTTGTCGGCATATTGAAAGAGTTGTCCCAAATTAAAAGAAATATCGTTGAGTCTCAATTATTTAAAAAAAAAATGCGTATATATATTTAACAACCCCTCCGCTCGAGCAGGATATAACACAAGGTCAATTCTTTTTTAAGCGGAGTTAAACAGGTTTAAAAAATGCGTATAATCGAGCATCGATTCAAAGAGTCATACCTGTATATTTAAATCTGTTATATCATAATTAAAGATGAATTAATAGAAAAGGAGAAAAACTTTATAATTAGCATTTAATAGTTGTTTCCCTTGGGAAATTAAAAGGATTGGAGTGAGCGGGTTTTCAGACCCCCACATTATCCTTATTAAACTGTAAACTTGTGTTGAAATTGTTTTAGTGTTATCTTTTTGTTTAGATTAGAGAATTTTAGTGCTTTTTTTAACAGAAATCTCGTAACAGTGTTCCCTTTTAATGACGATTCTCTAAAGGATGCACAAAATCCTGTTGGTTTTTTGGTGTTACTGTATATCAACCCTTGTTGGGTTATTTTCTGCCAATGTCATTTTTGCAGTTAAATCTATGTAATTGTAAAAAAATGATTTATTCAATCGATACCATATACTGGAGGCACTCTCAGCATAACGGTTATCACCAAAGAAAATAAAAACCATAACACGAGTTAGAAATTTTAGACAAAGTTATCTGCATTTCATTTTATACTAATGCTATAGAGAAAGGCATGAATCCAGCCCCATGGATAAATAATGAGACAGACAGAGTTCTTTAGCGTTTGTAAGCAACTAGTCATGAAGAATGAAAAATGTGAATTCAAACCAGTTATAAGTAAAGTTGGCGACTGTAGTCGAGGGAGACCTGAAGGCCCCCTTTGCAATAGCTACCACACCTAGGTGTAGGGGAGGGCGCTACTCCTTTCCCTGGATTGCCCCACTTTACCTTCGATATGTACCTTATATTGCTGAGTGTTAAGCAAGGAGATATCAAGTACCATTTTTAAAGTCTTTGGTATGACGCGACCTGGGATTGAAACCAGGTCTCCCGGATCAGTGGCGAACACTCTACCGTTTAAAAATTGACCTTGTGTCATATAATCTCCGTGGCAGAAGGGTTTGGGTAAATACATACTATATTGTGATATTGAAGCCAATAGAAAAGATTTACACGGTTTAAATTTGACCCATAAATGAAAACCTAACATGTACTGCCTCTCAGGCTAGAGTAGTCCTGGTTGTAATTGCAATGAAGAGGTCGATATATCATAAAACAAAGAAATCAAACCTACACAAAATATCTTTTATCTTAAATCGGGAGAACTAAAAAGGCAAGAATCAGTCGATATCTCGACTATATAACCATTACAAACGCAAACTACGCAGATGATCTAACGCTTCTCGCAAGTACAAAAGCCTAAAAAGAACCCCTACTGTATAGCCAAGACCAATGAGCCGGAGGCATTGGCCTCTACGGGAACGCAAATAAAACTGAGTAAATGTATTTAAACGATAGGGAACTATGACCACTCAAAGTGGCAAGCAACTGAAATTTGTAGACCAGTTCACATACTTCAACAGCAACATCTATCGACTGAGAGCGATTGTCAAATTACGCCTGGTGAATGCGTGAAATGCTACTGACAACCATTCTTGCAATTATAGATTGGTTTGGTATGGTTTGATTTTATGGCTGGATAAAAAGGTTGACATCAAATATGCCTACAAGAGAATTTACTGCCTCTTTCTCTTCGTCTTTCTCTCTCTCTCTCTCTATATATATATATATATATATATATCGCGTAAAATAATACAAAACAACCCAAAAAATAAAAGCACCAAAGTAATAAGCTGAACCATTCTTACAATTTAGATTGGTTTTGGTATGGTTTGATTTTATGGCATATCAATCATTGTAAGTTATTTAATTTCAAATCCAGTTTATATATATATATATATATATATATATATATTTGATTTATAAAAATAATTCAAAGTTAAATGGTTTCAAGTATTGCTATGTATCACTAACAATTTAATTAAACATCAGTCATTTGTTTACACACGGTTAAAGGATCAAATAGTTCTATTTCAAACAATTCAATTTACCATAAACCATTTGCTCTGCACACAGTTTAAATGACAAACAATCGCATTTGACCAATATATATCGGACCCTATCAGGTGCTACCACTTCGGGCCAGAGTGGACCTGGGAACGATGGCAAAAAATGGGTACTCTGCATTCCCCAAAGCTCTAGCAGTAGTGGAGCCTCATCATGAAATTGTTTAATGTCAAATCCAGGACACTTATTGGAGGAGTCTTACTCCTCTGCAGAGATACAATCGGTGTATTCTACACCCCCAGCCAACTGGGTTGGCAATTGTTGAAGGACTGGACGAGTATCCATTTGATGTTTTATGCTGGACCAGTAATGTGGTTTAGAAGACAGAGAAGAATAATTAGCTAATAGATTTGACTTAGATAGAATTTATCGATTGAGCATTGGAGGAAAGATGCAATAATTACAAAGCTTTATTAATGTGGAGTCCCCGAAACGTAGTGGCTAAGGTGTTCGATTAGACATCGTAGCAAGCTAGTTCGATCTTCAGTCGCGTCATTATGTACACTTTCGGACTACCACCTTTGGGAAAAGAATTAACTCCCTAATTCCTCCTCCAGCAATGGGTTAGGCAGTACCACTACTGTTCTTCTACAAGGATGGCTTTGGCATTGATTAATTGAGGAAGTTTAATAAGCCATTAAACAAAGAAGTGCGCGTGGTGTAATGGTTATCGTCGCAGGAAATGGACCCGGCGACACGAGTTCAAATCGTGGACGAGACTGATTGCATTTCACATAGCACTAATACCCTTGGGAAAGGTATGAATCCAATTATTCTCCCTCCAGCTATGGGTAAATAGTAGGGCAGACTAGGTTCTTCAGCCTTGGTGAGGCAACTAGTCTATGAGAAGGAAAACTCTGAATTCAAACCTGTTAAACTTCGCTTAAAAAAAATTGACCCTGTGTCATATCCTGCCCGAGCGGAGAGGTTGGTAAATATGATTAAACAAAGAAGTCAAACCAAAACAAATCGAATCAAAGTTTTATTGAAAAATAAACGGTATGTAAATATTGCAATTCTGCTTAAATATATTTAAGCGTATAAAGAAAAACATGGCGAAGAACATGGTGTCAAATGACTTATATAAAGAGAACTTATTCATTAAACGAGAGATACAACGTTTATTGGGCTTTAACATAAATTTCCCTTATCTGAAAAATATTTCAAATAAGAGATCGAAGATGGAGTGAAAATGTCACAATGAAGCTGAAAGCGCTACTTTTTCATTTGACACCAGATTAAATCAGGTGGCCCTGATCATCATCAAAGAACTCCATCTGGGAACTTCCCATATCTCAGCGTTCTTTATGCTTTTCAAAACAAATCAGCAAAATCCTATTTCAAAATCGTTATGAGCAGACTCAATGCATTCTCTTTGATCACATCGACAGTTTGGAACCTATGGCTTTCAACAATTTTTTGCTTGAGGAAAAGTTAGAAAGTTAAATCTCTCTCTCTCTTTCTCTCTCTCTCTCTATATATATATTGGAGTCTCCTAATGAAAAAAATATTGTATAATTTAGTCTCTTCAGTCAATTTTTTAAAAGAATTATAATAGAACGTCTGATGCTGTGATAGCAGAGGAGGTATTAAAGCTTTAAAATATAATAATTATTATACGATATATATATATATATATATATATATATATATATATATATATATATATATATATATATATATACGAGGGTTGTTCAAAATGTTTTTACCGTCGCTCAGAAGTCGAAGAAAGAAGACATTTTTTTCACTATTTTTCAGTATCATCCTCTTTGATATCTACGCATCTGATCAAACTATGCTCAAAATTGCAATCCCATCACAGAAGAAGGTGGCAACCTGGTCTTTCAAAATATTCTCCACAACACGTAAGACTTCATTAATGCCTCGAAAATGGCAAACATGCAGGTGCGATTTGAATTTAGAAAACAGTAAAAAGTCAGATGGAGCTAAGTATGGTACGTAAGGAGAATGGAGTAGCATTTCAAAATCATAATTGGTTGCTTTAGCTACTGCAACTTGGTCAAAGTTAACGGGTGTGTTATCCTGAAGCAAGAGCACACCAACCTCCATCTTCTCTCGGTGTTTCGATATGATTCTTTCCTTCAGATGTCTGATTTCTGAAATCTTGGACTGTCTATTAATTCTTTTTCCCTTTTAGAGATAATTAATTGTGTTTATATCTACAGAGTAAAGTTTTTTTTTTAGACCGGATATTGACATAATGGTTAGAGTGTTCGCCAATGCCCCGGGAGACCTGGTTTCAATCCCAGGTCGAGTCATACCAAAGACAAAAAAATGTCACTTGATGCCTCCTTGCTTAACACTCAGCAGTATAAGGAAATGATCAAGGGTAAAGTAGGTCAATCCTGGGAAAAGAGTTGCGCCCTACTCTACACCTTGGTTTAGTAGCTATCGAAAAGGGAGCCTTCGGGTCACCCTCGACTATGGTCGCCATCTTTATTTATGTCCAGAGACACCAGACTATTGGTCTAATGAGTAGAGTATTCGCCAATGGTCCGGGAGACCGGTGTTCAATTTCAGGTCGAGTCATACCAAAGACTTAAAAAATGGTGCTTGCCTTGCTTAACAATCAGCATCATAGAGTAAGGATCAATGGTAAAGTGGAGCAACCCAGGATATGGAGTATCGCCCTTTCTTACACCCCGGTGTGGTAGCTATTGAAAAAAGAGTCTTCGGGTTACCCTCGACTAAGGTCACTTAATTTTTTACTTTTATGTCAAGAGAATTAAAAAAAAAAAAACGGAAACCCTCACCTTACCAATATCTGTTGCCTGCTTGAAATTTTGGGAGTGAAGAACCAGATTATTTCTCCTGTTTGCTTTGAATCTTTGATTCAGGTTCGAAGTGGTGAATTCAGGTTTCATGAGTTGATTATCTGAGGTGGAAATTCTTAGAGTTAGCTAGTGAGCAAGTCAAACGTGTTAGTCATTTTCATCTTGTACTCTAACGTCAGCGTTCGTGAGACCCGCCTTGCCGACAGCCTTTTCATCTCCAAGATCTCAATTAAAACAGTGTAGACCGAATCATAACAAGTAGCTTGGGACTTAGCTATCTGTTGATCGTCTGTCATCTAAAATCATACTGGAAATAGCATCAATTTGTTTATCAGTGGTTGAGGGTGATGGATAAATCAATTAAGGATCATCTTCTGTGCTACCCCTGCATGACTTGAATTCTGCTGCCCACTTTTTCCCAATTGCATCGGAAGGGGAACCCTCAGTCAGTATCTGTACCATGTCCTTCGCGATTTCCAGGGGTATCACACCTTTTTTTAAGAAACTTTTGGATTGCTTAGGCCTCTGTTTTGAAGATTTTTGATTCGTTGCACACCTCTCACATTGGAATGGGCTTTAACTGCTGAAGAATTAATAGGAATCTGACTTAAGTGTTTCGAGTTTTATAAGAGGTAGTGCGTTACGGCAACAAAAATGTTTTCTTTCTTGAGAGGCTTAGAGCTTTTTGAACGACCCTCGTATATATATATATATAGTTTGCGATATGTATATACAAAGATTTGATTTGGTTTGGTTCGGTTTGGTTTTATGACATATTAACCATTGTAGGTTATTTAATGCCACATCCATTATTATACATATAAACAGTTCTATTACAAACAATTAAGATTAACATAAGTACACGGTTTAAATGTCAAAAACAGTTCTCTTTCAAAATATTCAGTTTAGCATAAGCACGAAATTTAGTTCTATTTGACCTATAGGTAGGATCCTATCAGACGAGACCTGGGAGCGATGGCAATGAAGGGGTACTCTGCATTTCCCAAAGCTTACGCATTATTGAAGCCTCACCATCAGATTGCTTAGTATCATATCCAGGATACTCATTGGGGAAGTCTTACCCCTTTGCAGAGATGCAATCGGTGTATTCTATAGCCCAGGCCAACTGGGCTCAATATACTAAGAATGATCAGTATAATTGATAGAGAATATACAAGAGCCATTCAAAATGTTCTTGACCTCACCCAGATTTTCAACTTGTCACACGCTTCTCACCAAGCAATGGGCTTCAACAACATTAAAATTAAAACAGAAACCTGAATTAGCTTTTATTGATTTATAAGAAGTGGTAATGTGTTGCCATAACAATATGGTTTGCTATGGCTCTTTTTTCTGCATGAGGCTTCGAAGTTTTCGACCGATTCTCGAACTTATATATATATATATATATATATAGTTTGAGATGCATATGGATAAAAAGTGCTAAATATCATTGATAGAACGTATACAAGGGTCATTCAACAAGTTTTAAGCCTCACCCAAATCCTTGATTTGTCAAACACCTCCCACCTCTATGAGCTTCATCTACACTGAAATTCACACAGAAATCTGAATTAGTTTTTCTCGTTTTATAAGAAGTGGTTGTTTATTGCAACAAGAAAAATGTTTAACTGTTTTTTTTTTCTGGGAAATTCTTAGAAATTTTCGAACGAACCTCGTATATATAAGAATAGCGTAGACACAGGGTCAGCGGTGCTTGTTAACTCAGTTTTTTGCGTATACGTTCACCAGACCAAGTGAACTGATAGTTACCTAGCACAGCTAACTGAATGTCTTCGCCATCGTAACTTATATATATATATATATATATATATAAAGTAGTCAAGAATGAATACTTAATAGAAAATATATAAATGTTTGCTGATATCTAATAAATATTTATATAAAGAATTAGTCCAAGCATTTATGGGACCCTCGGCAAAATTTTATTTGACTTAAATTGCCACAAACAATATTGACTATTGTCAATGCCGGCTCATTGCCAATCCCACCGTGAAAAAATATATTTTATCTTTAATTATACGCGCCATCTTGGTCAGCTAATATATATATATATATATATATACTGATGTGTGTGTTTGGAAGTATATATATATATATATATATGCACGTATATATATATATGTATATATCTGTCTATGTATATGAGTGTGTGTTTGTAAGCGTGTGTATGTGTTTGTGTTTATGTCTAGTTATTCTTCTGACACATGTCTTTGAATATAGTGCATGCATAGTTCAATGCTTTTTCTTGAATTGAATAAATAAAAGCAATATGTTAAAAAGTGCTGTTCACTTGATTTCGTGACCCTTCAATGACGTCACGGAGAAAATGAAATTACGCAATGTTTTGCTCACGTGCAGCTGAACGACGAGTCTCCTTCCTGTTCTGACCTGTGCCTGGCAGGTTTTTTTTTCTTTCCTGATCTCTTTACTACTCATTCCTCCTCCATCTTCTTCTTTTGAATATATCAATTTTCTTGTTTTTGTTTTGCTTTTCTTTTTTCTTTTAGAATATTTTTCTTCTTCTTCTTCTTCTTCTTCTTCTTCTTCTTCTTCTTCTTCTTCTTCTTCTTCTTCTTCTTCTTCTTCTTCTAAGTATATCAATTTTCTTGTTTTGCTTTGTTTTGTTTTTTCTCTTAGCATATTCTTCTTAGTAGCGCCCTCCCCTACATCTTGGTGTAGTAGCTATCAAAAAAGGAGCCTTCGGGTTACCCTCGACTATGGTCGCCAACTTTACTTACTTACTTCTTCTTTTGAATATATCAATTTTCTTGTTTTGTTTTGTTTTGTTATTCTTTTAGCATGTTCATTTTCTTCTTCTTCTTCTTCTTCTTCTTCTTCTTCTTCTTTAGAATTTATCAATTTTTTTTTTGTTTTATTTTGTTTTTCTTTTAGCATATACTTTTTCTTTTTCTTCTTCTTCTTCTTCTTCTTCTTCTTCTTCTTCTTCTTCTTCTATTTTTGAATTTATCAATTTTTTTTTGTTTTATTTTGTTTTTCTTTTAGCATATACTTTTTCTTTTTCTTCTTCTTCTTCTTCTTCTTTTGAATATATCAATTTTCTTGTTTTGTTTTGTTTTATTATTCTTTAAGCATGTTCATTTTTTTCTTCTTCTTCTTCTTTTTCTTCTTCTTCTTCTTCTTCTTTTGAATTTATCAATTTTTTTTTTGTTTTATTTTGTTTTTCTTTTAGCATATTCTTCTTCTTCTTCTTCTTCTTCTTCTTTTGAATTTATCAATTTTCTTGTTTTGTTTTGTTTTGTTATTCTTTTAGCATGTTCATTTTCTTCTTCTTCTTCTTCTTCTTTTGAATTTGTCAATTTTCTTTTGTTTTATTTTGTTTTTCTTTTAGCATATTCTTCTTTTTCTTCTTTAGAATTTATCAATTTTTTTTTTGTTTTATTTTGTTTTTCTTTTAGCATATTCTTCTTCTTCTTCTTCTTCTTCTTCTTCTTTTGAATTTATCAATTTTTTTTTGTTTTATTTTGTTTTTCTTTTAGCATATACTTTTTCTTTTTCTTCTTCTTCTTCTTCTTCTTCTTTTGAATATATCAATTTTCTTGTTTTGTTTTGTTTTATTATTCTTTAAGCATGTTCATTTTCTTCTTCTTCTTCTTCTTTTTCTTCTTCTTCTTCTTCTTCTTTTGAATTTATCAATTTTTTTTTTGTTTTATTTTGTTTTTCTTTTAGCATATTCTTCTTCTTCTTCTTCTTCTTTTGAATTTATCAATTTTCTTGTTTTGTTTTGTTTTGTTATTCTTTTAGCATGTTCATTTTCTTCTTCTTCTTCTTCTTCTTCTTTTGAATTTGTCAATTTTCTTTTGTTTTATTTTGTTTTTCTTTTAGCATATTCTTCTTTTTCTTCTTCTTTTGAATTTATCATTTTTTTTTGTTTTATTTTGTTTTTCTTTTAGCATATTCTTCTTCTTCTTCTTCTTTTGAATTTATCATTTTTTTTTTGTTTTATTTTGTTTTTCTTTTAGCATATTCTTCTTCTTCTTCTTCTTTTGAATTTATCAATTTTTTTTGTTTTATTTTGTTTTTCTTTTAGCATATTCTTCTTCTTCTTCTTCTTTTGAATATATCAATTTTCTTGTTTTGTTTTGTTTTGTTATTCTTTTAGCATGTTCATTTTCTTCTTCTTCTTCTTCTTCTTCTTCTTCTTCTTCTTCTTCTTCTTCTTCTTTTTCTTCTTCTTCTTCTTCTTCTTCTTCTTCTTTTGAATTTGTCAATTTTCTTTTGTTTTATTTTGTTTTTCTTTTAGCATATTCTTCTTTTTCTTCTTCTTCTTCTTTAGAATTTATCAATTTTTTATTTTGTTTTATTTTGTTCTTGTTTTGTTTTGTTTTTTCTTTTAGCATATTCTTCTTCTTCTTCTTCTTCTTCTTCTTCTTCTTCTTCTTCTTCTTGTACGATTACTCATAATTCATGAATTTCCTTTCATTCTTTCTTTATTCTCTTTGTTACTTTTTAAAAAAAATTGAACTCTTCTTTAGATTATTTTACTTTATTCTTTCGTTCTTTCATAAATGTATTCTTTCTTTCTTTCTTTCTTTCTTTCTTTCTTTCTTTCTTTCTTTCTTTCTTTCTTTGTCTGATTCTTTCTTTCTTCTTTTTCTGATTCTTTCTTTCTTTCTTTCTTTTGAATCTCTTTCTCTTTTCTTTTTTTTCTTCTTCTCTTCCTTCTGTTTCTTTCTTTAGCTTATGCAATTAATGGCAATCCCTTCTGCGTTACTTTTGCTGAAAACAAGCAATTAAATTATCTGAACGTGGCCATTCCTTTCTGGTGATTATTGCGATACCATTGCGATTCCTTTAGAGACACGTGATTAGTTGGTCGTCCTAGCAAAGACATTTTATCACAATTACCCACCCACACAAACAACCGCCACGTAAACCGTGTATGTAGTTGATGGTACTGAAATCTTTTTAGTCTGACCAAGAAAGGAATGTTCATGGGCCATACACGTGGCGTAATATTTCTTTAGTTTTTTATCGCCCCAGAAAAAAGTAAATATTTTTAAGGGTCATTTGCTTCTCCCCGGGTTGAGAACTCTTCGTCACTCTTAATAGAGGGTAAAATGAATGTGCTCTTTATTTTTATAATACAGCATTAGTCACTGTAGCGCTGTCATCGACGGATGCTATATCAGGGCTGGCTAATTGTTGGCGGGGGAGGGAAAACGCAAAAACAAAAATCGACTTTTAGGGACAAGATCTTTTATTGTTTTATTGTCTCTGTTCAATCTCTGAAGCTGTGGAAGCCGGAAAACATAGACAGCATTTATCACATGTGGGGTAAGCTTCTTCTAGGAATTGGATTATTTCTGTATTTTTGATTTGCTCCTCGTTCTTCGCTCATGCAAACGCTTATCTTCGCGCATACTAACCAGCAAAATTGGTTTGGTTTCTTTGTTTAATGGCATATCAACTCTTTTTAGGTTATTTAATGCCAAAGCCATTCTCATAGAAGAACAGTAGTGGTACTATTTAACCCATAGCTGGGAGGATAAGGGGGTTCATACCTTTCCCAAGGGTATTTGCCTGAAAGAGAACGTAATTGCGCGACTGGAGTACGAACTCGCGTACTACGATTCCGCAGCCCATCGATTTAACCATTACACCACGAGGACACCCCCTAACCAGCAAAAGTGAAAAAAAAGAAATGACCAAATCATGATATCCGTGAAGATAGTATTGTAAATAAATAGAACCGGAGCGTAGAGTTAAGTTATCAAAAGAATTGAAAAAAAGAAAGATGGAGCTAGTTTTACTCCGACACAACAGAATTTAAAAGCTGAAATTATTGTACTACTGCACTTGCCTCATTCTAGCATTAAGTCTCTTGTCAGTAATGTAAATTTTCAAAGTCGAGTTCATTCTTGAGATTTATTTTGTGTTTGAGACGGCAAAACAATAGGAGGTGCCCGTAGTGTAATGGTTATCGTCGAAGGAAATGGACACGGCGACACGAGTTCAAATCCTGGACGAGACTGATTGCATTTCACATAGCACTAATACCCTTAGGGAAGGTATGAATCCAATTATTCTCCCTCCAGCTATGGGTAAATAGTGGTGCAGACTGGGTTCGTCCCTAGTGTAGGAAAGGGAAAACTCTGAATTCAAGCCTGTTAAACTTCGTTTAAAAATTGACCTTGTGCCATATCCTGTCCGAGCGGAAGGGGTTGGTAAATATATACATATATATATATATATATATATATATATATATATACTTGCGTTCACAGAACAGCCCATCTTCACTTCTGCCTTGTGTGGATGACACTTAGTTGGTGACCCCTGCTAGATCAATTGTATCAAGTTATAGTTAGCCCAGTGGAAGAGATGTAGAATTCTGTCGGCTTTTTTCTTTTTTTGATAATATTTTGATAGTATCTCTTCACGCTCCGGTACTATTTATTTACAATACTACTAAATGGAGCTATTTTTTCTCCGACACAACAGAATTTAGAAGCTGAAATCATTGCACTACTTCACTTGCCTCATTTTAGCATCAAGTCTCTTGTCAGTAATGTAAGTTTTCAAGGTTGAGCATGTATTCATTCTTGAGATTTATTTCATTTTAGAGACAGCCAAACATTTTGACGTTGGGTTACTAAATTTAGCAATCATAATTATTGGACACCCTGGAAGGTTTCAAATAGTTTTTTTTAAATACTCGTTAAAAAAACGGTTCCTATTTTCTATAATATCTATCTATCTATCTATCTATCACCAATAAAAACAAGACTCGCAAGATTCGAGAACTTAGCTATAAAATCATAAAACTAAACTCTCAATGAAATCTTAAGATAAGGATAGGGATTCTTACATGAATTTGACTTCTAAAATTCCACTATTCATGGCACATTTACACACGAAGTATTTTTATTTGAACTTTGCAGTAGGTTCAGTTTCTGTGTTATTGTTGATGATACTAGTGACATCAAGTGTTTGCAGGTTGTTTTGTGTTTAATGTGTGCGGGAATGTACACTCAAAAGCATCACTATTCGATATACGGGCAATATTCGATATACAATATTTTATTCGATGGAGACGCTCGTTGGGTAAGCGGTAATCGTCGTAAGAAATGGACACAGTGAACCAAGTTCAAATTTTGAACAATTTGGTTTGGTTGGATTTTATGGCATATCAACCCTTGTATTTGATTCAATGTCAAATCCTGCTTATATATATATATATATATATATACGCTCCCCCATGGGGGTTGAGCACTCTGGCGAAGGAATCGTCGGCCGCCGCTAGCGTAATGTAAAGCTCTTCGAAAGAATTGAGCACTCTGGTAGCCGATAGGGTATAAAAAATGTAAACAAATGGCTGCTGCTGCTGTTGTTAAATAAATACCTTAAAAATTCCCTTAGCCGATGTGGTCCGCTTGGTGGCCGAGAGGTCTGAAACTTAGTCTAACGTAAAGTTAAACGGGTTTCGATCCCGGCTTCGAGCGTCCTGCGTGTCTAGCCACACTGAAGAGTTCTGATAGAACGAAACAGTCTGTCTGTGGATGACAATATATATATATATATATATATATATATATATATATATACATATGATTTGATTTGGTTTGGATGGGTTTTATGGAATATCAACCATCGTAGGTTATTTAATGCCAAATCCTCTTTATACATATATATTGAATACATTTGGTTTGGTTTTATGGCATATCAACCATTGTAGGTTATTTAATGCCAAAGCCTGTTTATATATATATATATATATTTGGTTAGGTTTTAAGATATATATCAACCCATGTTGGTTATTTAATGCCATATCCTGTTTATATATATATTAAATATATATGATTTGTAAACACATTTTGTAGATAACATTCTCGAACAAGCCTGAGTTCTTTTTTGCATACAGTCTCATGGTTTCAAATTTTAGAATATAACAGTCATAATTCAACATCAGTCGTTTGTTTGCACACACTTTGTTCTATTTGACCGATTGATAGGATTCTATTAGGTGCTACCATTCCCGGTCAGAGTGGATCTGGGAGAAATGGTAATAAAAGGGTATTCCAAATTCCCCAAATATCTTAGGCTGGAAGAATCAGATGGTTTAATGTCCTATCCAAGATACTAGTTGAGAGGGTCTTGCATCTCTGCAGGAATTCCCCGGCTGACTAGGCTGAATTTTGGACGAGACTGTATTTCATAGCGATAATACATTTGGAAGGGTTATGAATTCAGCTGTTCTCTCTCCAGCAATGAGAAAATAATTGTACAGACTTGGCTCTTTAACATTAGCATAGCAACTAATCTAGGAGAAGGAAAACTTTGAATTTAAACCTGTTAAACTCCGCACAAAAACTGATTTAGTATTACATCTCGCACATGCGGCGGTGGTGGGGGGTAAATACTTACAGGTATTTCCGATATTTACAGATAAACCTGTATTTAAGAAGAGTGTATAATCTGAGTAACTTCGAGTTTTAATCATTTGATCGGCCATTCATGTTGGTCGTAGCTTGAAACGTATGCTCGTTCCAGACTATGCAGCAGGGATATATAGTGGAGATTTAAAAAAAAATGTTTTAGAATTTTTATAAGAATTAATCTATTTTATTTTTCAATTTCGATGTGAAAGGAATTTTAAATAATTTTCTAAAGTACACATAGAGATGCAATTTTTTGAAAAAAATTAAAATATTCTTTATTCTTATAAGGGTTATATATATATATATATATATGTGTGTGTGTGTGTGTGTGTGTGTGTGTACAGATGTCGACTGAGTGATGTTAATGCGATATCAATACGTCTGGGGTTATTCTATGCTAGGAAATTACAGACATTGTATGTTTATATATAATCTTTTTTTGTGTGTGCACGTCATTTCTGAAGTACTTTTTTGAACACAGTTATATGGTATCAAGTATTCCCATCTAATACAATTACTTTTTAAGCAGATCTGTCAGAGTCAAACAGTTAAAACCACTCCGGGTCAGAGTAGATCTTAGAGTAATATTGAGTCGTTCTTCATGCTTAGATCTCCAAACTAGAGCCCCACCACTAGATGCAGTTTAGTGTCATGTATAGGATACCATTTTAGGGGGCATGGGGGATCTTAGCCCTCTGCAGCAGATATAGTCAACGTATTTTAAGTCTTACTGACGAGGCGTAAAGATAACTTTGATAAATCTTTTTTTCGATAAATGTAAACTTTGTATTGTTTTGAATTGGTTTATTGTAAAGATAATTTTAATCTCTAAAAAATATTTGTCTTGAGGCTGTTCAAACAAGTGTCAAATCAAACAGAGTACTCCATGCTCTAGGTTTGAACAGCGGTGTGTCGTCAAATTTTTGCTGGCTAAGAACTGCAATCCATGAGAAATTTATAGAAGAATGTGTGATGTGTACGGAGAAAGATGTTTTAATCAAAAATGTTTACAAGTAGGGTGAACATGGGTTTACCACGATGTGGCTGAAACGAAAAGACAGTGCATGGAGTGAAAACACACTGACACTCCGATAAAAAAAGTTCCGGACGCAGCAGTCAGCAAAGAAGGTCATGCTGATAACCTTCTGGGATATGAAAGGAGCCATCACTATTGATTTATTTAAAAAAAAAGTTTCAACAGTAAACAGTACTTTCTTACTGCCAACTTTTTAGGCAAAAAAATTACCTTATTCATTGAATGTCCCTAGTATTTTACGTCCGAATTTAAGTCAATAACTTTGTTAAATAGTTTATGAAGTTGGATTTATCAAGATTTTTTTGAGACCTATAAAGTTGTTTTTACAGAAAATTCCATTCGCGTTCAAAAACTTTAGATGAATCTGTACTCTTAAAAACTTTTGGCCGACATGAGTTCTAATTCAAATAATTCTGTTTAGTATAAGTATAGATTTTATTTACACACGGTTAAATGTCAAAGCAGTTCTATATTGAACAATTTAGTTTAGCGTAAGTACAGTTTCTATGTCAAAAAAAGTTCCATTTCAAACAATTCAGTTTTGCATAACTACGCAGTTTAAATGTAAGTACTGTTTAATTGTCAAAAACATTTCTATTTCAAGCTATTCAGTTTAGTCAAACAGTTCTAATTCAAACAATTTAGTTTAGCATAAGTATTCAGTTTATTGAAAGTACTGTTTAATTGTCAAAAACAATTATATTTCCAGCTATTCAGTTTAGACAATCAGTTCTAATTCAAACAATTCAGTTCAGCTTGAGCATGCAGTTTAATTCTATTTGACCCATAGATAGGGTCCTTTCAGGTGCTACCATTTTTTTCAGACCTAAAATGTTGTTTCAACAGAAAATTCCATTCGTGATCAAAAATTTTGGATAGTTCTGTACTTTTTAAAAAGAAAAAAAGAAATATGTTTTGGCCGACATTTAATGTACATAATCCTGTAATCAAAGTTGATTCTTAGTTAAGATACCGACTTCTTTTTTGCTGGATATCTCGCTTCTCAGCGGATCATAAACTGAATGTGCTTAACGAGATAATCTAAACAGATGTTGAAGCCTAAACACCGATCTTGATTAAACGGGTCTTTACTTCACTTGACTTGACTTCTGACGCAAACGTTTATCTGGATAACAACAACAACAACAACAATAATAATAATAGAAAAATAGAGAGAAAGAGAGACAAATAGGTTGGGGAAGAAGAATAATCTTGAATTCACGTGAACTCATGTTAGACCAGCGGAAAATATATTTCTCTGCAAGAGAAACCAAATTCGTGCATCACCTGATGTAGTGGCAACCGAACTAGGTTAGAAGAATATTTATCTGTGTCCCCACCAGGCTAGATTTGACGCAAGGTATTTTTTGTAGTGGGGATTTAGGGGAAGGTGAGGTTGGACACGAGCCGAAACTCGTGTTCTGCTAAACTATGATGAATATAGGCTCATTTGGTGCAGTGTGAACTATGCTACCCTTTGCTAAGGCACGAAGACAGGTGACCTTGCTGGTCATGGATTCGCCAGATCTGGATGTCCATTGCAATGTGAATCAATTGCTTTTCATTGATACTCCACCCTGCACGTATGCCAGGCGGCCAAGCCGACGTTGAACACTCTCCTCGAACTAGGTTAAAAGAGCTTAACTAGCGGGTTTGATTCTCACCGGGTGCCTCATATTTCAGATCTTTTGTTAAACTAAGCTGAAGCTTAGTAAATAACCCATTTTTAGAAAAGCGATTTTCCTATCGGTTGGACGAGTTAGTTGAAAATCAAACTGTAGTCTTGTTTACTAAGCGAAAATACCACGGGGATTTGTATATTTATTTTTTGTCTGTGAAGGAAATGTTGAATTGCTTTCTTTGGATATTGTAGTATTACAAGCAAATGGTACCGGATTATTAAAAAAAACAGCAGCCCCCAAAAAGATGAGTTGACTGAGTTCAATCTATCTTCCACTGCGCTGATCTAGCATACAGGAACCAGGCTACCAATTACTGATGGGAGACGAAAGATGTCACCCACCCGAAGTGGATATTGGGTTAGGGTCTTCTGTGAACCCCAGAATATGGATCATATGATCTCCTGATTCGCTATCTGTTTCTTTTATGGTGGCTAAAGTGTGAATGAGAAGAAACTGTCCTTTGAACAATAAAGAAACTACCACGTGATATTCCTTGTCGATTTCTTCCTACAACCTAGGCCTCAGAGATTAGTGGGGTGTCCTCGTGGTGTAATGGTTAAAGCGATGGACTGCGGAATCGTAGTAAGCAAGTTCGTACTCCAGTCGCGCTATTACGTTCACTTTCGGGCAAATACCCTTGGAAAAGGTATGAACCCCCTTATCCTTCCAGCTATGGGTTAAATAGTACCACTACTGTTCTTCTAGGAGAATGGCTTTGGCATTAAATAACCTACAAAGGTTGATATGCCATTAAGCAAAGAAACCAAACCAATCCTCAGAGACTAAATGGAATGAGAATAAACAACGATAGGTCCTGATACAAAAAGCGAGTTTTTTGTTTTCTTTACTCCCATAGTTGTCGTCAACGAATAGTATCACCGATCTAGCAATCCGCAGCTGACCACGCTACATTCATTCAGGTGATTACACAACAGCACAAGCTTCATCATCATCAAGCCATGCTGATAGCCCAGAGTACCCTGATTCTTTCTTTCTTTCTTTCTTTCTTTCTTTCTTTCTTTCTTTCTTTCTTTCTTTCTCTCCATTCATCGTCCCTTGATAGGTCTTCATGACAACATCTAGTGTTTGCACTGGTGTGTCCTTGTGTAGGAGTCCATGGGAGAAGTTCACTTCTGAGTTCGTCTTTACTTCCCCAGTAGTGCCCAGCATGTCTTACATTTATATGATAATGATTTATTACTGAGACAAGCGCAATGACAGTCATTTGGAACACATCCTGTAAAAAAATGCATTCTTTGAGCTTGAGATATAAAATCAATGTTTTTTTAATTGTTATTATATCAGCTTCCAGGACATGCAAGATTTTTCTGAGTTTCTTGTCTCAGTATACACGTGACTGCTAATAACTCTACAAATAATAATGTATTCTTTTTTTGTTTCAGATTTGAAAATAGTATACCGTATAATAACTATTAATCTTTAATCACAATACCTGAGACAAGAGAGGAAAAATGTTTTGCATCGCAATTTATTTGGAAATAAATCATATAAAACTGTCTCAAAACAGATGCTGCCCTTTAATATGATCATGATTTATTACTGTGACAAAGATCTTTTCAATGGATGAGAAAACTCCCTGCATATTCTAAAGTTTATACGAAGCCCCTAAAAGAATAACCCGGCTGTGCAACACTGCTGAAACGTAATTGCTAAAATCTCAAAACACAAACTTTTTCATCACCTGTTTCAATCAAACTCACCTGTGATCTCTCATCTATCAAACGCTTCTACTCTTCCTCTCAGAATGGGAGGGATGTTGGGAGGAAGGAAAAGTGAGAGGACATTATTCTAATCATCATTCATTTTGTGTTGTTAGCACGGATTTCCCTGACCCGTCTCTATTGTCCATCGCCTCTGGCAGGTCTTCCAGGCCACATCCTGAATCGGCACAGAGCTGTTGTATATAGGTTATAGCTGGTCGTTCAACCTTTGCTAGTCCATGAGAGGAGGCCTACAGTAGTATATCGCTTATGAGTTGGCCCTTACTTTTCCAGCATGGTCCAGCATGTCAGGTTCGTCTAATTTGGATAATTTTCGTGATTGGTTGTAGGTGGTCGTACAGCCGATGTTTGGTGGGGTGTTGCCTCCAGAGCTTGTTCAATACAGCTCGCCGCGTTCTTGTGTAATTGCCGTCAAGCTTTTCCTCCAAACACTGTTAGCGTTCATTTGGTTCATTCATGTAACAGTATTGATACAATTGCTGCTTGGAAAAAACTTCGCTTTATTTTATCGGACAGGTCTGTCTTCCATATAACCAATAGCCTGTTACATAAAGGTCCACAAATATGACCAGGATATGAATACGTGATTAGACATATTCATACAGATATGGAAAACGTTCACAAATGTTCATACGCATATAGGAATCCGAAAAGCACGAAATTGGTTCAGATACGAAACTTTTTATAACTGCTTTGAGTTTAAGGTTTTTCGACACGAGGAGAGAGAGACATAATTTCTTTCTATGCTGACTTTTCCATCTGACCCCACCACGTGCGGCACATTTCGTAGACCCCAACTGGTCTCGCCTCGGTGAGCTCAGAAAATTGTCTACCTTCTTTTAGCGTCGAATCTCAACTAACTGCTTTTTTTTTCAAATCTCAAAATCCTCAGCTCTTCCGGACATGACGTCATTCACGTCCCCGGTCTTATTTCCTATCTGGGGTTTTTATAATGACATCTTTGATTGTTACATCCGCCCCGCGCACGCGTGAACACCTGCGCTCAATGTGTGCACCTAACTAACCCATGCACTAAGCGAAAGGTTCTCAGCCTAACTAAACCGAAAGGCAAAATATATATAACGAAATCCCTCCGCAATTATATTACAAGGCTATCGATAGCTGTTCATGACTTTGCTGTTCGCGTGTTGATGTCATTCTCGGTTGATGAGACGCTACTTCCGAGGTAGGTGAACATGTCCACTAGTTTTAAAGGACCACCATTTAGTGTGGAGATATCGCCTCTTTGATTAAAGCACATGTATTCCGTCTTTTCTGCGTTGACATGGAGGCCTATACCACCTGCTGCCTGTCCCATACTATGTAGCAGGGATTCGGCTTGGGTTAGTGTATTTGCCAGAAGTGCTAAATCATCGAAGTAGTCACGTGTCCGTTATAGTTTGTGTGGAGTATCTTTTGCTTCTTACCTTTTCCAGCATGAAGCCATTTTCTTTCATTAAATCTATAGACGTTCGAAGCACGTAGTCTAGGCAGATATTATACTGATGTGGAGCTAATGTACCTCTTTGCAGCACAATTACTGCAATGTCGAAGTAGTCAGTGTCTCCATCTAGTGAGCAAACTTTTACTTTCGTGTTCTTATATAGTATCATTATGGCTGCAAATGTTTCTTTGCGGGGACAGTAAGCGAGAAGTATTTGCTCCATCTTCCCTCTGAGTATGGAGTCAAATGCCTTGGAGAAGTCTACAGATAATAATGTTGCCTCAAGGTTTTTTTGCATGAACATCTTCAAGAATTAGACGGATATTCAACATTTATAATATCCTTGATCGATTTTTTCGAAAGCCATTTTGGTTCTTCCCAAGTATTTTCTCAATTTTAGGTTCTATGCAGTTGCATAGCAGTGCATTGTAGATCTTGGCCTCGATGGATGTAAGGGTTATACCTCGGTAGTTCTTGGCTATCCATCCTGAGCTCACTCTACTTCAAGAAAGGGAGGATGAATCCCTTTTTTCATCAGTCTATTGTGTTCTGGTTATATATAGCGTTGCACTAACGGAGTAGTATATCGTTGAATTTCCTTGTCTTCCATATTTCTGGGGGTATTCCATCAAGCCCTGCAGCTTTACTATTTTTTCTTTGTACTAAATCGAGTTCTTCTTGCGTCAACTGTCCTTGTTTGATGTTTAGTTGATCACAAATAATTTTCGAAATAGGTTCATCCGTTACTTTCAGTGGTTTTCCAAGTAAATTCTCAAAATGTTGTTTCCACAGGTGTATTCATTCTTCTTGGCTGGCAGCATTCAGTTTAGCTCGCACAGTATTTTTCCTTCAACTCACTTCGTTTACTGTCTGTCATGCTATCCTAGATTGTCTATCTTCAACTGGGTCTCTAATCTTATGGATCTGATTTTGTATGTATTCTGTTTGTTCTTTTAAGTATACGTTTGTTAGTTCCTTTTGTGCCTCTTAAGTTTCTGAGCGTTGATATTTGGGTTCCTCCAGTTGCATAGGGATGCGGTTTTTACGTTTGCGCATTTTTTTCTAACCACTAATATCTCCCATGGGACTCTAGGTTTAGCTTTATCTTTAGTTGGTATGCATTCTGCTGTTGCTTCTATGTGGGCATTGACAAAGTTCTCATATTCGTCATTTGGAGTAAGTGTTTCTGATATCTCCTGAAGAGCATCGAATTTGTTTCTTTGTGTTAGCAAATATTTATCGCTAATATCTCTACTGTTAAGCAGGGACCAGTCATAGTGTACTATTGTGGTAGCTCACGCAGCAATTTTTCTTAACGTCAGTCGTATCTTAGCAGTGACAAGTCCTCAAAAGAGGAATATACCTCACAATCCAATGCACAGTTATTCCATTTCTTATGTATGAGGATGTAGTCTATCTGTGCTTTAGCGTTATTTGCAGAGGTGTTGGTTCAGAGTTTTCCCTTTTCTTTTCTGAAAATTAGTATTAAGGCAAGTTAATCTATTTTCTCGTATGAAACCTTTTAGATGTTACCCATTTCTGTTTGACGAGTTGTGTAAGCTGAATTTGTTTACGTTTTTACCTATTACCTATTATCACATTCTTAAAGGCATTCTATTTTTACTCAAACTTAGGTTTTCAAGCACTGCAATATTTCTAAAAGTATAGAAAAATCTTTTACCTGGTTTTTCATAGTTCTGCTGAAAACTAGGATTCAGATTAATAGTATTTTTCATTTGATCACAGATAATATTCAGCAAAGATTTTACTTTACTACACACATTAAAATCTAAAACATGAGTTTAAATGACAGTTTTGAAAAAAGAGATTTTGGCCAACAATGACACTGCCTTCTGCAGCCAGCAAGTAAGGCAGTTTCTGTGTGAGTTAGGGAGGGTGTACCGATTACGACTGCGATGCGCATATGTATCATAAGGTAATGGTATTGCAGAAAGAAGCCACCGCAGCACAAAGATTAATGACGCTAGGAAGCAGTGCACCATTGCGGAAGACAACATACTGGTATGTTATGCAGAAGGATGGTGTGTCCTTGATAACCACAGCCGTGAATACCATCTACACATACCAAGTTCGGGCAAAGGAAATTGTCATAGTGCTGTCACCTGACAATGCTGTGGTGGATCCTGTCTAAATGGAACCCCCAGGCAGTCGATGTACCACCAGGTTTATGCGTGGGTGAGTGACTCGTGCGGTCAGTCAGCAGTTTGTCCTGGTTGATGGAATCCTCTGTCACATACACGATCTCTGCCCTGCTTTCGAGGTGGGCCATTCAGCAACCAGTGAAAGTGGCGAGTCGTCTGGTGATGGCACCAGTGGTCCCCCCACCCGAAAATGTAACCACTAGCTCGTTGGATGATTCAGAGGTGGAGACTGTATTAAAAAAAGGATTGCGACTCGTATATTTCAAAAGTGGAGTGGGAAAGCTCTTTAAATGTACGGTCTTTTATAGAGATATACACAAGTTCTAGTGTTTTCGGTTTTTTAAAAGAATATTCTGTTAAATCCTTCTGATAATTTTAAGAACTGAACAAAATATTTCTTAATTTTTGATGGCAAACGACGAACATTAATTAATTATTTCTGAGAAAATTCAGCTCAGTCCAATTTTTTGTTTCAGCTCTAAATAATTTTGTTTTTTTGTTTTTTTTAATGGAATATCAAGACTGATGAGTTGTTTAATGCCAAGTATTTTTGTATACGAATAATTAATATACGAATAATTTATATACGAATAATTGTTGGTGTGTCTTATGTCATATCAGACCTTGCAAATTATTTAATACCAAATTCTGTTTATAAAGTTATTAGATTTATGATTTGTAAATGAATAGTTTGTAGATAACATTTTAAAACGAAACAGAGCACATTTGTTTGCTCACTGTTTAATGGTTTTAAGCATTGCTTTGTAACAGTAACAGTTTGATTTAACATCAGTCATTTGTTTACGCACAGTTAAATGATTATATATATATATGATTTGTAAATAAAGACTTTGTAGGTAATTTTATATTTAAAATGTTGGAAATAATTTGTTTGCACGCAGATGATTTCAAGTATTGCGATGGGCTGTGAAATCGTAGTAAGCGAGTTCGTACTCCAGTCGCGCTATTACGTTCACTTTCGGACAAATACCCTTGGGAAAGGTATGAACCCCCTTATCCTCCCAGCTATGGGTTAATTAGTATAACTAATGTTCTTCTAGGAGAATATCTTTGGCATTAAATAACCTACAAAGGTTGATATGCCATTAAACAAAGAAACCAAACCTAATAATTTCATTCAACTCTATTCAATCATGTTTACGGGAAAATTTTCCCAAGTAATGCCAATAATTCAATTTTTGCAAACTGTCAATCGGTATAAAGCATTTTCCAGAACTCCAAGACCGAAGCCTTAGTATCAGATGTTTTCGTCTCATACCCAAGACATTAAAAGTTATTTTTGGCCCAGGTTATATAAAGAAGTATTAGAATACGTATGTAGCTGTCTTGTTTGCCCCAAATAAGAGCAGGACACAAGGAGCTACGCCCTTGATGGAAGCCGATATCCCACATTCCCCTCTCCAGTATGGATATTTCAGGTCCATATGGAGAAACCCATTGGCCTTGTGGGTAGAGAGTTTGCCAATGGCCCGGGAGACCGGCATTCGATCCCAAGTCGAGCCTTACCAAAGACTCAAAAAAATGGTACTTGACACCTCTTTGCTCAACGTTCTGCATTATAAGGTACGTATCAAGAGTAAAGTGGAGCAATCCTTGGAAAGGATTAGTCCCCACCCCTACATTTCGGTGTAGTAGCACTTGAAATAGAGTTCCCATCTCTGCCGAGACCGCGAAGGAAGTATATGACGGAAGACAACCACAAAATTTTGTCAGAAAAGCAGCATCAAATATTTACAATGGCTAGGAAGATAATTAGATGCTCCCAAAAGAAAAGAAATGAAAGAATAAATAAGGGAAGAAAACATTGAGTTTGAGAGATCCAGCATTTTACTAGGTACACCTGAGAGAAGGAAAATTGGATCGGAGATGAGAACCCTATTTCAGAATATTCGAACAGACTGGAATGGTAACATTTGTGATTTGGGACCAAATGTCAGGTCGAATTGAGATAGCGCGCGCCAATGACTTGAAATTAGCCAAAGTGAATGGTTGGTAAAATGCCAAACCAAAAAGGAAAGAATGAAGGAAGATAAGAGTAACTCTAGTAAAACCAGAAAATGTTGAAACAGAAAGTGAGACTGTGTTGTATTCTCACATGCATATACATCTACATATATGCAGAATCATAACTACACAACAAAATAAACAGACGAGCGAAGACTTCTTTAAAAAAATATACCTCTCACTTTATTTGTAACGTTTGCGTGTGAGAGGGAGTGAACAAAGACTGCAACATTTTGACCTCACCAGCGCCTCCGGACATAGCCGTGTGTCGTTCTCGTTCTCCTGACCGGAGGACTGGGGGCTCAGCTTTCTGCTGATTGCTGGCTTTCTCTACCACATCTTGTCACCAACGAGTCTCCGAAACTACTGGGGGTCCCGAGGGCCCCTTCTGCCGGGTGTGGCTTTCCCTACCACATCTCCTCTCTCTAACTCGTCTGCTCTCCAACTCGTCTTCACCGAGTTATATAATAGTTCAATCGCCCACTCAATCGCCCACTCAATCTTTGGAATGGCATGTTTGATCGTTATCAAGCGGAAATAACTGTCATGCAGTTCAGAGGTTACTCTCTTCCGGTGCATCAGTCTATGAGTGTATCATGGGCTTTTACCTTGTCGCATTTCGTCAGCCAAATCCGCCTACGCGATTTCTTTCGATTACTGGCCATTGGAATGTGTCACTTCCTTCCGGTGCATCAGTTTAGAATGGCATGTTTGGCCGGGTCGAAGGTCAAAATACAACAACTGAAGACGACGAAGGGGAAATCCACCATAATAGGTTAGCTTTCGGGGAATCCCCAGAGATAAGAAGGTCCTCGAATAAAGAACTGGAAAAACGAATAGAGGCAGGAGATGCCCGTAGTCCTAGTTTGGAACTTTTTGAGGAAGACCCAAGTGAGTAAGAAGAGAAGAAACTTTATCCTTGTTCCAAGCTCGGCTAAAGGAAGAATATAATGTTATATACTCATTTGCCGTATCATAACGACTCAACGATAAAGACGCAAGAAGGAAAACGCAGGAAGGAAGACGCAAGAAGACTTCTTTAACAATATAGTTACCTCTCAATTTATTTGTAAGTGTTCGAAGGGTTGTTCAAGGGTTTGCATGTGAGAGGATGCTAGAGACCGAACATATTTTGACCCCCATATTTTGACTTCATATTTTGACCCCACTGTTATGACCGTCACGTTGTGTCTTTATTGTTCTCCTGATGTTGGGGTCTACTCCATCGGGGCTTTCCGAGGGCCCCCTCGGTCTGGTGTGGCCTTCCCTACCACATCTCCTCTCTAACCCTCTGGGAGTCTGCTGGCAACTGCTTTGGCACCTCAAACTCAACTGAGTTAAATAATAACTCAACGCCCACACGATCGCCTACTGGATCTTTGAAATCGAATGTTTAATCGTCAACAAGCGGAAATAACTGTCATGCAGTTCAGAGGTTACTCTCTTCCGGTGCATGACTGTAATGGCACAATGGGACCTTCACCTTGTCCCATATCATAAGCCTTAATCCGCCCACGCGATCTCTTTCGATTACTGGCCGTTGGAATGTGTCACTTCCTTCCGGTGTATTACCTTGGAATAGTATTTTTGGGCCAGGTCGAAGGTCAAAATATAACAATAAGCCGGGGCCGAGGAAATAGTAACCGACAAGACAAATACTGTTATTTGTTGCACGTCCCACCAAACGAGCGGGTATGAAATAAGACCGAGATTTTGGTTAGTCCAGGCGCAGGGCGGTATGCCAGATACGCATAGTAAGCACAAAAATGGCTCGGGCTCTCCTAAAAAGGGGCGCCTCGGGCGCTAGGCAATAAACCTAGCTGCTCCAGAGTGCCTGCAGGGACGGCCCCGCGAGGCTTGAAGAGTGGGTCAGTCTCATTCTCGAGATGCAGCTGCTGGGCTTACCCGGCAGTCATGTCAAGCAGTCTCGACCGACCATGACTATCCACCGCCCAAAAATCGATCCAAAACCAACTGCGTACCCCAGCGGCTGGTCTGGAAAGTTGACGAAAGCGGGGGTATAGACAAAGCAGATACAGACAGGAATGAGAAAAAAGAATCACCTCTCTCCCAGACCCACAGGGGACGGGGAAGTAGTTGAGGATGAACAGTTATTACCAAAAAACTAAGGTTGGAGGGGGGAACCCTCAACCACCCCCAAGAGAATCAGGACGGGTTAACCACCATTCCTTAGAGTAATCACAGGTAAATAAGTAATAAGGTAGTGGGTGCAGTCGTGGCATGATCGTTACTGCTGTCGTACGTGTGGAAGGGCCCCATGCATGTGAGGCATTAGCGGTTAGGGTTGCGGCCAGATACTGAAGAGATTACCTTAACGAGTTAAAAGTAGAGATAAACTCAATTTTAATTAAAAAGCGAAGTGATTAATCAGGGGCAGGCTAGGGCAAAGGTAACACGGAAATATGGACCAAATAAATATTTCGAGTGTTGCATTTAAAAGAATTTTTTTTAGGAAAGATCACCCTGCTAGAAAGTCTGTAGAGAGAGATGAGTAGCTTTTTTTTAAAGAAGTTGAAGGCCAAGAATAAAAAAGCAGCTATTCCCATAGAAGGGAAAACATTAAGTATTTTGTTCGGAGCAGTATCCAAGGAAGAGATACATTTTATGAGGAGAAAACTAAAAAAAAAAAAATGGTGGAGGATCAAAAGGTCGCAAAGGAAAGTGAATCAATAGAAAGTGTAACGAAATTGGCGTTGGTAAAAAAGCAGGAATAATATAAACAAACACTCATTTAGAGAGAAGATGGTTATGATGTCTGAAGCGATAGTGAAGGAATTGCAGGAATTAAGTGATTTTATAGACCAATATTTCCATCTGATAATGTTGCCAATCGGGTGCGACAAACTAGCGAATTCTAAATAGTATTATTGGAGCATATCTGAGCGCAATTAGAAGATAAGAAATTATTGGTATTGGTATCCTTTCCATTGCTAGACATGGGGGGGGTACGTTTGAGATATACCAATTGATAAATCTTTCTATTCCATACCTTTGGGTGAAACAAAAATCAAAAATAGTTAAAAATACAAAGTAAAGATAGAATTTATAGTCTTCGACCCAATTAGAAGAGGAATTATGTTGCAAATGAAGGAAGAAACGAAAAGATGCGAAACTAATGCTCTGGTAAACTGTGGTGCAGCAAGACCAATTTATGAGGCAGGTAATCTCAGGTTGTGTGTATTCGAAATGTTTAGAGAGGAACTGAAAAGAACTGAGGATAGTTATCAAATAGAGCTATTAATAGACTCTGTGTTATTCCAGTCTATCAGTATATTCGATGGAATCTAGGCACTTGCTACCAAGGTGGGTTTTGAATTATCAGAAGTATGTGAAGAGAAACTCTGTAGGACAATAAAGTTGATTCCCCCGTTGTTCATAATCGAGCAGCCTATAGGGTACTCTGTATCTGGAAGGTCCATCTCTCTCCCCTCCCCATATTATCAAACTGCAGAAAATTTCAAAGAGAAGAAAAGATGCTTGAAAGAAATTTAAGTAATTAGACATAATTATGGGAACCTATAATAAAGAAATTTCTCCAAGTAACCTTAAAAGAACATCTGAGTTCCTGATGCCCTTAGAGAGGATTAACTTTGAGTGATTGAAAGAAAAATTAAAAGGCATAAAAGAAACGAACACGATATGGAAAAATAACCCCAAAACCATTATAAGTTGGTCAGCTGATCTAGGTACCATGATTGTTGTAGCAGTAGTAATATTAGCCCTATGGGGTAGGGAATCAATAATTAAACAAAATGTCCTGGCGATTGTAGGGAAAAGATGAGGAAAGGATCATTAACTGTACCTTATCGAAGCATGTTGAATTTGACTAAAGTGGACTCAACGGAAGAGGATACCACTCCCCTGCGAGAAGCTTCCCAAAAGAGAAAATAAAAAGAAAGAAGAACATATTTTATATCTATTACACCAAAGTCATGTATTTCGAATTCCAAATGTGAGAAAAGCAAATAACCATTTGCATGTTTTAAAAAATTCTTTGCTTTTTTGCATGAAATGACTTAACAGTATATTATTAAAAGGGGTTACGACCTCCAGGTAGTCAAATGTATTATATCCCGTTACAGAAGAAGAGAAATGCTTTATTGTTCTATAGAATTGTAGATTCTATTGCATGTTTAGTGGAATCATAATTATATATATGTATATATATATATATATATATATATATTAGTGGAATCGTATATATATATATATATATATATATATATATATATATATATATATATATTGCTTGTACAGAATTTCTGTAAAAAAGGGGAAAGAAATGGGGTTTTAAGCATGCCGTTTATAACCAAAGGAGAAGAAAAAAAGGAAGTAATCTAACCATATAGTGAGTCAGAAGCCAGTTTGGGAAATTTTAATAACCAGAGGAGAAAACTGATTAGGATTTTGGAAGAATAGAATTGTGTAATCTATTAGATTACAAATATCTAATGGCATAATGGGTTTTTGAAATGAAGATTAGATAAAAAGAAAATATTATTTTGATGAGAAAGGAATTGGATTAAAGCTAATTGTCATAGGAAAAGAAAGAAAAGCAAATGTATACTTGTTATTTAACTCAGAGGCCGTCAGAAGTTTGGTAAATTGTTTTGACAACTCGCTGTGTTCCGGGCCATTTGCGAATCCTGATCAATACCAACTGTCAAGTATTAAGAGCGACTATTCTAAAATTAGAAGAAAATATCTAATTCATTTCCTTTCAACAATTCATTTTCCTTCAAAAGTCTCAAAATAATAGGCTTCAGCACAAATTATTGAAATCCAAATTAGGAGAAAATTGATAGTTTTTTTTGGTTTCTCAGTCCCTACTCCAAGATAAAGATGTACATTTCGGTGAGGCTATTCGTTGACTTCAACTATAGGAGTAAAGAACTCAAAACAAAACTTGCTTTTTGTGTCAGGACCAATCGTTGTTTATTCACACTCTACTTAGTCTCTGAGGTCTGGGCCCTCGCAGTAGTAGACTATGAGAGACAGATGGAAGAACAACACAAGAGTCAGTAAGCAGTTTCTAAAAGTTCTGAGTCTTTGACTGCCCTGAGTAAAGAAAGTGAAGAAAGCCGACTATAATACAACGCTATGAAAAAGCAAAGAAGCTTAACGTAATAAGCACTTGTAAAGTAGTAGCAATAATTGTGAGAAGCAAACATAACCGCCATTTAAGATTGACTTGCGCCAGTCTACAGGCAGCGAGAATAGAAAAGGCTAACACTTATACGAGGAAACGACAGATGGTTAATTTGTGAACTGTTCTATGATTAAAACTTACCCCCTTCGGAATGGATAAATATTGTATATATCATTTTTTTCTCTATTAAATATTATTTTTGCAAGCCGTGTTTTATTCTCTCTTTCTTAGCATCAACTATTTTTTACTATGTTAATTGTGCAGTCTCATTTGTTTACTCGTTGTCTGGTGACTCCGAGTGGCCACTACTCTGTTGTCTGGATTTAAAAAACACAACGTGGGCAGATAATAAATCGGTCGTGTCGCCCGAAGATATATCCGATCAGCGGAACGATCAGCGGATTGAAAGCAGAATCACCCCTGTGTTTTGCGAGGGTGGCTGTGCTGTCACAATTGGATATTGAAGAAAACCTTTTGTTAACTAGCATGGTCTAAAAGTCGTTCATACACGCTGAATATAGTAAAAAGTAGGGGTCGGTCATTACTCGAGTATTTACAGTATGTAAGTAGCAATGATCGAAACTGAAGAATCCACATATACCAACCCCTCCACTCGGGCAGGATATGACACAAGGTCAATTTTTCAGCGGAGTTTAACAGGTTTGAACTCAGAGTTTTCCTTCTCCTAGACTAGTTGCCTCACCAAGGCTGAAGAGCCATGTCTGTCCTACTATTTACCCATGCCTTCAAAATCACATGCCTTCAAAATCACATGCCTTCAAAATAAATTTTTCAGACATGTTATTCCATTCCTCCTCAGTATCAGTCTTTAGCAAACGAATATTTGGATGGAAAGTTGCATTTGTTTTGTTTCCTAAAACGCCCCATTAAGCGTAATCAAGGGAATTAAGGTCTGCTTAATTGCAGCCCTAACAGATTTCTTGTGAACTTTTGGTTCATTAACTTGCTTTTTTATTGATGCTATAAGGTCCTTCTTAATCGCCGTCTCTCCCTCTTTTTCTTGCAAAGCTCTTTTTTTTTGTAAACATTTTTCTTTGCTTTGTATACTGTAGGCAAAGAAATTTTGGCTTGGTTCTGGTGTTAAGAAAACCATAGATACTTTGTCGTTTCTTTTCTTGCTCATTCATCTTAGGCTGAATTTTGATTTTAAAAAGTGCTTGAATAATGGAACTAATTATGAAAATTTAGTTCACCGTGTTTTTTTCGAAAAATTGGACTAATCAGATTTAAAAAAACTTTTCAAAAAATTCCATATTTTGCTTTCGCGCCTTGTACAATAAACAAAAACTGAAGTTGACAGAATGAGTACATGAAACAAGTGATGATTTAACCGTTGGTAACGCAGCGTACTCTTGGCATATTTTATTTTAGAGGATGACTGCTCGCAACAGTATGTAATACCAAACGTGCTCTCTACTTGCTAGATGTAGTTGATAAAATTGGGGAATAGTCCAGATGGAAGTACGTCGTTCTGACAGAAATTGAGGATGAGATAAGCAAGAAACATGGACTTTAAATCTTTCGAAATCTGAAGCTCAATGATTTCTATTTGTAGTTGTAATAGTACCATTTCACTGTTAACATCAAAAAACGATGAGAAAATTTTGAAAGCTAGATAGATATATGGCGGCACATATTAAGGCTAGAAAGCTGCATATGACCTACAGTCCATAGGTTAGAGCCCCTACTCTATATATACTGTCTCTCATCTCCCAAAAGATAAAGACAACAGATTTCGTTTTCTCATAATTGGAGTCACCGGATTACTTATGTGAGATGTAATTGGTTAGGATGTTGTGTAGTTATAATAGCTATGAGACACGGAGAAAGATTTAATATGATTTTGGGTGAATGAAAGGTGTTGAAAGCGGTTTTTAATGTCGTGTTTGTAGCTGTTAACCAGTTCTGTTTTATGTACGTAGACCTGCTTTTATCTATCTATTAATCTATCTTGAACAACCCATTGGCATAATGGTTTGTGTGTTCACCAATGGCCCAGAAGACCGGGGTTCAATCCCAGGGTAAGTCATACCAAAGACTCAAAAATGGTGTTTGATGCCTCCTTACTTAACAGTCAGCATTATAAGGCACGGATCAAGGGTAAAGTGGGGTAATCCAGGGAAAGGAGTAGTACCCTCCCCTAGACCTTGGTGTAGTAGCTATTGAAAAGGGAGCCTTCGGGTCACCCTAGATTCCAGTCGCCAACTTATTTATCAATCTATTCATTTTGCTTGCTTTTTCTTTTTTCTCGTTGCTCCCACATCTGTCTATCTATTTATCTATCTATCTTCAAAATACCTGTATTCAAAACGATGCACTTTAATTTTGTGTTGAATCTACAGAGAAGGAAAACAAATTGATCATTTAATATGGCAGAACCGAGTAGGTGAGACGTCCCTATTACTTCCGTATTACTTCCTAATTTGAAACTTGGCTTTGCCGATATTCACTTCATTGGAATTTTGTTAAAGATCCAATAAAATCTAATTAGGTCTCCTTTGATCATAATATAATTAATTTTAGAAGATCTTTGCAAATGAGAAATCGGCTAAGGGTCAGCAATGGCGATTGTCGTGGGCGGCGAGTTCCGTTGTCAAAGTGGAATTTCGCCCGCTCCAACATGACGTGACTTCAAATCACGAAAGATTCTATCGTTTCTGCTACATTTCCGCATTCAACGAGAGGATTGTTCTAAAAGTTATGCATCCTCTCTATTTTTTACCAAAATTACAACTTGAACTAGGAGCACAAAAAAACAATAGAAGTTTTTAGCTACTCAACACTATTTTTTTCGTCGGAGCTTAGAATACATCTAAATCCTCTGCAACGTGGGCTAAGAGTACTCCCCTTAGAGGGTATCCTGGGTATGACTAAAAACTGCATCTGATAGTGAGGTTCTAGCACGGAAGATTTGTGAAGTGTGAAGCACTTCTCTATTATCATTACTCCCACGTCCACTCTGACCCGAAGTGGTATAACCGGTAAGGGTCCCAACTATGACTCAAATAGATTTTTTTGAAAATTGTTAGTAATATATAGGGATACTGGATGATATATAACTGTAAATTGTTTAAATTAAGAATAGTTACTTGAAGATAACCGGTTTCATTGGCCCAGCGGTTAGAGTGTTCGCCAATGGCCCGGGAGACCTGGGTTCAATCCCAGGTCGAGTCATACCAAAGACTTTAAAAATGGAACTTGATACCACCTTGCTTAACACTCAGCATTATAAGGTACGGTTCAAGGGTAAAGTGGAGCAATCCAGGGAATGGAGTAGCGCCCTCCCCTACACCTTGGTGTAGTAGCTATCGAAAAGGGAGCCTTCGGGTCACCCTCGACTATGGTCGCTAACTTTACTTACTTACTTACTTGAAGATATTGTATGCTAAGGATGATTATTGGTTATTTGAAACTATTCAACTGTGGGGATATTATTTGTGTTAGATAAGAATACTCAGTTTGTTTATTTGTTTTGTTTTTTTTAATGATATATCAACCTTCGTGAGTTATTTAAAGTTAAAGCAATCCTTATGGAAGAACAGTAGTGGTACTATTTAACCCATAACTGGAGGAACATTTAGTTTATAGCTTTCCTAAGGGAATTAATCTGAAATTGAATGCAGTGGCATCACTGAAATTTGAACTCGCTTACTATGGTATCAAAATCGAGTACATTAGTCAATACGCTACGGAAATTTTCCCCAGGAACAGTCAATATGATTAAGTATTGTGTATAATTTAGTTTTAAATTAGAATGCTTGAACCATACAATAGTGGACAAATTATTTGTATTAGATAGGAATACTTACTAATGATTTATTATAACTGTGAAACAACTCTTTAGAAACAACTACACAAAACGCAATATGAAAGTTATTCTCTAAACTCTAAGCATAAAATAACCCTAGACAGCTTTATATGCCGTTAAACTCAATCAACTATTTATTATTTTTTCACATCATCACCACTATTGGTTATTAAAGATTCTTTTCAGGAGTATCATTTTGCAAAAATAAAATATTAAGAAGTTGAAATAAATCAAATATGCTCCTTCACAAACCCCAAATACAGTAGAGACTTTGGGTTGGGAAACCATGGAAGACTTTTTAAAAAAGAGATTCAGTTGAAGAAATCACTTCGATTATAGTGTGCTACATTACTTTTGACAAAACCATATCTGACCAAAAACTTACTTTTCTAAAAAAAAAAAAAAAAAGAAAAGAACTCGGGTGGCATTTTTATCAATTGCATGGCTTCATCAATAGCTCTTAGTTATATTTTCTTGTTTATTAAATAGACAACAGCTTCCTGTAAAAAAAAAAACAAAAAAAAAAAAAAAGAAACAAGAATATTACTGAGACTGAAAATACATTGTGGCATGAGAAAGTAAAAATTCCATCATCTTTTTTAATATCCTCGTCATTATTAAAGTATCTATTTAGGTTTTAAACCCATATTGTCTGGTGACTCTCAAGGGAGGTCAAAGGAAAACAAGACCCTTCCAATCATGAAACTTTATTTGGACGAAATTGATGATAGAATAAATTACGGATGATAACTCCTGGGTCAATACAGTAAATTTACTATATATATATATATATATATATATATATATCCAAACTCTCCAGTATGACCAGGATGTGACACAAGGTCATTTTAAAGCAGAATTTTACAGGTTTGAATTCAAATTTTTACTTCTCCTTGACCAGTTTCAATGCCAAGATTAAAGAGCCCAGTCTGCGATGCGATTTACCCATAGCTGGTGACAGAATAATTGGTTTCATGCCTTTCCCAAGGGTTTTAGCGCAATGTGAAATGCAGTCTTGCTCAAGATTGGAACTTGGATCACTATGTCCATTTTCTATGATGATAACTATAACCACGAATACATCCTATTAACGTCAATGTAGAATATTCAAATTATCAAATTGTTTGTTCTTGAAAAGGAGAAGGACCAAACAATCAGCGCTAATATTAAATTGTTTCAATATTTAAAGATTACAACGTCAATGGAATCGTAAAATTCTGTATTGGGTTAAATTTTCTCATAATTAAGTTACTGAATTGAAATTCAACATGAATTGAAATTCAACATGAATTGAAATTGAAACTGAAACCATATAATACAAGTTTCAATTCAGGAAATAAGTTATTGGAAGGAGAAAAAACTCAAAGAAAGTATAATTGAAGATATTTACTAATTTTGTCAATAAGGATAGAAAAATATCATAATATATCAAAGAATAAGTTAACATAAAACAGACTCAGAACAGAGTTTGTTTTTCTTTTTAATGGCATGTTAAACTTCGCGAGCAAAGCCTTCCTTGTAGAAAAAGCAGTAGTGGTGTTAGTTAACCCGTAACTGGTGGAAATAAGGGGATTCATACCTTTCCAAAACATGTTTATTCAAAAGTCTACGTTGTTAGCGCGGCATTCACCGTTAAAAGAGAAATCGTCCCTTATCCAGCAGTTACAACCACGGTTATTGTTATTAACATTGGGGATTTAACAACATGAATAGTAATGATCTTGAACATATTTTTTGTACAAGAATAGCTCATCTTTAAAGAATTTCTTAAAAAAATTCCATGAGGAGCTCGACATAATAAGATATTTATCAATTAATTTGCGGAAGCTAATAATATCACTTTTGACACGAACGTTGTGGGGAAGATAAAATCAAATGATCTTTTTGCTTTTTAAAGTTTAGGTATGTTTTACAATACATTTTGTATTCGTTTGCAATCTAATCCAGTATTCATAAGGGTATATATAAGATACCGGGCCATTGGCCAAATAAGTAGAGTGTTCGTCCATAGTCCGGGAGACCAGGGTTCAATCTCAGGTCAAGTCATACCAAACACTCAAAAAATGGTACTTGGTCGGCTTTGCTTAACTCAGCATTATAAGGTACGGATCAAGGGTAAGGTGGAGTAGCTATTGAAAAAGGAGCCATTCACCTCAAAGTTTTTCGAAACTGATTCGTTCCAATTCATAGCTATAAAACGGTCAACAAAAGTTAACAAAAGTCAGTCCTCTCAAGGGACTTCGAGCAGAGAAAACTGTCACATTTCGGAGATCAACGACCGCTGACGACCAACTAATCCACATCACAGACAACCATGTCTTGGCATTTCCCACCACTATGCCGCGAGCAGACAAACCAACCCCCTAAGAACAATTTACACCCACTCACCTCCTGACCCTTATCTGGTGGAAGAAGAGGGCCTGAATCACTTCTAATATACCAACCTTTATTTACTCAAAACAAACGAAATTAAATCTATTCCTTTCGTCCGTTGTCTCTAGCAACCATACGCTGGTCTATAATAAAAGACAGTTTTGTTGATGGAATTTGTAAATAGTCTCCCCCTTTTAATACTTTGAGACACCTGAGGGATAATTCGAGTTGCCATTAATATAAGAAGATGACGTCTTGGTTGGTTTAAAGTTTTTTTTAATAACATTTTTAACAATTCTAATTTATTTTTAAGTTTTCAAAAATAACGTCTTTTTAGAAGAAGTTATTTTTGAGGATCTTAAAAGGAATTCAAATTATTGAAAACGTTAAAAAAATTTAGATCTATAAACAAGGATGTTATGTTTTGGAAAAAAATTTCGAGTTCTCGAGTGCATTAGTCTAGTTTGAAATAAAATGCTATAAACACTGGAGAACACTAAGAATGTTTTTTTTTTTCTGTTTCACGTTTTTTTTTGCTTTTTTTAAAATTTCATATGGGATATTTAATATCTATAAATTGACTCTGAAGATATTAAAAAATAAAATAAAATAAAACGTTCTTATGTATCGTACAAAATACATCTGAATATTTTTTTCTATTTTAGAGTTATATATCATCAATTTTTAAACGTTAATCTTTGAAGATGGAGATTTCTTATATATATATATATATATATATATATATATATATTAGGATAGTGTGGACACAGTCATCAGCGCTT
The DNA here is from genome assembly GCA_963585895.1 of Sepioteuthis lessoniana. Lineage (NCBI taxonomy): Eukaryota > Metazoa > Mollusca > Cephalopoda > Myopsida > Loliginidae > Sepioteuthis > Sepioteuthis lessoniana. The sequence goes on from OY757934.1 coordinate 46,181,469, forward strand.
GAAGAATATTAGTTTCACCCCTTTCCAATTATCCGACGAGTTTCCCACGAGTTGAATATCCCATTATATATTCATATATATATATATATATATAAAGAAAGTATCAACAAACATAAACACACACACACGCATACATATATATATATATAAAGGGATACCCACCTCGTGGGAAACTCTTGGTCTGATGATTCAAAGGTGATAAACAAAAGAGGCACCCAGCGTCAGTGTCTACATATGCCCAATTACTGATACTGAGTCCTCTTTCTTTATAAATATAGCAAACTACATTATATATATACCAGCTCATTGGCCTAGTGGATAGTGTGTTTGCCAATGGTCCGGGAGACCTGGGTTCAATCCCAGGTCGCGTCATACCAAAGACTTTAAAAATGGTACTTGATACTTCCTTGCTTAACACTCAGCGATATAAGGTACGTATCAAAGGTAAAGTGGAGCAATCCAGGGAAAGGAGTAGCGCCCTCCCCTACACCTCGTTATGGAAAAGGGAATCTTCTGGTGGCCCTCGACTATGGTCACCAACTTTTTACTTTACATTATATATATATATATATATATATATATATATATATGTGTGTGTGTGGGTGTGTGTGTGTGTGTAAGCAGGATCTCCAAAAATTACTGACTTCCATTCGAGACAAAAATGTTAACAGGAACTGACTTGCAATCTACATTTGCAAACTGCCAAAAAGATAATTTGATTTAATAAGTAGCATCTTTTTCCCGCGTTAAAATATTGAAACACATTCAGCGGAAATCGTTGCAGCCTGGATGTGTTTTTCGTGCGGGAAGAATATTAAACATGGAAAAATCAGTCTTCGTTCAACAATCATAGTTTTAATTGGCGAACCGCAAAATGTGGTCCATATTTTGAAATACTTACTTGCAGAATTAGTTTTGGCTTCCATCTTTTTTTTCTTTCTTTCTTTTTTTTTTTTTTTTGTATTTACCTTAATCAGAGTGGAATCACGCTTTGCTGACCCATACGCCTCTAGGATGTAACTGAAGAATTAGGAGATTTTTTTTGTTTCTTATTGATTGCTTTAACACTTTCAAAAGTATAAATTGCCAGGTATGAGAACGTCCTTCTTCTGGTTATAAGACTATCTAAAGCAATGTTCCGCGGTATGAGCCAAATATGAACATTCATATTTCTCTTTTAGACGTATGGGGAGTTTTGAGATGGCCGTCTCCAATCTGACAAAGTTCAATTTAAATAATTTTATCATTTCTAATCGAACATTATACAATCAAAACGGATATTATTAGGTATAATTTAATCGCAAACATTCAACTAAAAATAAAATTGTGACAATTCACAGACTGAATTGCTTAGTTATTGGGCCTAGAATGTGCTAACTGTATCCCCTGCAGAGCGGTAGGATTGTTCCGCTCCCAAAAGCGGTTCACTGGCTGTGACACAAAAGTGTACCTGACGGTGAGACCCCAGTTCTGGAGATTTGGGGAGTGTGGAGTACTTAGTTATTACAATTACTCTCAGTACCACGCTGAGTTTAATAGATGTTTGAAAATAATTTGTATATATATATATGTGTGTGTGTGTATGTATGTGTGTTTGTGTTTGATACCATATAACTATAAATTCTTTGTATTAAGATTAATTACTTGAAGCTATAATTGTTTATTAAGGATTATCCTTTGTTACTTAAAACCCCATAATGATGTGCAAACAAATGATTATTACTAAATAAAGATTATTTTATGAAACCATATAATTATTAGCATTAGATAAGAATACTTGAGATCATAGAACTGTGTAAGTTATCAATTATCATGTCGCTTAGAGTACACCGTGTACTTCATGAGCAGAAGGGCAAGAACAATTTACTGATATTAGGCAGGAATATTTGAAATACGGTGAAAAAATTTCTTATATTTGATAGGAATACTTGATACCATATTACTGTGTGCGAAAAACCTTTAAGAAACAACAACACAAAAATTCAGATATAAGCGTATAATGAAAGCTATTCCATAACCTTTTGGCATGAACTAACCCAGGATGGGTTGATGTGCCGCTAAAATCAATTAGTAAACCAATCTATTGTTTATGAGTAAAATTACTTACCTTAAATTTTGACCACAGTCATTAGGTTTTTTTTCTTAATTAGTGATAACATTCTTAATTTACAATGAAATTCTAAATCATCAGATCCACAGTTTTTAAAGATAAGCGGATTTTGCAAACCACTTAAGCCTTTTTGAAGAGATCTCTGTGCGTTAATTTTGTACTTTTTATTCGGAAAAAAGTTCATCGATTAAGATGTCGTTGTGTTCCAGGCGTCTCAAAAAAAGTTGGCTGAGACAAAGACAAGAAGAATAGAGGACGACACGATGATGAAGAAAAAAGTCAGACATGTGGTCACTGAAAAAAAATCAGCTCATAGTCAAAGTTACAACTTTCCTTCGGATCGGTCTCAAAAACCAGGAAAATATAAAGTGTTATTTTCAAGTCGATCTAGAAAATATCTATTTTTAAACAAATCGTAGCGGGTGCAGTGGGTTTGGTTTGCTTGTGTTGTATGGCATATCAACACTTATGGGTAATTTAATGTCTGATCCCGTTTATATATGTATGTATTTAACATGTTCTGCACACAGGCCGGATGTGCCCATTTTTTAAGCGATGTTTAATAGGTCTGAATTCAGAGTTTTCCTTCTCCTATACCAAAGTTAAAAAGCCCAAGCTACCCAACTATTTACCCATAACTGGAGAGGGAATTGTTGGAGTCATACTTTCCCCCGTGGTATTAGCACTATGTTATCTGAAAACATACTTATACTAAACTGTATTGTTTGAATTAAAACTGTTTAACTAAATTGAATTGCTTGAAATAAAAACGTTTTTGACAATTAAACTGTGCACTCATGCTAAACTGAATTGTTTGAAATAGAACTGTTTATTTGTATAAAAATGGATTTGGCATTGAATAACCGACAAAGGTTAATATGTCATAAAAACCAACCAACCAAAAAAACAAACATCAGTACAGCAAAACTAGAATACTGGGCTCTTTTAGGTATTGTGAAACTTGCCGGCTACCACATAAGCTGAAACGCAATAGCTCTTCTCAAGATTTGAACACTCCCAGTAACCGATAAAGTATATGCAAAAAGATATACGTAGAAAATATCTTCACTTACACAGAGAATGACGATGGTTAGGGGTAAAATATCCGACTAAACATAAAGTCAGCAGGGGTTTCGATCCCAGCTTGAAGTATCTTGCATGTTTAGCCACACAGAAGAGTTGTGATACAACGAAACAGTCTGTCTTTGGATGATTATATATATATATATATATACGAGGATCATTATATAAGTTTCAAGAATTCTTTTCGTATGGGCACTTTTATTGATAGTACACACATGAAACTCTAGTCCCCTTCCAAGTAATCTCTTCCGACTGCAATGCACTTGTTGTACCGTTCCAACAACTTCAGGGAGGCTCCATCGAAGTCTTCTTGTATGAGTGTGTCAATGACCTTCGTCACAGCCTCTTTCATCTTCTCAATTGAGTGCTGGCCTCTACCGACGGAATCTCTTTCTGAACTCCCTTAAAACCTCAACATAGTAACCCTAACCCTAAGTCTTCGGAAAATCAACTCTGGTCTATTGACTTCCATACTCCTCTCATTATCCCTGCCTTCCTTGAATATCTTATGCCACTCAAAAACTGATGCTCGACTCATGCTAGATGGTCGAAAAGCAGTCTGAAGCATTCCATACGTTTCTGTGACATTTTATCCAAGTCTAAAACAGAATGTTATAGCATATCGTTGTTCTAAAGTGTCCTCACGTCCAGATTGCATTTTTGAAATTCACCAGCTGTAACAATTAGGCTTTAGTTGGTTGTATTCCAATTGCGGCTGTAGCTGTTCATTTGAATCTGAAATCATAAAAATTGGTCACTCATCTCATAATATGTATAGCAATTGCATACTGAATTTTCAAGAGTCTACGACAATTTTAAATACCTGTAAAAAAAAGGTCTGTGAACTTATTGCGTGTTTAGTCACATTGAAAAGTTGTGAAACAACGAAACAGTCTGTCTTTGGATAATTATATATATATATATATATATATATATATATATATATATATATATATTTACAGAGTACGACAGAAATACCACTGACACCTTCAACTGTTATGAGTATGATGCAAATGAATTTTGGAAAGTAGCAATTGTAGCTCCATCTAGCTAATGTCATATCATTTTTTTTCACCTACAATCTGTTATGTTCATGAATCGGACCAGAGCTGGTTAAAATTTTTTTAAACTTGCGAATCTGTAATTGTAACACAGTGAGCTTTACGTCCTCATTTCATTTGTACGGCTGAATGATGCTATTCCAGATAGAATTTTCAAACAAAAGAAAGTATTATCAAATTTCTCTAAAAAAATAATATCATCCCGATCTAACAGGACATTGAGCTCAAAAAGTTTTGAGTGTAGCAATTACAGATTCACCAGTCTTCCAAAAATGTTTCAACAGTAAATATACGATGTGCACCGGCCCAAGCCATAATCGTTAATGAAAAAAAAAAAAGAAGGTACTACTATTGCGAGTCAGAATGGACCTGGGAATAATGGAAATGGAGGGGTATTCCACATTCCTCAGATCTCTAGAACAAAAGCCTTCTCATGAGATTGTTTAGTTTCATGCACAGAACTTCCCTTTTTCTTTTGGAAATTGTCTTATCTCTCTGCAAGACATAAAAGCAAAGATTGATAAAGAACGTTGAAGTAAAAAATTTGCTGACGCTAGTATATATATATATATATATATATATATATACCATCATCATCATCATGTGTCGCTAGCACGGATATACTTGACCCTCTCTGGCCACTTCTCCCTATCATTCATCGCCTCTGGCAGGTCTTCAGGGCTACATCCCGTATCCTCATATAGCTGCTGTATGTATGTTCTAGCTGGTTGTCCTGCTTTTGCTTGGCCATACTCAACAGGAGTACATCACTAATGAGCTCGTCCTTGCTTCTCCAGCAGTGTCCTGCGTGTCTGGTTCGTCTAACTTGGATAGGTTTCGTGATGGGAGGTAGGTGGCCGTATAGTTGGTGCCTTGTGGGGTGTTGCCGCCAGGACTTGTTCAATATTGCACGCAGCATTCTTGTGTAATTGCCGATTAGCTTTTTCTCCAGCCGTTTAGTTAGCGTCCATGTAGTGCATTCATATAGCAGTATCGATACGATCGCTGCCTGGAAGAAACTGCGTTTCATTTTATCGGTCTGGTTATTTCCATATGACCGAAAGCCTATCGATAGCTGGCCATGCCTTCGTTAGCCGTGTGTCGATGTCTTTTTTGGTTGATGAGACGCTGCTTCCTAGGTAGGTGAATTTGTCTACCAGTTTCAGAGAGGTTCCGTCTAGTGTGGAAATGTCGCCTGTTTGATTATATATATATGATTTAGTATTAAATAACCCACAGTGGTTGATATAGCATAAAACAACAACCAACAAAACCCGATAAAGTAAAATCTACAATATGTTCTACAGTCAGGGAACCCCAGAAAGTTAATTTACTGAGAAAAAGTCTTTAGTTCTTCTAATCAGATTATTTACATTGTCAGTAATTTTAGCTCAGCCTTCAACACATTTAGTACAAACAAACTGGATCGGGAAATCTTGGATGAAATTCCCCACGTAAGATCTTGATTACTTATATAAACAGTTTAACACTTCAGAGATAAATTCTTATTTGAACTGTAATTACTAAGGCAACGTCTGAGATGAGGATGTAAGCCATCGATATTCAACACCTAACAGACTGGTATGTACGGGTCAATATGTGTATCTCTCATTTCATAGTATCTCTCTTTATTCACAGTTATACCTAGTCGGGATATAATGTTCAATCTCCGACAAATGCCCAAAGGAAAGATACGAAACACCGTATCCCTCCAGCTATGGGTAAAATAGTACCACTTCTTCTCTTTGGCAAAAATAAATTCTGCATTAAATAACCAAAGAAGGTTCATATGGCATTAAACAAAGAAACAAATCACTGTTGAATACAGAATTTACTAAACTTCGCTTTCACAGTCCCAAGCGCTCACACTAGCAGCATAAGCAAATAGTAAGTAAAGTTGGCGACTGTAGTCGAGGGTGACCAGAAGGCTCCCTTTTCAATAGCTACTACATCGAGGTGTAGGGGAGGGCGCTACTCCTTTCCCTAGATTGCTCCACTTTACCCTTGATACGTTCCTTATATTGCTGAGTGTTAAGCAAGGAGGTATCACATGCCATTTTAAAAGTCTTTGGTATGACGCGACCTGGGATTGAACCCAGGTCATCCCGGACCATTGGCGAACACTGTACCCACTAGACCAATGAGCCGATTATAAAAACGCTACCAAATGAAAGAATGATGAGTTGAAAGAGTTCAACATCCCTTCCGTCACACGATATATATAACACTCTAAGATATATATCCATTGATATAACACTCTAAGACCGGTCTTATAGAGGCCATCATTTAAAGTGTCACCCACCCGGGATAGAACTGGAAATAAAAGGACTTCTCTGAATCCCAGTATATATATATATATATATATGTAAAGTTGGTGACCGTAGTCGAGGGTGACCCAAAGGCCCCTTTTTCATTAGCTACTACACCGAATTGTAGCGGAGATCAGTACTCCTTTCCCAGGATTGCTCCACTTTCCTTTAGTCATGCAAGGCGGTATCAAGTACCATTTTTTGAGTCTGGGATTGAACCCCAGTCTCCTGGGCCATTGGCAAACACTCTACCCACTAGGCCAATATATATATATATATATATATATATATATATATATATATATATATATATATATATATATATATCATGAATTTCAGTGTTTGCTCTCTCTTTTTCTCTTGGTGGCTGATGTGAGAAGAGACAAAACGTTCGGAATGAAAAAAAGATGACAGAAGCAGATATACAAGAAGAGTCCTTTCTTTTAATAACGAAGAAGCTCTGAACGTGGTGTCCGTTGTCTATTTCTTTAAGGCTCTATGTCTCCAGAGACTAAACAGAAAAAAAATTTTAAAAAAGAAATATACGAGCACTTAAAGTCGAGTTGTGGTTTTGTGCGTGTTTCCTTCCCCGACCGACAAATTGCCTCAATGATATTAAATTCCACTACTGACCAAGCCAACAGACATTCATTGTGGTGGCTACACTACGGACATCAGTTTGAGAGACAACTATAAACTTTCCTTTGGGGCCCAACACTACACAGTAGTTACCCATCAAAATACGGAACAGGCTCATTGCTTCTTGTGTACATGGTTTGATACTAAACCGAATCTGCCGGTGAGACTCCGGTTCTGGAGTTTTAGGTGTGGGTGAGTTCATCTCTTTGTCATTACTCCCAGGTCTACTCTGATGCCTATAACTATATGCAGACTGTTGTAACGTGGCTCTTAAGTTTTAAGAAACCAGAAGTTCCAATTCCGCTAATGTGTAAGTGTGGTTTGAATGAAAGAAAAGAAAATATTATAATGGATGCAATCTTCTTTACTTGGAGTTATAATAATTGAAGAAAAAAACAAAGAATTGTTGTCAGAAAAAGTGTCTGCATAAACCAATAGTAGAATTAATAGTGATCAAACGTCAAGCAGCTATATTAAAGAACGATCTGAACGAAACGGAAGAAAGGAAGAAAAAAGGAACGACTAAAGAACAGAGAGACTGACGCGCTGTCAACTGTGCTACCGAGACCAAAGGACAAAGAGAAGAGAAAAGTTAGCCAGAACTTGTGAACATTTCGTTTTGCCTTGCTTGTAAATACTTTACATTATGAGGGACATTAATGTTTTGTCTTGCTTGCTGTCGGACTCGTGAGCAACTTTGCAACACTCTTTTTTGCTCCTTATTCACAATCGTAAGGAAAACGGAAGTACTTGTTCCGCCATTGTTATTTGTCATTAAAAAAAGGTAATAAGCTTCTCTTTTTGGAACTGACATCTGATTGAAGGCTTATACCGAATTTATAATAGTCACCTTCTCGTGCAACTGTGACTCAGACAAATGCTTATTATTATTATTATTATTATTATTATTATTATTATTATTATTAAATGGAAATAGTTTCTTTTTAATTGATAACAAATAATGTGTATTAGACTGGAGTACTTAAAACTATATGTATTCAAATAATTTGTATTAGGAACACTTATTGAAGCAATGATTATTTATTGTAATTATTGATGATGATGATTAATTGTTCGGTGAAACTAGAAAATTCCTTTAAGGTGCTTGTGGTGTAATGGTTATCGGTGTAGAAAATTGACAGAGCGATCGGAATTCAAATCCTGGACAAAGTCGTTTGCATTTCACATTGTGCTAATAACCATTAAGAAAGGCATGAATCCAACTATTCATCCTTCAACTATATGTTTATAGTAGGGCAAGACGGGTTCTTTAACCTTGTTAAGGCAACTGATCTGGGAGAAGGAAAACTCTGTAATCTTGTGTTGCATCTTGCCCGTGTAGAGGGGTCGGGTAAGTATATATAATTGTGTGCAAAAAAGAATGAGTCGGGTATAAAATAACCAAACAAGGGTTGATATGCTTTCAATCCAAACAAAAAAAGCACACACAAAAAACAAAACAAAACAAAACAAACAAACAAAGCATCGCTGCTTAACCAAGTTAAACTAGATGAAACGAAAGTTTCCATCGTGACATGCCTGGTATAATATATGGTTGTACATATTACTCTTAAGCAGATTTTAATTTTTCAATTATAACCCATACTCACGTTTATAAATAAAAACATTGCAGTTGTTCGTATTTTTCATCGGTATTGATTTTATAATAGATATTGGCTTTTAAAATCAATATTAGCCTTGTTGTATATGTGTGAGTGTGCTGAAATAATTACAGCCAAATCAACAAGGAAATTACCTCATGTATATTATCCTACTTTACAGGGCAATATTTGAGCACTTTTCTGATGATAAATCAACGTTTTCAAAACGAAGTTTACCCCTATATATATATATATATATATATATATATATATATATATATATATATGTGCGTGTGGTGGATAGTGATGATACAGAGTCAACGGGGCTTGGTGTCTACGATATTCTACCTTATATATATATATATATATGTGTGTGTGTGTGTGTGTGTGTGTGCGTGTGTGTGTGTGTGTGTGTTCTATCTCAAATATTGAGAATTTTTTTAAATGGAAAATTACATATATGTAATGTAATAAACATTGTTCTAAAACGTTTTTTATAAAACAGTAAACTGTCCAAATACTGGCCTGTAAGACAGGATAAAGTCTAACATAAACACACGCATGTCCCATCTGATGATTGTATCTTTTGTAAAAAATATATGGAACTCGTCATGAGACTGTCATGACAAAGTTAGTAAAAATTAATTTATTTTAGGACTTATATATATATATATATATATATATATATATATATATAATTTTTATTGAATGATTAAAGTAAGTTGTGTGATGATATGCTGAGTCTGTGAAACTGCAGTGAATATGCATAATGTACGCTACATAGCTGTGGGTCATTTCCTTATTAGTAGGACCAGGAACTCTCCTGTATATACACTGTGAATTAAAAAGTATCAAAACTGAAGGTGTATCTACCAAGATGGAAATTAATGGATGAAACATTAATTTTTCTTCAAAATAGGACTTGTTTACAAAAAGTATCCATAATGAAGTTGCATTTACCAAGACAAATTAATAATGAATGAAACGTTAATTTTCTTCAAAATATCTGTCATCAGAAAGTATTGAGACTGAAACTATGTTTACCAAGCGGGACATTAATAAGGAATGAAACATTAGGCTTCTTCAAAATTTTCTTCTTCACAATCAAGACATTTATTTCAACGAGATATTCTCTGGTCGAGGAATCACTGAAATTCCCTTTTTTATATTGGTCACTGATGTATTTCTTTTTGTGTCCTCCATGTCTTGAAATGAAATTTCAGTTCAAGAAACAAGAAAAAAAGTCTCTTGAGGTTAAATGTGGAGACTAAGCACACTATTGCACTTACATAATTCTGTGTTTCGCCATAAACTGATGATAAAAAGAATCATAAATTGACACTTTTTCTAGAACTCTACACGATTTGAGGATATGTTTATCGAACGATATTTCAAAGTTTTCAGCCATCTTATGACTGTCTGCAACCCCGTAGGAATGCCAACTTGTCCTAATACCTCATGAGGATATTAATCTAGTGTATTAATATAGATTCTGAATAGTATTGATAAACGGCTATTTTTTAAATGTGTATAAAGGGATGTGTATGTGTGATCATTCATGGTAATAGACTTATACTGGAAGGATGTCTTAGCATAACGGCGATGGGTTAAATAGCATCCCTGTTGTTCTTTTAAAATCACGAAGAAAGTATGGGCCCCCTTATCCCCTAAAAGAACCACTACTTTTCTTCTATAAGGACAACTTTGGAATTAAATAAACCTTGAAGGTTGATATGCCATTAAACAAAGAAACCAAGAAACCAAATTTCCATTGAGTTGCAAGTCTCGACGATAAGATAAAATCAATTTGGCTTCCTTAAAACCCTGGATCCCGAGGGTCATACAGACATATCGGGCGAGTAACACTCGGAGAGTATCATGAGAACGGAGCGTCTCAGTCCTGTGTGGTTCGGTTCATGACTTCGACAAAGGTATGTGCCTCACGTTACAAAAATATTGCAAAACTTTTAACTCAACCAAGGAATGATTACGGGAAATTTGTTGTACTTAGTCAATAGACATAAGTGAAATTGTACGTGTGTTAGTGTATGCAGTGGGTTTGACATAAAATTAGCACTCTGATATGTCTAGTGATTGGCTCATATTTAATACACTTACACCGAATGTAGCGGGCATATGTCGAACAGATGGCTCTTGGCACCGTAATAAACGTACTTAGTCACATGCAAAGAGCTGCTAATTGATCAGTCTAAAACAGTTCAGTGTTTACACAACGGAATAGTTCTGGGTAAAGGAGATAATATGTTTGAGATGACTACAGTAAAACCTATCTGTGTATGGATCTAATTTTACTTATCTATCTATCTATCTATCATTGCTTGTTTATATCTATGCTGCTTCAACGTAGAGAAATAGTTAACGAGATTCGATCCTGACAGAGCCAATCTCGCTTTTAGATTTATTCCTGACTAAGCTAAGCTTATTCAATATTTATGGGAACTTACTGCTTGTAATCGTTTACATCTTATTTTACAAGGCCATTAGTATTATACAGTCCACAGAATCCTCATGGATCATCACATACTTATGGCATTGTGATAGACTAAACTAATATATATATATATATATATATATATATATATATATCATCATCATCATCATGTCGCGCCGCCAGCACGGATATCCCTGACCCTCTCTCGCCACTTCTCCCTATCATTCATCGCCTCCTGCAGGTCTTCAGGGTTACATCCTGTGTCCTCACATAGTTGCTGTAAGTTCGTGCTGGTCGTCCTGCTTTTGCACATCCATATGTGGGGGTCCACAGGAGTACATCGCTTATGAGCTCGTCCTTGCTTCTCCAGCAGTGTCCCGCGTGTCTGGTTCGTCGAACTTGTATAGTTTTCGTGATGGGGGGCAAGTGTCCGTATAGTTGGTGTCTCGTGGGGTGTTGTCGCCAGGACTTGCTCTCAACATTCTTGTGTAATTTCCGTCTAGTTTCCTCTCCAGCCGCTTAGTTAGCGTCCATGTGGTGCATCCATATAGCAGTATCGACACAACCGCTGCCTGGAAGAAACTGCGTTTCATTTTATCGGTTAGGTCCGACTTCCATATGATCGAGAGCCTATCGATAGCTGTCCATGCCTTCGTCAGTCGTGTGTCGATGTCTTTTTCGGTTGATGAGACGCTACTTCCTAGGTTGGTGAATTTGTCTACTAGTTTCAGAGAGGCTCCGTCTAGTGTAGCAATGTTGCCCGTTTGGTTGTAACACATATATTCAGTTTTGTTTGCATTGACATGTAGGCCAATGCCAGCTGCAGCTCGTTCCAGACTATGCTGTAGTGTCTCTGCTTGATTTGGCGTGTTCGCTAGTAACGCCAAGTCATCAGCGTAGTCGGCGTCCGTGATTGTTTTTGCGGGGTACCTTTTGCTTCTTCTCTTAGTCAGCTCGAAGCCATTTTCTCTGATTTTGTCGATCGAAGTCCTAAGCACATAGTCTAGACAGATGATAAAGAGGTACGGGGCTAGTGTGTCTCCTTGTAGTACTCCTGCAACAATGTCGAAGTATTCCGTGTCTCCATCTGGTGAACGTACTTTCACTTTGGTGTTTCTGTAGATGAACGTACTTTCACTTTGGTGAGCTCTACATTGATAGCAACTGCTACCTCTTTGCAGACGAAGGCCATCACCTCAAACCTATAAAAAAAAACAACAACCGTGAGAACGCATACGACTCCCCAGACCAAATTCACCCTTGCAAATCCAGCTGCACACTTCACGAGCAAAAGAACTTTCTTGGACAAAAGAGAAAAAATATTTTTCATCACAACTTATTTAAAGACAAAAATCATTCAAAACTATCTCAAAATAGATGCAACCCATTGATAAGATAATGATTTATCACTAAGACGAGAAACGCAAAAAATAATTCCATGTCCCGGAAGCTGATATAATAACAATTAAAAAGCATAGATTTTATATCTTTTGTTCAAAGGATGCATTTTTTACATGATGCGTTCTAAATGACCGCCAGTGCGCTTGTCTCAGTAATAAATCATTATCATGATAATGGGTTACATCTGTTTTGAGACACCCTGTACTTCAACTACTTTACGTGCATCGTCGATCACTTTCTTTTTCATACATATCGATTCTCCAAGAGCCCCTTCGTCGTTTTTTAGGACACACACAGACTCACACACACACACACACACACACACACACACACACACACATATATATATATATATATATATATATATAATTGGCTTCCTGTAGATATTGATTAGAATCTTTATTTAACAACTGAAGTAATTACTTCTAAATACAATTTAATTTTACAATCTTTCATGAATCGTGAAATGTAAACGAATAGAACAAAACCAAAGATTAAGAAAATATCAATAAAGGACGTTTCTTCTGAAGTAAATTATAAATAAGTTTAAATCAAATATTGAATTAAATATTACTTTGCTTTATAGTTTATAAGAAGTTAGTTAGCGACCATAGTCGAGGGTGACCCGAAGGCTCCCTTTTCGATAGCTACTACACCAAGGTGTAGGGGAGGGCGCTACTCCATTCCCAGGATTGCTCCACTTTACCCTTGAACCGTACCTTATAATGCTGAGTGTTAAGCAAGGTGGTATCAAGTACCATTTTTAAAGTCTTTGGTATGACTCGACCTGGGATCGAACCCAGGTCTCCCGGGCCATTGGCGAACACTCTAACCGCTGGGCCAATGTCCCGGTTAAAGTAACGATAAAAATGCCATTTTTTCATTTCTAGAATATTTCAATGTTTAAAAATTATAAAAATTTTATTTTAAGTTTATAGATTTTTAACAGTTTTGTTTATCATTAAAATATTTGAACAATTTAAGATTTTTCGTAGGTCATTTTTTTGTTTTCTTTTCAGTTAAAATATATGAAAAAATATTGTCATCAAAATGTCATATTTTACAATGGAAAAACATGACTGTAAATTGAAATTTATGAATCAGACGTTTTTTCTTCACTGGTCCAATAACTTGATTTGATCATGGCGGCGCAATACAAGTTAATGTTATGTATTCAGTTAAATATCTAATGTCATATTGTACTTGTTTTCTTTTCGTTAAATCAGGAGCAGCCAAACACTGTACATGCTCCTTGACTAAGTCAGTGCCCAAATCTACTCGATAGTTAATCTGGATATGTTATATCATTTTATAATGAAAAGAGATTATTGCAAATTGGATTTTACGTATCAGAAGAATTTATTTTCAAAAGCAAAAACATGCTTTCAAGTTTTGGGTGTTCAATACAACTGGTCTCGTTAAAGTCTTTTTAATGATACAGTTTGAATAACATATTAACCTTGATAAAGATATCTTAAATTTTGCCTTCATTCACAGAGGAAAGAGGGAGCAAATTCTTCTCGCCTACGGCCTACCAACAGAAACCGTCACAGCCATAATGATGCTCTATAGAAACACCAAAGTAAAAGTCCGTTTCCTGGATGGAGACACAGACTACTTCAACGTTGTAGCAGGCGTACTGCAAGGAGACACATTAGCCCCATACCTCTTTATCATCTGTCTAGACTACGTGCTTAGAACATCTATCCATAAAATCAAAGAAAACGGTTTCAAGCTAACAAAAGAAAGAAGCAGAAGGTACCCTGCAAAAACAATTACCGACGTCGATTACGCCGATGATATAACGCTTCTGGCAAATGCCGAAAGCCGAAACCCTGCTACATAGTCTGGAATGAGTCGCTGCAGGCATAGGTCTCCATGTCAATGCACATAAGACGGAATATATGTGCTTTAATCAAACAGCCGACATCTCCACACTAAACGATAGTGCTCTGAAACTAGTTGATAAGTTTATCTACCTAGGAAGCAGTGTCACATCGACCGAGAAAGACATCAACACGTGACTAGCAAAGGCATGGACAGCTATTGATAGACTATCGGTCATATAGAAGTCAGACCTGATCGATAAAATGAAGCGCAGTTTATTCCAAGCAGCGGTCGTGTCGATACTGCTATATGGATGCACCACATGGACACTAACTAAACGTATGGAGTAAAAGCTGGACGGCAATTACACAAGAATGCTGCGAGCAATATTGAACAAGTCCTGGAGACAGCACCCTACAAAGCAGCAGCTATACGGCCACCTACCACCCATTACGAAAACTATTCAAGTTAGACGAACCAGACATGCAGGACACTGCTGGGGTAGTCGGGACGAGCTCATAAATAATGTACTCCTGTGGACCCCTACACATGGACGAGCAAAGGCAGGACGTCCAGCTTGAACCTACATACAGCAGCTCTGTGCAGATACGGGATGTAGCCTTGAGGGCCTACCGGAAGCAATGGACAATCGGGAGGTGTGGCGAAAGAGGGTCAGAGATATCCGTGCTGATAGCGCGACATGATGATGATGATGATGAAATTTTAGACAGAAACAATTTTTGAAGTTTGGGTTTTCATGTTTATTAGTTTTTGAATATATTTAGTATATTAATTCGTAAGTTAAATGCAGTTTTATTTAATATAGTTTTTTTTAAATCTTTATAATTATGACTTATAATATCAATAATCATTTTCCACCAAAATATTTCATAAAGTTGGTTAGTTTTAAGACATTCCAGCCCCGTTTTTGTTTTCACTTGGAATTGTATGCGTTTCAAGTGAGTAGTGATTATGTGTATGTTTGAGGAGGAGTGTTCGTATCTTATTCTAATCGGATACGTTTCAATAGTACAATATATATATATATATATAGATAGATAGATAAATAAAAGAATAGGTATGTTCGAGTGTACGAGAAAGGGTGTGTGTGTGTGAGAGGGAGAGAAAGAGAATAAGGGAGATAGAGAGAGGAAAGGTGAATAGTGTAGAACTCAAGGGTTTCTTAAGGTTCCCGTGAGACTCTCATTGCGATCCCATGCGCCCGGAAATTAATGATATCGGTATCTGTAATTGTGCTGCTCGCTGCCTTTTTCTTTAAGAGCCGAATCCAAATTTAGGTAAACATTCATAGCGGTCGAAAATGACCACCCGTATCAAATCCTATCCTTACTTCTGGGTCGAGGTGAGTGCATAAGACTGGAGAAATTATCAGGACAGATGGTCTTATATCAACTCAGATGATACGATAATTTTCATTCCTTTTTTTTATCATATTTAGATCAATGATCAATATGTATATATATATATATATATATATATATATAAATGTATGTAGAAAAACTCATAACAACGATCCAAGTGGAAGGAATGATTTATTAACGGGTCGACACTATAGCGTTTCGGTTCTACTGAACCATCATCAGGACCATGAGGGGTGATATAAATTTTAAGTTAACGATGGATGATTAGAAATGTGAAATACAAAAACCTAGGGGAAAATATGTATCGTAAGAAAAAGTTAGCCATTTAACTGGCAAATCAGCGTTTGATGTTTAAATTACGTCATTTGACTTATTAGGAATATTGTATAGAATTTATGTACGTTGTTTAACGAGAAAGATTTCGAGACAGAAATTATTAATATCACCCCTCATGGTCCTGATGATGGTTCAGTAGAACCGAAACGCTATAGTGTCGACCCGTTAATAGATCATTCCTTCCACTTGGATCGTTGTTTTCAGTTTTTCTACATATTGTCGGATTACAATCCTTTATTTACTCTTTATATATATATATATATATATGCTGTAAAAAAAAAACAAATAAAAAACAGCCGTGTGACCTACAAAAGGCTTTTCGGATGATGAGTCTGAGACCAGACATGGTTATGGCGCCAAGGCATCATTACCATTAACCCAGAGCGTCACAGGAACATCTTACAATACCTTCAGACTTTGGTGGTTTTCCGTCGCAGTGCCAGCTCAAGAGACTGACTCTTTGTATAATCTTTTGTTGTATTCAGCACTAATTTGTTTATCTTTTCGCTTTCTTTGAGTTTCACTTTGTGGTCCGCTGGAACATTAAATCCATTAAATAACCAATTCTTTTCTTGTTACAAACAATTTATGCACCCCATTATCTGATTCTGGTTTGTGAATATGCTATTTGTCAGTCTCCTGCACAATTCTCCGGGAAGCACATTTCTCATCAAGTTGTTTCTACTCTTCCATTTTTTGTGCCTGTTTGCAGCATTCACTTATATGATTTACCATTTCCTCTTTTTGCCCAGTCAGCTTGGGCTGTATAATACGCCGTCTGCTTCTCTGCAGAGTGGTAGGACCCCCACCAACGAGTGTCCTAAATATGACACGAAACAATCTGATGGTGAGGTTCCAGTAACGCTAGAGCTTTGGGGAATGCGCAGTACCCCAGCATTGCCATCGCTCTCAGGTCCACTCTGGCCCGGACTACTAGCACCTGATAGGGTCCTATCCATAGGTTAAATAGAACGAAACTGCGTACTTATGCTAAACTGAATTGCGGGAAATAGAACTGTTTTGATATTTAAACTGCCTACTTATGCTAAACTGAATTGTTTGAAATGGAACTGTTTTTGACATTGAAACTCTACTTACGCTAAATTGAATTGTATGAAATAGAATTGTTTTGACATTCAACTGTATATAAACAAAAACTATACTTATACTTAAACGAATTGTTTGAATTAGAACTGTTTGACTAAACTGAATAGCTTGAAATAAAAATGTTTTTGACAATTAAGCTGTGAACTTATGTTAAACTGAATTGTTTTAAAAAGAAGTGTTTATTTGTATAAAAATAGATTTGGCATTAAATAACCTACAAAAGTTAATATGCCATAAAACCCAAAGAAATAAATATTTTATCTCTGTTTCCATATAATTTAGACTTGCTATTCTGTTTTGTATTATTAATTTTTGCTTTCATATAATTGATCCAAATGTCATTATTTTGTGCTGCTATTAACAGAGATTCAGATCCTCTCTTGACGTTTCCCGGCTTTGCCATGTCCAGGCTTTGCCATGTCCAGGTTATCTCGTGTGCAATCTCCCCAATTTGTCACTTGAAATATCCATACAGTTATATTTCTTCCCATTTTTGTTTTTGGGTTAACTCAAGTGCAAGAGGTTAAGTTGTGACACTCTGCATTCCCTTGTGCATATGTAGACTAACGCAAGCGTTGATTTCTTGCGAAATTTCAACAAGCTACTAGGAATGCCAACTCATCTTGACCGGTCTTCCCTCACTGCAGCTGGGCCCTCTCTCATGCCAACTGGTCTCTCTGCTGTCCGCTGTCGACTGGTCACTCGCGTCACCCTTCGTCAACCCTTCTGTGAGTTCCTTCGTCCAACTCCCTGACTCGCGTTCCCTTACTTACTTCCGGTCGCGTCCGAGATATCGAGTCCAAACCCTTTGTCTGATTTCGCGCCAAAACAGACAAAGGAATCGTCTGCTTGGCGGACCACCTACATAGTGTTGTTATATATATATATAGTTTGAAAACCTCAGGAGTGAGGAGATCACAGAATAAAACTGAAAGAATCTGAAAAGTGAGATAGTAGCTTGACCTTGCTAGAGAATTGAAAAAACTATGGAACATGAAGGTGACAATTATACCAATTGTGATTGGTGCTTTTGGCACGGTAACTAAAGGATCATTAAAGGGCCTGGAAGATTTAGAAGTTGAGGGTCGAGTGGAGACCATCCAAACAACAGCATTACTGAAAACGGCCAGAACACTGAGAAGAGTACTAGAGACTTGAGGAGACTTGCTGTCACTCAATCTCCAGTGAAAGACCATCAGCTTACGCTGATGTGAAAAACTCTAATGAGTAATAATGAATATAATAATACTTTGCTATCCCGGCTGACAACAGAATAAAACTGAAAAAATGTGAAAAGAAGGATAAGTACCTTGACTTTGCCAGGGAAATGAAAAAACTATGGAACATGAAGGTAACAACTATGCAAATTGAGATTGGGGCTTTTGATACAGCAACTAAAGGATTATTAAAGAGACTTGAGAACTTAGAAGTTGGCGGACGAGTGGAGACCATCCAAACGACAGCATTATTGAGAACGGCCAGAATACTGAGAAGAGTCTTGGAAACTTGAGGAGACTTGCTGTCACTCAAACTCCAGTGAAAGACCATCAGCCAACGCTAATGTGAAAAATTCTAATGAGTAAAGAAGAAGAAGAAGAGAAAGAAGAAAAAGGAGAAGAAGAAGAAGAATGCATCAATTCGAGGACTCAAAGACTCCATAAAAAAGAGTAAAGAAAGAGTAATTACATCGATCAGAAATAACACAGACAACATTGTGGTCACCAGAACAACAGAAGAAACAGAAATGGGGTGGGGGTGGAAACAACTGTATGAATATTTCAAGCGACAAACTGACGAAATATCACACGGGAACATCTGGACATGGCTAAGAAAGGGACAGTTTAAGAGAGGAACTGAATCTCTTCTATTAGCATATTTACCCAACAACGCCAGAAAGACCAACTATTTTTTAGACAAAAATGAATACGACGCAAAAGAATAGCAAATGTTGGTTATGTGTTGAAAGAGACGAAACGATTAATAGCATAATAAGTGATTGAAACAAACCAGCACAAAAAGACTAGATCGACTGGATGGGCAGGGTGATCCACTGGGAATTGTGCAAGAAAATGAAATTTGACCTAACAAACAAATGGTTTACGCACAACCCAGAATCTGTCCCGGAGAAGTAGACACACAATTCTAGAATTTTGAGGCACAAACGGATCACTTAATCTCGGACATGCTAAATAATGGAGTTTGTTGTCTTGGTGGACCAGAGTGATAATCAAAGAAAACAAAAACTGAGCCAAGCACTCGGACCTTGCCAGAGAACTAAAAAAAGCTATGGAACGTGAGAGTTACAACGATACCAATTATAATTGGTACGCTCGGAACGGTTCACAAAGGTTCGATAAGGGGAGTGGAAGAGTTGAAATCGGTGGATGAGCCGAGACCAGCCAGACTACTGCATTAATAAGATCAGTCAGAATACTGAGAAGAGTCCAGGAGACTTGAGGAGACTTGCTGTCACTTGAAGACCATCAGCTAACACTGGTGTGAAAAATTCGCAAGGAGTAATGTAATAATAATAATAATAGTAATGATAAAAATAATGATAATAATAATATCTGTGATTCTGTCACATCCGTGAAATGGTGTTCCTTCCTGGAAGAAGAACGTTTAGTGGGACACACACACACACACACACACACACACACACACACACACACACACACACACTTATGCTTTTAAAAAATTTTAAGTTTTAATTTTGTATTAACCCAACTGTACTGCTTTTATTCGGAGTTGGTACATTTTAATCTCATATCTTTATATCTACTGCTACTTTTCTTAAAGCTGATTTCTTACCGTTATCAATGTTTTGAGACTTTTCCCACCAATCTCTCTCGGATTTGAATTTCGAGCCCTTATAATTCAAAAGATGAACTGATATTTTAGTTATGCGTCTTTATCGTTTCTTGATAGATTTGGTTTATTTATTTTTATGGACAGCCTAATTACTTTGGCAAAAAAGTTAGACCACGTGGCTTCCGGGAGTGACTTTTTTTAAAAAATTATATTCTAAACGGTAATTTTTTAAATATTTGAAATTTTTCTTCGATCATTAAGGAAAAATTTACAAAAACACGAAAACATATTTTTACTTATCAACAACGTAAAATAAAGTTGTTGTTGTTGTTGTTGTTGTTGTTCTTCTTCTTCTTCTTCTTCTTCAAAACAAAAATCAACAATAAAGAAAAAAAAAAAACTGGTAGTAATAAACGATAAAAATGAACGTTTGAATTGGGGACGCTTAAAAACAACTTTAATGCTAAATAAAAAGAAAAATACAGTAAAATTAATACATATACTGTATCGATAATTTATATCTTACCGCACCCAACCTTTTAGTATCATTTCGTTTCATATTTTACTGTACTGTTAAAGACGTCTACTGTAACTGTTACGAAATAAAGTCTGTGTAAATATAAAAGATGAAAAGAAAAAACAAATGGCGATGTCCAAATTCTAAGTATCTCATGTCTCCCGGACCATTTGCGATCACTCCTCCCACTAGACCAATGAGCTGGTTTAAAGTTGGTGATCGTAGTCAAGGGTGACCCCCAAGTCTCCCTTTTCGATAGCAACTACATCAAGGCGTAGGGGAGGGTGCTACTCCTTTTTTCTTAATTGACCCACTTTACCGTTGATCCGTACCTTATAATGTTGAGTGTTAAGCAAGGAGGCATTATGTACCATATTTTGAGTCTTTGGTATGACTCGACCAGGGATTGAACCCAGGTCTCCCGGGCCATTGGCGAACACTATAACCATTATGCCAATGTCCGGTTGAACTTTGATTTGATGCGGTTATTCAAGTTAGATTTTTGAAATAAATCAATTTATATAAATTTAATATCGTAAATAAACACATATTGAATATAAAAGTATAGATAATTAAGATTGATGAGTAAAGAATATGATAAAAAGAATGAATAAATAAAGAGGTAAATAAGTAAATAAATAAAAATCGTCATTTCCCTTATTTACTTCAAAAATAAATTTTCTTGGAGGAACGAAAAAAACGTCCATTCAATCAGACATTAGTGTTCGTTATCTCCTCTTTCCCCAAAGCTTCAGAACAAGAACCTTACCATCAGATAAAGTTTAGTGCCATAACAAGGATACTTGTCTGGGGAGGGTCTTGCAGAGGAGCAGTCAGCATATTCTACAATCACAACCGACTGGGTGGAAAGATAAAAGTAAGAACATGTGTCTCCTTGATTAGAGACGTGAATATTATACCTGAAGACCAAGAAATCTACCGACCGAAACTTTGAGTAAACAAAAGTAACACAGTGTAAATAGTAATTATAAATGGAGTAAATTAATGCAAAAAGAGTATATGATTAGACACAACTGGGTGAGGAAGGAGATCCACCGGGAATTGTGCAAGAAGTTTAAATTTGACCATACGAAAAAATGGTACATGTACAACCCAGAATGAATCATTGAAAATGAGACGCACAAAAATCTCTCAAGGATTTTGAAATATAAACGGATCATCTAATCTCAGCCAGACGACCAGACCTACTGATGATGATGATCAGATCTCCCGGGCCCTCTCCCACCACCCTTCCCTATCGTCCATCGCTCCCGGTAGGTCTTCAAGGCTACATTCTGTATCAGCACAGAACTGCCGTATGTTGGTTCTAGCTGGTCGTCCTGCCTTTGTTCGTCCATGTGAAGGAGTCCACAGGAGTATGTCACTTATGAGACCAAGTGTTAGTCTATAAAAAAAAGAAGAGAGAACCAGCTGAATAGTGAACTTTGCCGTTCTGACTGACCACTGGGTAAAACTAAAAGAAAGCAAGAAGTGAGATAAGTACATAGAACTTGTTAGAGAACTGAAAAAAACTATGAAATATGAAGGTGACAGTAACACTAATTGTAATCGGTGTGCTGGGTACAGTCATCAAAAGATTGGTACTTGGACTGAAGGACTACGAAATAAGAGGACGAGTGGAGACCATATAAACTACAGCATTATTGAAAACGGCCAGAATACTAAAAAGATTCCTGGAGACTTTAGGAGATTTGCGGTCACTCAAACTCCAGTTGTAAACATCAGCTAATTCTGGTAAGAAAACCTTTAGAGAGAAATTGAATCTCTTCTAATAGCAGCACAAAACAACGCTATAAGAGCCAATCATATCAACACAAGAATAGATAAGACGTAACAAAACAGCAGATGTAGGTTATATGATGATAGAGACGAAACAATTAATCACATGATAAGCTAATACAGCAAATTAGCACTGAAAGAATATATGACTAGACACGACTAGCTAGGAAATGTGATCAACAATGAGTTGTGCAAGAGATTGAAATTTGACCATACGAACAAATTGTACATGCACAACTCAATAAAAAAAAATTTAAAAAAAGAACTTGCAGAATTGTGGACTTGGTTGTCCTATCTGACCACAGAGTAAAGTTGAAAGAAAGCGAAAAGAAGGATAAGTACTTCGATCTTTCTACGAAATTGAAAAAACTGTGAACATGAAAGTAATGGTTATACTAATTGTAATTGGTGTGTTGTATTTTGACCTACGACCCGGCCAAAAATGTCATTCTAAGGTGATGCACCGGAAGGAGGTGACACATTCTAATGGCAGTTATGAGAGGAAATCGCGTAGGCGGAAATTGGCTGATGAAATGGGGACCTCTGAACTGCATGACAGTTATTTCCGCTTGACGACGATCCAACATGCGATTTCAAAGATCGAGTAGGCGACTTATTGGTTGTTGAACTATTATATTACTCAGTCAAGACAGAATTCAGACAGTTGCAGTTAGTGATCGGACGGAATTATAGACGAGATGTGGTAGGGAAAGCCACACCAGGCCGAAGGGGCTTGCGACCCCCGATTGAGTTGGGGTCCAGAGAAGTTGCTGATAAGACGCAGTAAAGAAAGCCATCACCCAGCAGAGTGGGTCCCAGGGCCTCCGGTTGAGCATCAGGAGAACGAGAAAGACACAACGCTGACAGCCATAAGAGTGGGGTCAAAATATTACAGTTTCTGTTCGGTCTCCAACTCCCTCTCACAGTTGAACCCCACACAACCCTTTTCGAACCCTTACAATAAAGTGAGAGGTATATATTTTTCTAAAGGAACCTTCACTCGTCTGTTAACATTGCGTCAGTATGTATCCTGCATGAACATTTATATGTGTATATAAGGATATATATTATATGACTATATAACAGGTGCTAATGATACAGTTACCAAAAGATTAGTAAAAGGAATAGAGGACTTAGAATAAAAAAGGACGAGTAGAGACAATCTAAACAACCGCATTACTGAGATCGGCCGGAATTCTAAGAAAAATCCCGGAGACTTGGGGAGACTTGTTGTCACTCAGACTCTAGTGGAAAACCATCAGCTAACGCTGGTATGAAAAATCTTAAACGCGAATAATAATAATAATGATATGGTTCGAAGACAGTAAAGGTTGGCTGTTCTAATTACTGTTACGCAAAGACCAAAGTAACAATGCATCTGAGAAAGACCAAAAGAAAAAAAATGAACAAAAGAAGACGACAAAAATGTAATTTACTGTTATTCTAAAAGCAATCTTTGAGAAAAAGGTTATTGGAAAAAGATGATCGAAATTTGGAAAGAATCCGCTAAATTTAATACAAGGTTGATTATAAAGAAAGGCTGGTTTTCTGATCTCAAGATACTAGAAATATAGAAACAGGTGAGTCTTGAAGAATTATACCCAAGAACACTGACCTATACTAGCTGAAAGACAAAATATTGAAAAGCAATATATTACGGAACTCACCACCACAATAACAATACTAACATAAAAAAAGAAACAATGTAGAGATAAAAAAAAGAAGAAGAAATGGCCTTAAAGAAGGTTACATCATCATCCCTTTGGAATCAGGATCGGAAAAAAAATCAAGCTAGAAGACTAGGATTTTTTACAAAATATTCGAATGGAAACGTCGCCGAACTAAATGATTTAATTTATGTTGAAGTAAAATTGGTCAGGGGTGAAATAGATATCCGCCTAAGGAACCCAAATAGAAATACAAAACCTGATTGGGGGATGAGACTAGAAAGACAAATAAAGAAAGTGAAATAGAATCTATCTTGGATAACCTAATCTCAGCCAGAAGACCTGACTTCGAGTTAATTAACAAAGAAAAAAAAAAGGACTTGCTATCTAGCAGATTTTACCATTTCGGTGTACTATCTATTGAAAACAAGAGGAAGGGAAACGATAGAGAAATACTTGAATCTTGCCAATGAATTGTAAAAACTGTGGAATATGAGGGTGATGGTAGTACCAGTTGTAGTTGGTACACTTGGAACGGTCTCCACAGGCTTGGAAAAAAGACTGGAGAAATTGGAAATCCGAGGAAGAATAAAGACCATCCAGATCGCAGTATTGCTAGAATACTGAGAAGAGTCCTGGAGACTTGAGAACACTTGCTGTTTCTCTGATATCAATGAAAGAGCGCAAGCTAACACTGGTGTGAAACGCTTGTAAGGTGTAAAATAATTGTAATATGCATAAGGGACAACAAATTTATAATCTCACAAGATAAACAAACTTTTGTATATGAATGATATCAAGATATTTGCCAAAAAGAAAAAAAAGAACCAGAAAACCTGACATAGACATTAAGAATATACAACCAAGCTATAGGAATGGAATTTGGCACGGAAAAATGTACCATGTTCATATGAAAAAGG
This sequence comes from Sepioteuthis lessoniana, assembly GCA_963585895.1. Classification (NCBI taxonomy): domain Eukaryota; kingdom Metazoa; phylum Mollusca; class Cephalopoda; order Myopsida; family Loliginidae; genus Sepioteuthis; species Sepioteuthis lessoniana. The sequence goes on from OY757934.1 coordinate 46,206,492, forward strand.
GGAAAGAGAAACAAAGGAAGGAATAGAAGAATAAAAAGTACGAAAATACCAGAACGCTTGGAGAAAAAGAGAATTACAAATACTTTGGAATACTGGAAACAGACACCATCAAACAAAAATGAAAGAAAAAGTAAAAGAAAAAAACAAAGAAAGAGTACCAGAGAAGAACAAGAAAAATTCTTAAAACCAAGCTCTGTAATTAAAATCTTATCAAAACAAAAAGCATTGTGCAGTCTCTCTTGTTTGATACTGTGGATCATTCTTAGTATGGACAACGAAGGAACTTAGACAAATCGACCAAAGGATAAGGAATTTGATGACTATGCGCTTAGCTTTACACCTGCGAGATAATAAAGACAGATCTTCCAGGCAGCGGTCGTGTCGATGCACTACTTGGACGCTAACAAAACGGCTGGAGAAGAAGCTACACAGCAATTACACAAGAATGTTGCAAGCAATATTGAATAAGTCCAGGCGCCAATACCCCACAAGGCACCAACTATACCGCTACCAGCCTCCCATCACGAAAACTATCCAAGTTAGACGAACCAGATATGCAGGACACTGCTGGAAAAGCAGAGACGAGCTCATAAGTGATGTACTCCTATGGACCCCTACATATGGCCGATCAAAAGCAGGACGACCTGCTCGAACATACATACAGCAGCTATGTGAGGATATGGGATGTAGTCCTGATGACCTGCCGGAGGCAATGAACGATAGGGAAAAGTAGCGAGAGAGGGTTAGGAATATCCGTGCTAGTGGCACGACATGATGATGATGAGGATATGTCAAGAAAAGAAGGAGGAAGAGGATTCGTCGGTTGAGATATCAATATAAGAACTCGAATAATACACGAAAAAAGGTGCAAAGAAAGACTCATTACAGCAGCCAGTAACAGAATGACAATATAAATAACTCACAGGCAAACAGTAAAACTACAAAACATTGAAAACAAAAATGGGAAGAAAAATAACTGAATGGATATTTCAAGCGACAAATTAGGGAGATTGCACTGGCCTGAACATGGCTCAGAAAAAGAAACCTCAAGAGAGAAACTGAATCTCTGTTAATAGCGGCATAAAATAATACATAATAATATAAAACTCTTAATAAAATTTATCTATTAATCATAAATATAATACTATAAAAACCAGTTGTATGAAAAGCGCAGGTTGATGATAAGCTACAGAAGAGTAAGCGTAGGTTATGTGGAGAAAGGGATAAAACGGTTAATTATATTATAAATGAATGTAGCAAACAAGCACAAAGAATTACAAGACTAGGCACGACTTTGTGAGAAAGATGATACACTGAGAAATGTGCAAGGGGTTTAAATCTTACCATACAAAGAAATGGTATATGCAGAAAGAAGAATCTTTCCTGGAAACGGAGACACATACAAATGTATAGGACTTTGAGATACAATCGGATCACTTAATCCAGGCCAGGACACCAAACCTTGTATTAATTAGGAGAAAAAAAGAACTTATTATCTTGTAGATTTTGCTGTTGCAGTGCACCATAAACTGAAAATGAAAAAAAAAAAACCCAAAAGATTAAAAAATACTTGGATCTTACCTGAGAGCTGAAAAAGCCGAAACATAAATGCGTTTATGATGCGAATAATAACTAGCGTACAAGAAACTTTTCCCTAGGGGTTCGGGAAAAATCTGGAGGCATTGGAAATCAGAAGAATTGAGACCGTACAGGTCACAACATTGTTGAGATTTGTTAGAATAGGGAAAATGTTAGAGTAATTGATTAATTAATCTCGGGTTACTTTATGTCAATATATATGTAAGTTAGCCGACCCTAGTCGAGGGCGACCTGAAGGCTCCCTTTTCAATTGCTACTACATCGACATATGGAGAAGGGCACTACTCCTTTAACTGGAATCCTCCACTCACCCTTGATACGTATTGCCTAGTCGGCTGGGGCTGTAGAATACATTGACTGCTTCTCTGCAGAGGGGTAAGACCCCCCCTAACGAGTGTCCTGGATATGACATTAAAAAATCTGATGGTGAGGTTCCAGCAGTGCTGGAGCTTTGGGGAATGCAGAGTACCCCTTCATTGCCATCGCTCCCAGGTCCACTCTGGCCCGGAGTTGTAGCACCTGATAGGGCCTTATCTATGGGTTAAATAGAACTAACAGCATACTTATGCTAAACTGAATTGTTTGACTGAACTGAATAGCTTAAAATAGAAATGTTTTTGACAATTAAACCGTACTTATATTTAAACTGCGTGCTTATGCTTAACTGAATTATTTCAAATAGAACTGTTTTTCGACATTAAAACTGTATTTATACTTAACTGAATTTATACTTAACTGAACTGCTTGAATAGTTTGAAATAGAAATGTTTTTGACAATTAAACTGTGTGCTTATGCTAAACTTAATTGTTTTAAATAGAACTGATTATTTACATAAAAATGTATTTGGCGTTAAATAACCTACAAAGGTTGATATGCCATAAAACCCAACAAACCAAACCTTGATACGTACCTGATAATACTGAGTGTTATGTAAGGACGCATCAAGTACCATTTTTTGATTTTTTCAATCTAAGATTGAACCCTGGTATCCAGGACAATTGGTGAATACTCTAACCCTTATGCCAATGGGTCGGTAATTGAAAATAAATAGATATATATAAGAAATTTCGCTCATCATACGCTTATATCTACATTGTTTGCGTCGTCATTTCTTAGGAACTTTTTTTGCTCACGGTCCTATCGAATATGGATAATTTTTAACCGAACTCTTCTACCCATAGATGGGACCCTAACATGCACAACCACTCCAGGTCAGAATGGACCAAGGAGTAATGGCAATAACTAGGTACACCATATTTCATTCATCTCTAGAACCTGTGGCTTACCATCAGATGCAGTTTAGTGCCATATCCAAGATTCTTCTTTTTTAGGGTTTGTATCTAATCGGCTCATTGGCCTAGTGGGTAGAGTGTTTCCCAATGGTCTGGGAGACCTGAGTTCAATCCCTGGTCACATCATACTAAAGACTTAAAAAAATGGTACTTAATACCTCCTTGCTTAACACTCAGCAATATAAGGTACGTATCAAGGGTAAAGCGGAGCAATCCGGGGAAAAGAGTAGCGCCCTCCCCTACACCCCAGTGTAGTAGCTATTGAAAAGGGAGTCTTCTGGTCGCCCTCGACTACGATCGCCAACCTTTTACATTTCATCTATAGGGAATTACAGTCATCGTTTTCTTAGGCTCGTTAACAGGGTGATAGAAAAAAATAGTAAAACTAGATATCCGAGGAAGAACTTAAATTGCACAAATCTGCTAGAGTCCGGGAAAACCTTGGAGATTTGCTGCTATTTGGATTTCACTGAAAGCTACACCTTTACTATTCGTGTAGGCACTCACAAAGAACAAAGTGATAATAAGTCTGAAAATTTGTTCCCGATTTTTATCTTGTATTAATTTCTACTAGAATTTATCAAACATCAATCTTTCTATAAAGCATATATGTGTGTGTATTCGTGTCTTAAAAAAGATGAAGAGTGAACGTTATATTTTTACAGAGATCAGTGTTCTTTGATTGCAGATCAAGTTCTTAGGAAATCTGAAATGCCTCAAACAGAGCCTGTCAAAGATCTATGAGGATTTCCTGTTTTGTTTCTGGGCAAGGACAGGAAAATAATGTATTAACATGAGGAACAGATAAACAGACAATACTGAGAAAGAACGGAAGTAAACGACGCATGCGTAGATCATAGAAGAATGCTGCTATAAGTTTACAAGGTGTTTTTTATTATTTTATTTTTATATTAATGTATTAAAAAATGTTATATCTGAAAAACTGGATCAAAGGAAAAAAAAACAAAAAACTCTTTAATACAGAGAGGATTATTTTTGTGAAATTTTGTTTCTTGGTGATTCGTGGCAACCCCCCCAGCCCCCAGAAAAGATGAGATCAACTTCCAGAGGCAAGAAAAATCATCACAATGCTACATTCAAATTGAAATGCTAATTACTTTCGCTGACTTAGTAATTCAAATGAAAGAAGAAATTGAAATTCAATGACAAAGCTGAATTATGATTTTATGACAGAAAATGGCTCATGTCGGTTTAATACATGTTTAAATGTTGCGCGCGCGCACACACACACACACATACGCAAACACACACACACACACACACACATACAGAGAGAGAGAGAGAGAGAGACACATATACACATACACACGCATACAGAGAGAGAGAGAGAGAGAGAGACTCACACGTACACACAGACATACACATACATACACACAGACAGACAAATGTACACACAGACACAACACGCATACACATACATACACACACATACAGAGAGAGAGACACACACACATATACACAGAGACATACACATATGGACATACACACACGTGTATATAGTATTGCTCATAAAAAGGTTTAGTCCACCATTTGTTTTATTAAATAAAGAGTTTATTTACTAATCAATTGGATTTTTTGATCGAAGACTTGCAGATTCAATCCCTCAAAGATCCTAGCTCTTCTGAATGCTGTCGAGTGCTGGTGGTAAAGCTCTATTATTGGAAAATTCATCACAGCGTTAATAGTTAAATCAATTTTGTTCTGTACATTCATTTCAATTCATTCTATTTCCCGAATTCTGTAAGCAGTTTCAGCATTTGAAAAGCCCAAACTAAAATAATACCTTAAAATTGCCTAGATATCAATATTTTTCCGATATTATATCTCAAACGAAATATACATTTGAACAGTATTCATAACACTGACTTACAAAAAAAAAGTCTTACCCGATGATATATTTTAACTTTTTGTGAGGTGCTGATTTAAAAAAAAATACATAATTTATGCCAAGTACATCATCATCATATCGTGCTGGCAGCACGGATATCCCTGACCCTCTCTCGCCACTCCTCCCTATCGTTCATCGCCCTAGGCAGGTCTTCAGGACAACAACCTGTATCCTCACATAGCTGCTGAATGTATGTTCGTGCTGGTCGTCCTGCTTTTGCGCGGCCATGTGTGGGGATCCATAAGAGTACATCTCTTATGAGTTCATCTCTGCTTCTCCAGCAATGTCCTGCATGTCTGGTTCGCCTAACTTGAATAGTTTTCGTGATAGGGGGCAGGTGGCCGTACAGTTGGTGTCTTGTGGGGTGTTGCTGCCAGGACTTGTTCAGGATTGCACGCAGCATTCTTGTGTAATTGCCATCTAGTTTCTTCTCCAGCCGTTTTGTTAGCGTCCATGTAGTGCATCCATATAACAGTATCGATGTGACCGCTGCCTGGAAGAAACTGCGTTTCATTTATCGGTTAGGTCTGATTTCCATATAGTCGATAGCCTATTGATAGCTGTCCATGCTTTCGTTAACCTCGTTTCGATGTCCTTTTCGGTTGATTCGACGCTGCTTCCTAGGTACGTGAATTTGTCTACTAGTTTAAGAGGGGTTCCTTTTAGAGTGGAGATGTCCCCCGTTTGGTTATAGCACATATATTCCGTTTTGTGTGCATTAACATGGAGGCCTATGCTTGCTGCTGCTCGTTCCAAACTATGCAGAAGTGTTTCGGCTTGGTCAGGTGTATTTGCCAGTATCGCTATGTCATCGGCGTAGTCGGCGTCGGTAATTGTTGTTGCGGGGTATCTTCTGCTTCTTTTCTTCGTCAGTTCGAAGCCATTCTCTTTGATTTTGTCAATCGATGTTCTAAGTACGTAGTCTAGACAAATGATAAAGAGATACGGAGCCAGCGTGTCCCCTTGTAGTACTCCTGCTACAATGTCGAAGTGCCAAGTACAAGGTTACGTTAAATTGAAAGTCATCTAGAAATAGTTAATTTTCCAAAAACAAAATAGTGTATATTTACCCAACCCATCGAGCAGGATGAGACAGAGGGTCAATTCTTAAGTGGAGTTTAACAGGTTTAGAATCCAGAGTTTCCCTTCTCCTTAAATTGGTTGTCTTCACAGGGTTAAAGAACCCGCTCCACTCTAATATTAACTTGCTGGAATAATGCACTATATGAAATGAAAACAACCTCGTCCAGCATTTGAACTCGGATCGCGCTGTCCATTTTCTACGCCGATAACCATTACACCACGAACTTCTTCAATCACTTTTTTGATTTCACGTAACTTATTACCTTCATCAATAATAATAATAATAGATAATCGCAGTATTCATAATAAAATTATTTAAACACAGTTATATCGTTTTAAGTACTCCGGTCCAATACAAATTATTTGTTATCAATTATATGTTTAAAAGAAACCACTTCCATTTGATTATACGAATAAGCATTTGTCTATGTCACAATTGCACGAGAAAGTGACTATAATAAATTTGATTGCATTTCACATAGCTCTAATACCCTTTGGAAAGGTATGAATCCAATTATTTTCCTTACAGCTATGGGTAAATAGTAGGACAGACTAGGTTCTTCAGCCTTGGTGAGGCAACTAGTCTAGGAGAAGGAAAACTCTGAATTCAAACCTGTTAAACCCTGCTTAAAAATTGACCGTGTGTCATATCCTGTCCGAGCGGAGGGGTTGGTAAATATGATAATAAATTTGATATAATTCTCCAGTCAGATATCATCTCCCAAGGGAGAAACTTACTTTTTTTAATGACAAATATAAATGGCTGAACATAATAGCGGAACTAGTACTTCTGGTTTCCGAAAAACCAAGAACCAATATACAACATTCTACGCACAGATATAAATCAGAGTCAACCTGGGAGTAATAGCAACGAAGCAGGCGAGCCCAGACATCCCAAGACTTTGGAAGATGAGTTTCACCATCAGATACAGTTTAATCCCCACGTCCATTTCCTTGGTGACCCCGTCGGTGGTGGCTACAGAATACACCAACTGCTTCTCTGCAGAGGGACAAGCAAAACGAGTGTGCTGCGTATGACACTAAACAATCTGATGGTGAGGGTCCTGTAATGCTGGATCTTTGGAAAATGCAGAGTACTCCTTCATCACCATCGCTTCCAGGTCCACTCTGACACGAAGTGGTAGCACCTGATAGGGCCCTATCTATGGATCAAATAGGACTGTTTCGCATTTAAACTGTGTGCAAACAAATGACATGCTAAATAGAATTGTTTAAAATAGAAGTGTTTGATCATTTAATTATCTAAACAAATTACTGATGTTTGATTGAATTGTGAGTCATACATAGCAAGACTTGAAAACAGTGAACTGTGCGAAAGCAAATGATTAATAGTAAGTGGAATTATTCGTATTGCATGGAAGCGAAAACATGAATGGAAAAAGTAATCTCAGGCTTGTTTAAAAATGTTATCTACAAAATGTGTTTAGAAATAGTATATTTAATATATATGTATAAAAAGTATTTGGCATTAAAAGACCAACAATGCTTTATAAGCAATCAAACCAAACCAAACCATTTCCTCGTACAATAACTGCTTCAACACAAGCGCCAAAATAGTGATACTGTTGACAAAAACGACAAAGTTCCAACTCATTTTCTGTGTTAAAAACTTTTTTTATTTGATCTTTGTTTTGTTTTCTTAAAAGCATATCAGTCTTTATGGGTTATCTAATTCCAAAGAAACACTTATAGAAGAACAGCAATGACACTATTGAACTCATATCATCATCATCATATCGTGCTGGCAGCACGGATATTCCTGACCCTCTCTCGCCACTCCTCCCTATCGTTCATCGCCCTAGGTAGGTCTTCAGGACAACAACCTGTATCCTCACATAGCTGCTGAATGTACGTTCGTGCTGGTCGTCCTGCTTTTGCGCGGCCATGTGTGGGGATCCATAAGAGTACATCTCTTATGAGTTCATCTCTGCTTCTCCAGCAATGTCCTGCATGTCTGGTTCGCCTAACTTGAATAGATTTCGTGATAGGGGGCAGGTGTCCGTACAGTTGGTGTCTTGTGGGGTGTTGTTGCCAGGACTTGTTGAGGATTGCACGCAGCATTCTTGTGTAATTGCCATCTAGTTTCTTCTCCAGCCGTTTTGTTAGCGTCCATGTAGTGCATCCATACAGCAGTATCGATGTGACCGCTGCCTGGAAGAAACTGCGTTTCATTTTATCGGTTAGGTCTGATTTCCATATAGTCGATAGCCTATTGATAGCTGTCCATGCTTTCGTTAACCTCGTTTCGATGTCCTTTTCGGTTGATTCGACGCTGCTTCCTAGGTACGTGAATTTGTCTACTAGTTTAAGAGGGGTTCCTTCTAGAGTGGAGATGTCCCCTGTTTGGTTATAGCACATATATTCCGTTTTGTGTGCATTAACATGGAGGCCTATGCTTGCTGCTGCTCGTTCCAGGCTATGCAGAAGTGTTTCGGCTTGGTCAGGTGTATTTGCCAGTATCGCTATGTCATCGGCGTAGTCGGCGTCGGTAATTGTTGTTGCGGGATATCTTCTGCTTCTTTTCTTCGTCAGTTCGAAGCCATTCTCTTTGATTTTGTCAATCGATGTTCTAAGTACGTAGTCTAGACAAATGATAAAGAGATACGGAGCCAGCGTGTCCCCTTGTAGTACTCCTGCTACAATGTCGAAGTATTCTGTGTCTCCATCTGGTGATCGTACTTTTACTTTAGTGTTTCTATAGAGAATCGTTATTGCCGCTACGGTTTCTTTAGGTATGCCGTACGCTAGTAGGATTTGTTCCATCTTTCCTCTGTGAATGGAGTCGAAAGCCTTGGTAAAGTCGACAAATATTAATGTCGCTTGTAGGTTCTTTGCCCGTACACCCTCAAGGATTCTGCGGATGGTTAGTATTTGTGAGGTCGTAGATCTATTTCTTCGGAAGCCATTTTGGTTTTTTCTAAGTATGTTGTCGATTTTGGGTTCTATGCGGTTTCGTAGTAGGGCATTGTAGATTTTGGCAGCTATGGATGTAAGTGTTATGCCTCGGTAGTTTTTGGCTAATCCGAGGTCTCCCTTTTTAGGGAAGGGGAGTATGCATCCCTTCGTCCATCTATCTATCGGATTTTGATTGTATACTGCGTTGCAGTGTCGGAGCAGTATGTCGTCGAATTGTCTGGTCTTCCATACTTCCGGGGGAATTTCGTCCAGTCCTGCAGCTTTCCTATTTTTAATTTTTCTGAGAACCGAGTCGAGTTCTCCTTGTGTGAACGGTCCAAGTTTAATGTCTAATTGTTTGCTAATTATTCTGGTGATTGGTTCATGCGTTATTTTTGGTGGGTTTCCAAGTAAGTTTTCGAAGTGCTGTTTCCACAGTTTTATTCTTTCTTGTTGGTTTGCTGCTTTAAGTTTTGCTTTGGTTGTGTTCTTTCTTCTGCTCACTTCGTTTATTGTTTGCCAGGCAATTCTAGATTGTCTATCTTCTACCGAGTCTCTGATCTTATCTATCTGATTTTGAATGTATTCTGTCTGTTCCTTTATATATATGCCTGCTAATTGATATTGTGCCGTTTTTAGTTTTAAGGCATTTGTGTTTGTTGGGTTTTTTCGATAGTTTTTGGAGGCTGTTTTCACTAGTGCACGTTTTTCTCTCACCGCTAAGGTTTCCCATGGGACTCTATATTTAGTTTTAATTTTTGTTGGAATGCATTTTGCTGCTGCCTCAAGGTGTGCATTGACAAAATTTTCGTATTCGTCGTTTGGTGTACTTTTTTCCGTCTTTTCTTGTAGTGTTTCGTATCTGTTTCTCAATTAAGAGCATTAGTCCGAAAGTGAATGTCATAGCACCTCTGGAGTTCGATATCTCATCCTTTGAGGCCGCAATCCAGCACTTTGGCCATTATGTCACGGAGACCTCCCAACTCGAAAACTGAAGTAAAATACTTAACTATTTCTACGTAACTACCATGCTTTATATTTCCGCTTGAAATAACGTATACGACATTGTCTTACTCTGATAAAAGTTACAGCAACACTTAAATTGTAATATCTCAAATATCACAGGACACTATAATAATATCCAGTCCTCCAAAACACAATGAATCATCAAATAATCTGGAAAGAGCAAGGTGATGGGCATCTTCAAATATACATTTGTCACAACTCTAATTTTACCATAATACACAGTATTTCAGTCTCACAAAAATGATACACGATGCAAAAAGTGGACTAGATTTTCGAATAAAGCGCTACAAAATTAGTTGAAAATACTTAAAGTCCTTCATGGTTTGGTTAGGTTTCTTTGTTTAATGGCATGTCAAATTTCATGGGTTTTTTAGTGCCATTTTTATCCTTGCAGGAGAACAGTAGTGGTACTGTTTAACCAATAGCTAAAGTTAGAATCATTCATGTAATGATCTATAAATAATAATCTCACTATAATTCATCAAATATTTTTTGTTTTTTGTTGCTGTTATTAGATCTGAAAAGTGGCAATAGCAGTGTCCACCAAATTTTTTAACTATAATTGTTACATTGATTTTTAAATTACAATTTTAGCGAAAGGTTCGATTTACAATATAAGAAATTTGGCCGTTACTTTACGTACATTAGGGTAATTAAGCCGAATCTTTATTTTCCTTGATTTAAAGGCAGTGCACTATTGAAGATACGAAGAAGTAGATATATTTAAATAGATCAAGATAGATTAGTATGGCAACAGACAGATGGGTAGACAAATAGATAGCTATATAGAAAAAAATGATGTTAACAGAATTATACATATATATATATATATATATATATATATATATAGATATAGATAGATAGATGAAGGTACACAGCTTTTCAACTGATATTGTTGGTTAGGCGTGTTTATTTATCTGTGCTGCTGTTTATATAAACCTCTAAGATAGGCATGCGCAATGAGCATGCGCAGTGAGAACGCGTTGCCTGATAGTCATCTTGAATGTTCATTAATAAAAGCAATGTGTTAATAAATGGGCTCGTCTGGTTTTTGACAGAATCAATGAAAATGAATGATTTTACGAGAGAAATTGTGTAAAAGATTTTGCCAACACCTGTAATTTCTCTTTTCGCTTTATTTATCACTACTCTAACCAGCTCACAGCCTTCCCGGAAGACTAAATATTTGAATGAGTCGACGTTTGATGAATAATCTGGTATCTTTTTTTCTATCGAAATGGGGGCAGAGTTCAATTCTGCGTTATGGCTTGTTTCTAGATTCGTGTTCTACAGCAGTATGTTTTCACTTAACACCTCTACGAGCAGTAGGTGACACAAGATCAATTTTTAAGCAGAATAACGTAGGTTTCTTTTCAGAATTTTCCTTCTCCTAGATTGATTGCCTAACCAAGGCTTCGAAACAGTGTATATCCTATTATTTTTCTATAGATGAGACGGGTTGAGAACACATGGGTTTACACATTTGCCAGAAGCCTTTGCGCAAAGAGAAACGGAAACACATCATCAAAGATTTGAACTCAAATTGTTATATATTGCCCCTCGACCGAGCCGTCAATCAAGAAATGCATCTGTCTAAATAAGCGGAGGAACAGCGGTGGCAGGTGTACGTGAGACAATTATATAACCAGGAGCCACAAACGGCTTGGGTCAGTTCCAGTTGGAGTTGGAGTCAGTTGGGGACAAGATGCCGAATTGAGAGCCAGCGGCAGACAGAGGGCTTTTGGCCCTCAGTGACCCACGGTTGAGTAGCCCAGCCAGAATGCGAAAGAAGAGCTGCTATAGTCAGAAGAACTTTGGGTCAATATATAGCAGTCTGTCCCCGTCTCCAACTCACCTCACACACACAACCAACATCAACCCTTTCGAGAATAAAGTGTGAGAGATTATATTTTTATAAAGTTCGTTCATTGAAGCCGTCATTATGGTTAACTATGTTTCCGCTTATATTTGTATATGAGTGCGGCTATACAACAAAATCGTCAATTTAAATTCTTCCAACGATAAATATTACTCAAAGTACGTTTACAGTAGTGTAATGTCGGAGTAAGTGTCGAACATTTTTGCATAATATAATAACGTAATATATGATGTTAGCTTAATGTAATAACAATTTGACTGTGAATCAGGTCAAAACTGAACCACTAAACTGAGACGAACTTTTTATCATTAAGGGTTTTCGGACTATTGTCTTCATCTTTATTGTTATTTCCACAACGTTTTGGCCGATATGTTCTCCGGCCTTCTTCTGGTGTTTGTCGATCTCGGCAATCTTCTCGGAACTTCGAACTACGTCCTTTATTGAATCCACTGGGGTCACCTATTCTGATTCCATTTGTCATAACCGGGTACAAGTGTTAAGTATTCCTGTATTTTTACTCGCCTGCAGTCAGGATTGAACCTGCAACCTCCAGATGATTGTCTCCTTTGAAGATTAGGGAACCAATGCCTATAACTGTTACGCTATGTGTCCTACAGAAGGTTCCCGAGTTCGACAAACACCTGAAGTAGGCCGGAGAACATATCGGCCGAAACGTTGGGTAAATAACAATAAAGATGAAGACAATAGTCCGAAAACCCTTAATGATAAAAATCATCAAGCTTCGTCTCAGAAATTTAGACAATTGAGACGAACTTATTTTCTTGTGCTTCAAATTGTATTAATATTTTGTCTTTGATTGTCGTGTCAGACAGAACTCATCTTTATTTTCAGTTTTAGCTTGGTTCAGTTTCTTTGTTTAATAGCATATAACCATTTAATGACAAAGCCATCCTTAAAGAAAGACAGTAGTGGTACAATTTAACCCATAGCTGTGGGTGAAGATAAGGGAGTTACTACCTTTCCCAAGATTGTCAGTTATAAAGCGAACGTAATTCTGGAAATGGAGTTCGAACTCGTTCCTACAATGTTGTAATCTAGTATGTCAGCCACAGCGGCAGAGTTTTAGGGCACCTCCGGCAGTGATATAGAATTGTAACGTAATGGCCGAGGGATTTCGGTTCATGCCTTTGAGTTTAGTTTGGCTGAGTACCTTTCGGCTGAGCACATGGGTTAGTTTGGTGCAACATTGAGGCAGGTGTTAACGCGAGCGGACGGAGGTGTCACTTAGAGATGTCACAATAGTCCAAGACGAAACGGGTGATGGAGTGCGAGTGACGTCACGCAGCGGAAGCGCGCAGAGGTTTGTGGAGAATTGAAAGAAAGTTAGGAAGTTGAATACTAGACGCCAAGCGAGGAGGATCGACTTTTGGAGCTCGCAGACGCGAGGCGAATTTGCGCGCCGTAGGTGCCGCACGAGATAGGGGCCAGATAATAAAGACAGCATTGCGAGATTGTGTCTCTCCTCCTTATGTTGAAACCTTTAACTCTAAGTTAATAAAAAGGTTTCGTACCTGAACAAGAAGTCGTTACGTATTTTCGAATTTTGAGATTCCTATGTTCTTTATATGTTCTATAGTAATGAACATTATATGTCCATTTCGCACATGGCAGTATCTAGCGTTAATTGTGAATATGGTACAGTATGAAAGTGCAAGGATATACAAAATGCCAATTTCTTCAATTCTAGCGAGCTGGTATTTGTTTGGTGCTTTGGATTTTGAAACCAACCTTAGAGTGGGTTTTGCTGTGGGTTTTGTATGTCATTGAGACAGTTTCGTTTGGTTGGTTTTTTTTGGCATATCAACCCTTTTAGGTTATTTAATGCCAAATCCTGTTTATTCATATATATCATATATATATAATTTGTAAACACTTTTTGTAGATAACATTTCTAAATGAGCCTGCGCTCATTTGCTAGTACACAGTTTTATGGTTTCAAGTATTGCTCAGTAACAGTTAGGATCAGTCATGTTTGTACATATATAAATAGATATACATATGATTTTTAGGTGAATAGTTTGTAGGTAATTTCATTTTAAAATTAGTTGGAACTAATTTGTTTGCACTCGAATATTGCAATTGTTTCTACACAGTTAAATATTTCAATTATTGCTATCCAACACTTACAATTTTTATGAATATTAATCATTTTTTTGCAGATAGTTTAGTGGTTTCCAATGCATTTTTAATGTAAAGTCCTTTTCCAATGCATTTTTATAGTAAAATCATTTTCCAATCAGTTTTTATTATAAAATCATTTCCAATGCATTTATATAGTAAAATCATTTCCAATGCATTTTATGATAAAATCATTTCCAATGCATTTTTATAGTAAAATCATTTTCCAATGCATTTTTGTAATAAAATCATTTCCAATTCATTTTTATAGTAAAATCATTTTCCAATGCATTTTTATAATAAAATCATTTCCAATGCATTTTTATAGAAAAACCATTTCCAATGCATTTTTATAGTAAAAATCATTTCCAATGCATTTTTATAATAAAATATTTTTCCAAGTATTGCTATTTAACATTAATTATTCTACTGAACACAATTCATTTTCATACAGACTAATGGTTCCAAGTATTGCTAACAATTCAATTCAGTTTTTTAGACACAGTTAAATGATCAAATAGTTCTATTTCTAACAATTTAATTTTGCCCAAGTCATTTGTTTGTACACAGTTTAGATGGTCAAACAGTTCTATTTGACCCATAGATAGGACCCTATCAGAGACGGTCACACGCGAGGGTTAGAATTTTTTTAAATGTGTTTGTCAGAGAGTAACCGACGGAAAAAGATGACTTAAATTTTGGAGATAACGAAAGCTCTCCCCCCCCCACTATTGAGGGTGGGTTGCAAAAGACCTTTGATCAATTCGAGAAAAGCACTTGATGTCTCCCTGTTTTTGGGACCAGTCCAGAGGGAGTTTGAAACAATAATAATAAAGTGAGTGGTATTTTTTCAGTGAACACGTGTCTGACTTTTTCCTTTCTTATGAACTCGTCTTCGTCTCTTAATTTCAACTATATCCTTAAAAACATTTCGATCTGACCGTCCCCACAATTTACCTCTTGGTATAAAATAGCTCTAGACCGGTTGACGTGAAATTAAATAAATCGACCTATCACCTCGTCTTTGTCTCAGCCGATTTCCTTCGAAACTGTGCAACACCACAAGATGAGTAGAGGAACTTAATATTAATATCACTCTTTATCATTTGTGTATATGCACCCCTACCCCTCCGAACAAGCAGGATGTGACGCAAGGTCATTTTTATGCGGAGTTTAACAGGTTTGAATTCAGAGTTTTCCTTTTAGACTGGTTCATATACCAAGGTTAAAGATCCCAGTCTGCCCTGATATTTACCCATAGCTGGAGGAAGAATAATTGGAGTCATACCTTTCTTAAGGATATTAGTGCTATGTAAAATATATTGCAGTCTTGTCCAGGATTTGAACTCAGATCACCGTGTCCATTTCTTTCGACAGTATCCATTGCACCAAAAACGCCTCCTATCATATGTGTAATGCATATGTATTAACTTTCAGTACAAGCAATGAAAGTATATGTCTGAGTACTTCTGAACAAGACTGCTCCTACCCGCCGCCAATAAGAAAACATTTTTTAGCAAATCTTTTGTTGTTTCGTGTTCAGAACATTTTCTACTGAACCAATTTTTCAGATTTGAAAATATTGGTTTTCTCTAGTTGTAGCGTCAATATACAATATCAATACATGTTCGGAGCCATCTCTGACTTTCTGACATGTATATACTTGAATATTGTTTTCCTTAATTTTAGTTTCAAATATCAACTTCGAAATTTTACCCATGCTGGTGTGTACAGGCATGTCAGAAATACATTGTATATATACAATAAACAGGACATCAAGAAAATTTTCGTGTTCCAGCAAAGTGAAAACAAAAGAAGGCGAAAAGATATATTTGTTTGGTATGGTTTGGTTGGGTTTTTGGCACATCAACCATTGTAAGTTATTTAATGCAAAATCCTGTTTATACAAATATATTAGATATATGATTTTGTAAACACCTTTTGAGTTCTTTTTGAACCCAGTTAAATGGTTTCAAGTATTGCTATATAACAGTCTCAATTTAAGATCAGTCATTTGTTTGCACACAGTCTGTTCTATTTGACTCAAAGATAGGACCCGAGCAGGTGCTACCACTCCAGTTACAGTTGACCTAGGAACAATAGTAATGAAGAGTTACTCCACATTCCCCAAATCTCCAAGGCTGGAGCCTCGCTATGACATAGTTTAATGTCATAACAGGACACTCTTTAGGTAAGGGGTCTTATCCCTCTGCAAAGATGCAGTTGGTGTATTCTACAGCTCCAGCCGAATGGGCTGACAAATATTTGGATGTTGCCTGAGAGCTGAAAAAGCGGGTGAACATGACGGTGACGGTGATGCCACTTGTAATTGGAGTCCCTGAAAGATTCCCAAAGGCCTAGAAAAGATGAGTTCTGAAAACCTGAGGAAACTTACTGCCGCTCAGAATTCAGTGAGAAGACCACTAGTTATGTAAAATATACAGATGCAGGGAAATACGAAACACTGACGACTCTCCGTTGTTCAGGTACGAAACGTTTATTAACTTCTTGACTTGTTTTTCGACACGAGGAGAGAGACACACAATTTTTACTATGCTGACTGTACTATCTGACCCAACAAACGCGCTGCGCATCTCGTAGCCACCAGCTGGACTGGCCCGGCCCAGAGTCGGATCTCAACTAACGTCTTTTTCAACATCACCAAATTCTCAGCCCATCGCTTTCCGGGCATGATGTCATTCACACCCCAGTCCCATTTACTATCTGGGGTTTTTATTATGACATTTGTGATTGTCGTATCCTCTGCGCACGAGCGTGAACTGTACTCAATGTCTGTGCACCTGCACTAAAAACCGAATAGTTCAAAGCCTAACCAAACCGAATGATAAAATATAATTTACGAAAAATGATTGATATAAAAAAATCATTCCGTAATTATCTAACAGTTAGAGATCGAGGAAAAAACTCGTAAGGAGTAAAATAATTATACAAACCACTAAATGAAAATAAAAGAAAATAAAAACATAGACAAATACTTGGAATTTGCCAAAAAAGAAATCCGTTGAACATGAGGGTGAAGGTGTTGCCAGTTGCAGTCGGTGCACTAGGAACGGTCCCCAAAGGCCTGGAAATCACAGTATTAAGATCTGCTAGAATACTGAGAAGAACCCAAGGACGTGATCAGACTTACTGTCACGCAGGCTCTAGATATAAAAACGAAACCTCGTAAGGAGTGAAATAGCCATATCTTCTTCTGGGTTCTGTTAGGTCTGAAGACCTGTTAGCTGGTCATCATTGTCATCACTTGTATTTTGAACAGAAGAAAGTCTTCTAAATTGGAAGTCACAAAAATGAGTCGCAAAAAACGGAAGCAATCTGGTTCAGATATCCCTAAGTCTATACCCACCATCACACCAGATGATATGCGAGTGAAATTAATGACCGTACTGATCTAAAATAGTTCAGGAGAATTCATTAAATCATTAAGCTTAAAAGCAAAAAATAATTAGGCAAAATAATTTATAATAATTAATAGAAGGTGTTTTCTTATAAATAATTTATAATTGCTTCTGTAAAAAAAAAAGAAAAAAAGAAGTCTGCATAATTCCAGAAACTGTGTGAAAAACGGACGTTTCATGTTACTGGATATTTTAAGGCAATCACAGTAATTAGATTGATAATAAATTCAGCAGAGAGAAGTAAATAACAATGAGAAAGTGACAAAAAGGAGATGTAAAAAAAGGAAGAAGAAGAAGAAGAAGAAGAAGAAGAAGAAGAAGAAGAAGAAGAAGAAGAAGAAGAAGAGATATATTAAATCTAAGTATAACAGTAAAATTGAAAAACAAACGAGGGAGAAGGGAAAATAAAGCTAAAAGTGAGATGAAAAATGAGAAGAATTAAGAAGAAGAAAACAGACATAATGAATTATAAAAGAGAAACTGTAGAAGATGAGAAGGAGGTGAAAGAATAGAAGAAGGAGATTATATTGAAGGCAGTTTTGAAGGAGAATAAATAAACAATAAATTTGAGAGAGAAAGAAAGGAGTAAAAAGTGATAAATCTACGGCAAAGACGAGATACAATGTCAAAGAGAAAGGTTTGGTAACTTTGTTCAAAGGCATATCAACCTTTGTGAGTTATTTAATATAAAAGTTATTCTTATAGAATAAAAGCAGCGATACTATTTAACCCATGGTTGTTCTTACCTTTACCAAGGGTGCTAGTCCAAAATTGAACATATTAGTGTAACGATAGTTTGAACTCGGTTCCTTTGAGACCGCAGTTCAGTATTTTAGCTATAAAAGAAAGGATGGTTGGTTGGTTGGTGTTTTATGGGATAATCTTTGTGGGTTATTTAATGCCAAATCATGTTTTTATATACGTTTATATGATTTGTTAGCAAATAGTTTGCTGGTAATCTTATTTTCAAACAAGTTGTTAGGGCTCATTGTTTGCTGGTTGGTTGGTTGGGTTTTATGTAGGTTATTTAACGCCAAATCCATTTTTGTGTAAATAATCTGTTCTATTTAAAACAATTCAGTTTAGCATAAGTACAGTTTAATTGTCAAAAACATTTCTATTTCAGACTATTCAAGCAGTTATATGAAACAATTCAGTTAAGTGTAAATACAGTTTTAATTTCGAATAACAGTTCTATTTCAAATAATTCAGTCAAGCATAAGCACACAGTTTAAATGTAAGTACGGTTTAATAGTCAAAAACATTTCTATTTCAAGCTATTCAGTTTTAATTCAAACAATTCAGTTTAGCATAAGTAAGCTGTTAGTTCTATTTAACCCATAGATAGGGCCCTATGAGGTGCTACCACACCGGGCCAGAGTGGACCTGGGAGCAGTCAGTGTATTCTACAACCCCAGCCGACTGGGCAATCATTGTTTGCACTCGGTTACATAGTTTCAAGTATTCTTGTCTAACACTAATAATTTTATTAAAATTAATCATTTGTTTGCACACAATTAATTGCCCAGTTAGCTGGGGCTATAGAATACACCGACTGCACCTCTGTAGAGGGGCAAGACCCCCTCCCCCAATGAGTGTCCTGGATGTGACACTAAACAATCTGATAGTGAGGTTTCAGTAATGCTGAGGCTTTTGGGGAATGCGGAACACCCCTTCATTGTCATTGCTCCCAGGTCCACTCTGGCCCGGAATGGTGGTACCTGATAGGGCCCTATCGATGGGTTAAATAGTACTAACGGCATACTCATGCTAAACTGAATTGTTTGGCTAAACTGAATAGCTTGAAATAGAAATGTTTTTGACAGTTGAACTGTACTTACATTTATGCTAAACTGAATTATTTAAAATGGAACTGTTTTTTGACATTGAAACAAACTGTACTTACACTAAACTGAATTGTTTAACATAGAACTGTTTTGACATTTACTGTGTGTAAAAAAAATCTGTACTTATACTAAACTTGATTAACTGAATTGGAAATGCTTGACTAAACTGAATAGATGGAAATAGAAATATTTTTTACAATTAAACTTACATTTAATCTGTGTACTTATGCTAAACTGAATAGTATGAAATAGAACTGTTTACATAAAAATGGATTTGGCGTTAAATAACCTGCAAAGGTTGATATGCCATAAAACCCAAACAACCAAACCAAACCAAACCAAGCACACAATTAAATAGTCTCAAATATTATTACCTAATGCTAATAAGATTATTTTATATTAATTATTGGTTTGTACATTGTTAAATGGATTTAAGCATTGTTATTTAACATTAGTAATTCTATTTAACAAACTGTAGCATAAATAATTTAGACACAATTGTATGGTTTCAAATAATACTACTACTAATAATAATAGGACTTTGACATACATACGGATCACCTAATCTCGGCCAGAAAACCAGACCTAATAATAATCAACAACAAAAAAAGAGAATTTGCAAAATTGTCGACTTTGCTGGCCCGGCTGACCACAGAATATAACTGAAAGAATGTGAAAAGAAGGATAAGTATCTTGACCTTTTTAGAGAATTGAAAAAAACTATGAAACATGAAGGTGACAATTATATCAATTGTGATTGGTGTTTTTTGGTACAGTAACTAAAGGCCTATCAAAGGTATTGGAGGACTTGGAGGTTGGAGGACAAGTGGAGACGCTGATGTGAAAAACTGTAAAGGAATACATAATAATGATAATAATAACAATTTATAATACTACTTAGTCCATGATTAAAGAGCTCTGTTCGACCCATTTACTCGACCCTTACAGGTGCTGACAATTCGGGTCAGAGTGTACAATGAATGGCAATGAAGGGGCACTCCTCACTACTAAAAACTCCAGGACAGGAGCCCCACTATTTGATGTAGTTAAGTGTCATGCAAAGAACATCCGTAAGGTGGGTGTGGAGACATACTCCACTGAAGAGGTGTAGACGAATAGAGAATAAAGGAGGAGAAGTTGAGAAAAGGAACATGAAAGAGGGGAAGAGAAAAAAGGGAAAAGTGTGAGATGGAGATAAGGAGGAAAGGGTAAATAAATAAGGGGAAGAAAAATTGCGAGATAAGAAAGAAAGAAAGAAAGAAAGAAAGAAAGAAAGAAAGAAAGAAAGTGGGATAGGCACAGAAATAATTAGAAAAGAATAAAGAAAGAGACGAAAAAATGTTACGGAAAAGAAAAAGATAAAAATGAGGTAAAAAAGGAGAAGCAAAACGACGAGAAAAGAATGAAGAGAAAAACACAAGGAATATGAAACGAGAGACAGAGACAGACAGACAGTGACAGACAGACAGACGGAGAGACAGAGAGATGAAAAGAATCAAGAAGAGAACTTGGTCGGTAAAACCGGAAAGAAAAAAGATAAGAAAAAAGAGCAAAAGGACAGGAAGAAAGGAAGGAAGGAAGGAATGCAGAGAATACAAATAGAGAAAAATTGATTGATTGAAAAGAAAGAAAGAAAGAAGAAAGAAAGAAAGAAAGAAAGAAAGATTATGAGACAAATGAAGAAAGGTGATAAGAAGAATATGTCAGAGTTGTTTCGTAATAAAGATGGAAAGCAAAAGAAAGATTTAAAAAAAAGAAGGAAAAGGTGAAACAAGGAGAGAAGAAAAATAAACAAGGAAAAAGAAAGATGAAAAAGAAAAAAAAGGTGAAACAAGGAGAGATGAAAGCTTTACGGAATGAAAAAAAAAGGGGAAAAGGAAAAAGAGAGGTGAAGCAACGAGAGAAGAAAAATAAACAGAAGAAAAAAGAAAGAAAAAAAGAAGAGAAAGATGAAACAAGGAGAGAACAAAAGATATAGAGAAGGAAAAAAGATTTAAAAAAGAGAGAGATGAAGCAAGGAGAAAAAAAGATATAGAGAACGAAAAAAAAAAAGAAAAAAGAAAAAAGAAAGAGGCGGAACTAGGAGAGAAAAAAAATAAACAGAAGAAAAAAGAAAGATAAAAAAGAAAAGAAAGGTGAAACAAGGAGAGATGAAAGATATATAGAAGGAAAAAGAAAGATAAAAAAATGAGAAATAATTATGTGGAAAGAATAAAAAAAAAAGTCTTGTTCATTTGTTTTCACATACTTGTATCACTTTTGAGGTTAATGAAATATGAAGGAAGGAGAAAAAAAAATAGTTACAGGACACGAACGGTATATATTTATATATATAAACTTGTTCATATATTGACAGATCTCATTGCAAATGTTATCTTACGCCGTCAGCCATTTCAATTTTGAACTGTTTCTATCCGCGTGCTGTCAGTATGGGCACGTGATCAACCACATGA
>OY757934.1:46238054-46240554 GCA_963585895.1 Sepioteuthis lessoniana
CCAGTACACTCTTTTGGTGAAGGTTTTTGCTCTGTAGAGTTGCAGTCAGTGTATTGCCAAGCCGATTTCATTAAAAAAGGGCACACGCTGGCGCAAAAGCAACTAAACCACCATATGTATAAACGATAATACATTTGTCATCAGTCGGAAAGTTTCAATTTAATTAGTTTTCCTTTGTGCGAATCGAAACATTAATTGTATATATATATATATATATATATATATATGTGTGTGTGTGTGTGTGTGTGTGTGTGTGTGTGTGTGTGTGTGTCTTGCTGTCTGTCTGTTTGCGTGTGTGGATGTGTAAATGTGAGCGTGTGTGTATTTAGGTGGCAGATTTTCTTTTAGGTATATCTTATCAGCAATGACAGACAAGAATTTGGGTTTGAGTTTCTTATTAGCCATTTGTTGTTCACGTGTGAGATCTCATAAATGAGGATTAAAGCTGCTTAATATGCATGTATACACTACCAGTCAAAAATATTAAGCAACCCACAAATTTTTTTTATTTCTCATCCTAAAAGGGTGATTTTTAATGAAACAAGCACCACAATGTTTTATTTATTATACTAAATACAAGGCTTCCTTCGTAACTTTAACCTTAGTATAAACAGATATCTTTTGAAAAGTTGATCTGAAAGCGTTTTGCTACTTTAGTACTGAGCTTAAATAAAACGTTTTCCAAATGGTTAGATTAAACCATCACTTGAATTCCCATCAGACTATATTGTGTTGATTTACTGCTTGCTAGATACTAACTGTTTTACCAACGCAGAGGGCAATTTCATCAGAGTCACCAGCTTGCATGATAGAAGCTCCTAACATCACTGCACAACTGAACCAGTATCGTTAAAAATGTGAGGAGAAAACTCTAAGATGGCCTATATGGCAGAATTGCTGTCAAGTTCCACTGTTGAGGAAGGAAAACAATTTCAAAATGCTTCAGTGAGCCAAGGCCCAAAAAGACTGGACAATAGAGCAGTGAAATAAAGTCCTTTGGACTGACGAATCAAAGTTCAAATCTTTGAATCAAATGTGCCGCTAAAAGTTGGGGAAAAAGCTACAACTCCAGTATCACACCAACCGTAAAGCATGCAGAAGGCTCTGTTATGGTGTGGGGGCTTGTGACAATTGCAAAGTTGGCCATTTCACCGGGTAAAGGGCGAATTGAATCAGACCAGCTATCGCAGCATCCAGCTGCATCACGCGATCCCATCTGGAATGCGGTTTGTTGGTCAACGAGTTGTACTCATGCAAGGTAATGACCCAAAGCTTACTCGTAAACTCTGCCAGAAGTACATTAAAAGCAAGGAGTAATAGCACGTTCTTCAACTGATGTCTTGGCTGGCGAAATCTGCGGACTTAAATCTCATTGAACAGCTGTAGGATGAAATTGACCGAAAATTAAAAGCTAAACAATCCACAAGTGTGGATCACTTCTAGCCACTCTTGCAAGAAAGCTAAAATTTTCTTTCCACCAAACATTGGAGGTAGACGGAAGAAAATTCTAGCTTTCTTGTAAGATTGGCCAGAAGTGATCCACACTTGTGGATTGTTTAGCTCTTAATTTTCGATCGGCACAAGACGAAACATCCTGCATAATCACAATGACCAATGCAGATTCCACATTCATAATGAATATCAGTTTCATCCAACTGTGCACACTCTACGATTATTTCTTCTTATCCCAGTTTAAACCTGCCTTCATAGGTTTATATGTTAGTATTGGTTTTCTTTATCTAATAGAAACAAATTTATTTTAATATGGTGTAGGACCGCCTTTGGCCGTAATTACAACTTGAATTTTACAAGGTATGGACTCATACAAACTTGGAATGGTTTCCAGAGGAATTTTTGTCCGTTCTTCTACCAAAATAGTCATAAGTTCTTTCAGTGATTATGGTGGAGGATATCGACTCCTTCCTTGTTTTTCTAAAATGCACCATACACTTTCAATAATATTGAGATCTTGGGAGTGTGCCCGTGGTGTAAGAAGGAGGTGCCCGTGGTGTAATGGTTATCGTCGTAGGATGTGGACACGGCGACACGAGTTCAAATCCTGGACGAGACTAATTGCATTTCACATAGCACTAATACCCTTGGGAAAGGTATGAATCCAATTATTCTCCCTCCAGCTATGGGTATATGGTAGGGCAGACTAGGTTCTTCAGCCTTGGTGAGGCAACTAGTCTAAGAGAAGGAAAACTCTGAATTGAAACCTGTTAAACTCCGCTTAAAAATTGACCTTGTGTCATATCCTGCCCGAGCGGAGGGATTGGTAAATAGAATCTGGGGGGTGTGGTGTTAGATATTATGCTTTACTTCACTAGAATGTTTTTTGTGCCACTCAGACACCATTTTAACAGTGTAAATTGGTCCATTATTCTGTAACAGTTCTGTTCTGAAAACATTTTAAATAGTTTTGACTTTTGATCCTGCCACCCGCGAAAATATGTGTACAGATGTATATGTTCATGAATATACACACACTCACGCACAC
>OY757934.1:46243054-46320554 GCA_963585895.1 Sepioteuthis lessoniana
GGAAATAAACTTATCATCCTAATGTGACCGGTTTTTGTTTTTTTCTTAAAGATATATATATATATATATATATATATATATATATATATATATATATTGGCAGTATTTCTTCATTGATATATATTTCATTGAACATAATAGACATTTTTTGTCTACATATTTTTTGTTAATTTTTTCAACTTGCCGTATTGATCTTATGATATTCGACAGGAATTGGTAATACATATCGCCTGATGATGGCCCAAAGTTGGGCAGAAGACTAGGGAAATAACTTATTATAGAAGGTTTATCAACGAATTCCGACCGAATATCATAAGATCAATACGGCAAATCGAAAGGATTAACAAAAAATATGTAGACAAAAAATATCTATTATGTTCAACCAAAAGTATATATATATATAAAGTAGTATAGAGTACAGAGTCAGCTCAATCTACCGAGGTTTCATCTACTGGGTCATCAGAAAAAGTCTAAGTAATGTTGGTTCAAACGTCATATATATATATATATATAATATTTTTAATAAAGTATATAAGAAAATAACTTTATTTTGTTTTCATGAAAATTAAATTAAATTGAATTACCATAAAACCTCGTAAACTAATCAAAACCCAAACGGCGTTTGGTATTAGAGAAAATAAATGAATACATGCGGGTGAGCAAACGCCGGAGTTACAAATTTATTATATATATATATATATATATGTGTGTGTGTGTGTGTGTGTGTGTGTGTGTGTGTGTGTGTGTGTGTGTGTGTATGTAAAATTGTAATTAGAATTTAAAGCTAAAAGCGTTTTTAATCAGTGAAATCTTTATAGTGTTCCATGCACAAAAATGTTGATCAATATCACAATATTTTCAAGGATATAATAATAATAATAATAATAATAATAATAATGGCCATGAGAAAACCTGGACGTGGCTAAGAAAAGGAAACTTTAAGAGAGAAACACAATATCTCCCAATAGCAGCACAAAACAACGCCATAAGAACTATGCATATCAAAGCGAGAATAGATAAGATGCAACAAAATAGCAAATGTAGGTTATGTGGTGATAGAGACGAAACCATCAATCAATTAATAAGAAAATGAAGCAAATTAGCTCAGAAGGAGTATAAGACTAGACAGGACTGGGTGGACAAGGTGATCCACCGAGAGATGTGCAAGAAATTGAAATCTGACCATATGAACAAATGGTATATGCACAGCCCAGCAACTGTACTAGAGAATGACACACATAAACTCCTATGGACTTTGACATACAAACGGATCACCTAATCTCGGCTAGAAGACCAGTCCTAGAAGATAATCAACAAAAAAAGAGAATTTGCAAAATTGTGGACTTTGCTGTCCCGGCTGACGACAGAATAAAACTGAAAGAATGTCAAAAGAAGGATAAGTACCTCGACCTTGCAAAGGAATTTAAAAAAATATGGAACATGAAAGTGACAATTTGTACCAATTGTGATTGGTGCTTTTGGTACAGTAACTAAAGGATTATTAAAGGGACAGGAGGACTTGGAGGCTGGAGGACGAGTGGAGACCATCCAAACTATGGCACTATTAAGAACGGCCAGAATACTGGGAAGATTCCTGGAGACTTGAAGAGACTTGCTGTCACTTAGTCTCTGTTGAAAGACCATCAGCTAAAACTGATGAGAAAAACTCTCAATGGTTAGGTAAAGCGATCCACTGGGAATTGTGCAAGAAATTGAAATTTGACGATACGAATAATGGTATATGCTGAACCCAACATCAGTCCTGGAGAATTACACGCACAAAATCCTCTAGGATTTTGACATCCAAACAGATCACCAAATCTCGGCCAGACGACCAGATATTATAATAATCAACAAAAAAAAAAAAAAAAAAAAAAAAGAGAAGTTTCAAAAGTGTGGACTTTGCTGTCCCGGCTGACCACAGAGTAAAATTAAAAGAAAGTGAAAAGAAGGATAAATACCTCGACTTTAGTGGGGACGGAAAAAACTGTGGAACATGAAAGTGACGTTTATACCAATTATAATTGGTGCTTTTGGTATAGGCACCAAAGGACTAATAAAGGAACTGGAGGACCTGGAAATAAAAGGACGAGTGCAGGCCATCCTAACTACTGCATTACTGAGATTGGCTAGAATACTGAGAAGAGTCTTGGAAACTGGAGAAGACTTTCTGTCGCTCAGACTCCAATAAAGACCATCAGCTAACACTGATGTGAAAAACTCTCAATAGGATAAAAAACTCACCACTCACATTGACAATCATCATGTGATATTATGCATATATATATATATATATATATATAATTTTGCTCGTTAATGCTGTATAGTGAGTGTCTCGAAAAACGTTGAGGAAGTGACTAAGACGAGATGAGGCTATGACGACGAGATACGATAATTATATTTACCAGGAAAAGACAAAAAAATCCCACTCTGATATAATTTCTTTTTTTCTTTTTCCTTTTTTTGACTAGTCTAATAAATAGGCAGATGTTTCTTAGACTACGGAAATATTTATTTCACAATAAATCATAACCCACCACTAGTGGAGGAGGGAGCGGTTTTGTTTCGTTTGGAAATTTAGGTCGTGACTTGTCACTTTCCCGGTAACTAACTGTCTGACCCTTTTTCAAAAATATCATAAAAAATGTAGGTTTTTTTGTGGGGGGGGGTGGAGGTAATAGCAGCAAGGGAACAGTATGAATATATAAATTATTTTCATGCATCAGAGTCATGAAGGCATCGATAGGTGATCAAAAACAGGGCCGAGGCTGGTGACTGACACGGACGCTAACAATCAAGCAAATTATTCTTTGAATAATATCTTCCTTCGATACGGGTGCCGTTCATTTATTTAGCGTACAAAGCATTCCTTAGGGATTCATAATCATTTTTAATGACTCCAAGTCGCTATATCTGAAAAAGGGGACGTCGTCATTTGACCATTGAAGATAAGAATTGTGCAATTTTTGCAGTGAAACCGAAGCCTGAGTATTTGAATCCTCCCGCCCAGCAAAATGACAAAACTAGTAATAATCCCAGAAAAAAGGTTTGTTACCTCGACAGATATTTTGACAAAAAATGTCTTTTGTGCAGCTGCTTGAGGTAAGGAGACTTGCAGCGTGATCATCTTGGTGGAACAATCCAACAACTGCAACAACCGGTTCTTACACAGGACCTTTGATGTTTATTTTGGGAAATGCAGAATGCAAGAGATACACGTGACTTCAGACGCTTGTTTCTATGTCAACTTTCTCCGGCCAATCCACGATTACGGCCTGATCAACGACCACTCATTTGGGACGTTGATTCCTCGACCGACTTACCCTCCTGCCTTTATCCTCATAGAGTGAGGTTAACTGAACTGGAACACTTATCAACAGGGTCACCTCTCTACAATTGGCTTCATGACATCATAACATTTACCAATGTCATGTCATGATATATTGATTTATTGGTTGAATAATTGATTGATTGATTTTAAAGGCATATCAAATTGTCAATTGTTTTTTGTACCTAGAGGTTAAGGAATCCCGTTCATTGTATTTTCATTTTCATATTATTTACATAGTTGCTTAGAATGAGTTTTTTTTTTTTGCACACGTCAAGTATTCTAATCAAATACAAATAATTTGCTTACAATTGCGTTGTCTCAAATAACTAATAATATTCCTTGGTAAACAACAGTCATTTCAAGCAACTGTCCTTAATACAAAAAGAGTGGGTGTTCCCGTGGTGTAATGGAAAAGGTATGAATCCAAAACTTTTTTTGTTCTCCAATGATATTTGATGGTGCCCGTGGTGTAATGGTTATTGTCGTAGGAAATGGACACGGCGACACGAGTTCAAATCCTGGACGAGACTGATTGCATTTCACATAGCACTAATACCCTTGGGAAAGGTATGAATCCAATTATTCTCCCTCCACCAATGGGTAAATAGTAGGGCAGACTGATTCTTCAGCCTTGGTGAGGCAACTAGTCTAGGAGAAGGAAAACTCTGAATTCAAACCGGTTAAACTCCGCTTAAGAATTGATCATGTGTCATACCCTTCCCGAGCGGAGGGGTTGGTAAATACGGTAATGGTTAAAGCGCTGAACTGTTGAATCGTAGTCGTACAAAAATAGTTCATTTAGTTAGATGGTTTAAGTGTCTCCATCTAATATTCATAGTATTAAAACAGAAAAATTTGAGCCATAGATGGGATCTTTACTCGTACTACCAGACTGGGTCAGAGTGGACTTGGGAGTAACGGTAACGACAGTGTAATTCAACAATCATCAGAGCTCCAGAATAGGTGCCTCATCATCGGATGCATTTTAGTGTCATTCGCAGGGCACATTTTTGAAGGGGAATTCTTACCTCTCCGCAAGGGATATAATCAGTGTATTCTAAAGACCTATTGAAAGGGTGGCTTGTCTAGGCAATGATTTCTACTTAGTAATAGTCATTTGTTTGTACATGGTTGTATGGTTTCAAGTATTCCTATCTAATACCAACACTTATTTGGTTTTAAGTAATTATTTCTATTTAACAATAGTCATTTATTTGAGCTCAGTTATATGGTTTCAAATAACTAAAACTAATCCTTAGTAAACAATTATAGCTTAAAGAAACAATCCTTCAAACAAATAACTTATGCTGGGTTGTATAGTTTCATTTATTCCTATCTAATACTACTATGACCAAGTCGGCTGGGGTTGTAGAATACACCGACTACATCTCTGTAGAGGGGTAACCCCCTCCCAAAAAGTGTCCTGTATATGACACTAAACACTCTGAGGCTGAGGTTCCAGTAATGCTCGATCTTTAGGGAATGCAGAGAGTCCCTTTATTGCCATCACTCCCAGGCCCACTCTAGTCCGGAATGTTTTCACCTGATAGGTTCCTATCTATGGGTCTAATGGAACTAAACTGTGTCCTTATGCTAAACTGAATCGCTTGAAATAGGACTGTTTTGACATTTAAACTGCGTACTTTGTATGCTAAACTGGATTGTTTGAAACAGAACTGTCTTCGTATGCGAAACTATGTTGTTTGAAGTAGAACTGTTTTTGACATTGAAACTGTGCTTACGCTAAACTGAATTATTTGAAATAGAACCATTTTGACATTCAACTGTGTGTAAACAAAAACTATACTTACACTAAACTGAATTGTTTTAATTAGAATTTGAGTAAACTGAATAGCTTGAAATAGAAATGTTTTTGACAAACTGAGTACTTATGCTAATCTGAATTGTTTGAAATAAAACTTTATTTGTATAAAAATGGATTTCGCTTTAAATAACCTATAAAGATTGAATGCCATAAAACCAAAACCAACCAACCAACAACTAATACTACTAATTATATGCTTTCAAGAAATTCTTTCAATTTAATAATAATTTCTTTGCACATCGATATATGGTTTCAAGGAAATAATAATAATAACACTTACTAAGTATTGTAGCTTCTAATAACTATTCTTAATTCAAATAATTTACAGTTTTATGACATAAAGTATTCCTATCAAATACGAATAATTTTTTAAATAGATCTATTTGACTTATAGATGAGACCCTAACCTGTACTATCACTCCCAGTTAGTGTGGACCTTAGGGTAGTAGCTATGAAGGGGTACTCTACCTGCCCCAGATCTTCAGAAGAGAAGCCTCTGATGCAGTTTCTTGTCATAACCAGGAGAACTTTTTCTTGGGGTTGTCTTAACTGTGTACGAAATACAGGGAGCGTATTCTATTCCTTATGAACAGTGATGATATTTTGACGTAGAAGTGAGTAAAAAAGTGAGAAGTTGTAAAAACCCACTGCTACTTCACTTTAAAGAAAGTAAAAAGCTGTTATATCCATTATCGATATTGACAGAGATCGGTTATATTTTCCGGATCTTTTTTAACAGAAGGGAGAATCTGTGAATGACGACTTGTCCTTTGTTCTTTACTTGGTTAGAGCATCTTCTTCATATAACTTCCCGTTTAGCACGAAACAAGGACATTTCAAAATGTCAACCACTGACTCACAGGAAACGAGAAACAGAAAAGACGGAAATTGATTTTAGTACAGGTTTTTGTCGAAATACTGACCGCAAAAGGAATCAGTGCTGTTAAAAGCTGTAACAATAAGTGACATTAAGTTAATTTCAATCAATATAAAGATCACTCAACAAAAAAAATATTGCTGGACATAACTGAAAGTATATGAATGGAATATAGGTTACCAGAACATTAAGCAGAATTGGCCGACTGGATTTAATTTTCAACCAAAACGGCTTGTTTGCACTTGGATGATGTATGAGTCCAATTCAGGGCTTGGTTTTGTGAAAAAAGATTAAGGAGAGAGTGGTTGGCGTTGACTGTAGGCACATACGTGGTTGATAAGGCACCAACTAAAGGTCTGATCAAGGTTTGATGGCAGAGTGGTACGGTTCCCTTTTGTCTGTGAGAATGACGCTGAGAGAGTTTTCAAAAGAGAAGCCAATATGGTTGATGGCAAGACGACGCCTCTAGCTTTGTAAAAATAACAGAGCCGAATAGATAATCTCGAGTGACGTAACAACCCTCACCACTATCGGCACTCTGAATGTGTCGGACATTTTCGTTGGCAAACATAACAGGTTACAAGTCAGAGATCAATGTCTATAAGCAAACCTCGAGGTAAGGTTGAGTAATAGGCAAAAATAGCCCTAGTTCCGTCGGCATCTTCCGTATAGGGTAACTCAGGTACCGGACAATAGACCAACCATAATCCTTTTAAACGAAAAGAAAGGTGAGGCCTGGTGGAAAGACCTTCTAGAACTGAACTGATTAATTTCCCCATTTCCCAACACAATCGCATTGGTGTTAGGATGTAAGTTTAACATAGGGATTCCTGTGGGTGCTCTCAAAAGTAACTTATTTGCGTCAACATTGCCCATTTATTTTTACATCTCCTAACACAAGAATAGACTTGTTAAATAATTTCAGGAAATTTATGAAAAAGTCTTATCGACCATATCGAAATCCGATCTCTCTGAAAAAAAATAAAATGAGATTTCTTTCACGCTGTAACCAAGTCAGTAATACTGTATAGATGCACTACCTGGGTTCTAACAAAACGCTTGGAGAAAAACCTAAATGGGAATTATACAAGTTGTATATTGTCTTTAACAAATTCTGGTAGTAGCACTCAACAAAAGAGCGGTTTCACAGTCACTTACTTCCCATCTGAAGAAAACATCCAAGTAAAATGTGTAACACATGGTGGGCACCGCTGAGGAAGTAAGGACAAACTCATAAGTAACGTTCACCAATTTACCCCGACACATGATCACTCCAGTGTTGGTTGACTAGCAAAATCTCAATCATCTCAATGCAGACACTGGGGGCTGGCTAGAGGACTTGCTAAGAGTGATGATCAATAGTTATGCATGACGAGAGAGAGAGAGAGAGAGTGAGAGAGAGAGACAGACAGACAGACAGACAGTGTGTGTGTGTGTGTGTGTGTGTGTGTGTGTTAAAGGAATCCATTCTATCGGTATTCCTTGATGATGATGATGATGATGATAATGATAGTATTAGGAATTCAACTATAGTTGAAATGGCACAATGCACGGAAATCGACTATAGTTGCATATGGCAGTAAAAAGATTATATCCCTGAAGCCTCCTCTGTAAAATTCTTTAACCTTTTTATGTCAACAAAAAAAAAGAAAATTCAAGTAATTGACTTGCATTCACAGATACATCTTTCGTACATTTAAAAATTAATTTTTAAAAAAATCTTTTTCATGCGTTTTCTTTTTTCTTATTCGGTTGTTAGGAAAATACATTCCGATTTTACAATGACCTATCTAAATTCTATTCGACCATATTATTTTAATAGTTGTTGTATAAAAAAAATCTCATTCCAAATTTTAAAAGTAATAATTTTGTATCACTTTTTCATAATTTTATTTGAGATGTTTGGTTTGGTTTGGTTTATTTTCTTTGTTTAATGGAATCCTTATGAAAGAACAATTGTGATACGATTTAACTTATAGTTGAGTGTAAATAGGAGTTCATAACATCCTCAGGGGTTAGCCCAGACGGCTGGGGCTGTAAAATATATCGACTGCATCTCTGCAGAGGGTTAATACTCCCCAACGAGTGTTTCTGATATGACATTAAACAATCTGATGGTGAGGCTCCAGTAATGCTGTAGCTTTAGGGAATGCGGAGTATCACTTTATTGCCATCGCTCCTAGGTCCACTCAGGTTCGGAGTGGTACCACCTGATAAGCTTCTTGTATTTAATTTAAATTGAATTGTCTGAAATAAGTCTGTTTTGACATGTAAACGGCGTACTTATACTAAATTGAACATTTTTTGCGTTTAAATGTGTGTAAATAGATTACTAATGTTTAATAGAATTGTTCGTGACACATAGAAATACTTGGAACCATTTAACCTTGTTGGCTAAAATGAATTGTTAGAAGTAGAACTGTTTTTGACATTTTTAACTGAGTACTTATACTAAACTGAATTGTTTGAAATAGAACTGTTAATATGTATAAAATTTGATTTGGCATTAAATAACCTGCAAATGTTGATAACCAAGCCAAAATCCTCCAATGTATTAGTCTGAAAGTGAATATATTATTGATACTGAAGTCGAATTTGCTTACTCCGATACCGCAGCCCTGCACGTTAGCCATTACGTTCCGGGGACTACTCATTATGTTGAAAGTCTCCAAATGATGAGCCTGAAAGTCCCCAATTGATGATCATGAAAGTCCCCAAATAATGATCATGAAAGTCACCAAATGATGATCCTAAAAGTCCCCAAATGATGAGCCTGAAAGTCCCCAAATGATGATCCTAAAAGTCCCCAAATGATGAGCCTGAAAGTCCCCAAATGATGATCCTAAAAGTCCCCAAATGATTAGCCAGAAAGTCCCCAAATGATGATCATGAATGTCCCGAAATGATGATCATGAAAGTCTCCAAATGATGATCATGAATGTTCCCAAATGATTAGCCAGAAAGTCCCGAAATGATGATCATGAAAATCCCCAAATGATGAGCATGAAAGTCCCCAAATGATGAGCATGAATGTCCCCAAATGATTAGCCTGAAAGTCCCCAAATGATGAGCATGAATGTCCCCAAATGATGATCATGAAAGTCTCCAAATGATGATCATGAATGTTCCCAAATGATTAACCAGAAAGTCCCGAAATGATGATCATGAAAGTCCCCAAATGATGAGCATGAAAGTCCCCAAATGATGATCATGAAAGTCTCCAAATGATGATCATGAATGTTCCCAAATGATTAGCCAGAAAGTCCCGAAATGATGATCATGAAAGTCCCCAAATGATGAGCATGAAAGTCCCCAAATGATGAGCATGAATGTCCCCAAATGATTAGCCTGAAAGTCCCCAAATGATGAGCATGAATGTCCCCAAATGATTAGCCAGAAAGTCCCCAAATGTTGAGCATGAATGTCCCCAAATGATGATCATGAAAGTCCCCAAATGATGAGCATGAAAGTCCCCAAATGATGAGCATGAATGTCCCCAAATGATTAGCCAGAAAGTCCCCAAATGTTGAGCATGAATGTCCCCAAATGATGATCATGAAAGTCCCCAAATGATGATCATGAAAGTCCCCAAATGATGAGCATGAATGTCCCCAAATGATTAGCCTGAAAGTCCCCAAATGATGAGCATGAATGTCCCCAAATGATGATCATGAAAGTCCCCAAATGATGAGCATGAATGTCCCCAAATGATTAGCCTGAAAGTCCCCAAATGATGATTATGAAAGTCCCCAAAAGATGAGCATGAAAAAATAAGTAATGCAGTTACTTTTTTGCATCAGTTCTAGCTTGATTATACATTTGCTTCATGAAAATATTTTGACATATTTTATCAAGATGACACAACAAAAGCTTACTGATTAAGGATATGAGACTTTTCTGCTTTCATCATATTGTCTTGATCTCTTTTCCACTGACTACGTTCTTTTTTTTTTCAATCAACAGGACACTTGTTTACTCGAAAAAAAAATTCCGTTCCAAAGGAGAAAATGAAATTTCATTTAAAGATTTATTGGTCAAAATTTCTGAGATGAAGTTTGATAATTCTTATCACTTAGTGAATTCGGACTATTCTCTTTATCTTCATTATAATATTGAATATAACAATGAAGATGAAGAGAATATTCTGAATACTCGAAGAGATAAAAAAAGATTTATTGTCATCAGAAGATTTCGAGTTTTATCGTAAAGGCATAAATAACCTCGTTAATCAATGGCAAAAATGCAAAGATGTTTCGGGATCATATTTTGAATGAGTAAGACACTGTTTAAATTCATTTATTCAGGAATAAAATTTTATTTCAAAATCAGACATTATTTTCCGAAATATCCAATACATTTTCGTATCTTTTTTATGCTGTTTTGTTTCCACTAGCTTTAGTTGTTTTCTTAACATGACGACATTTTTGACAATCGATGAAAAAAAAAAAACAGACATGCCACGTATGAATAATGCCTGCTTTAAGCAAAATAGAAAAAATAATCTTTGAAAAATTGTTATTTTCATTTTTTTTTTCTTCTTCTTTTTGGCTTTTAGATGTTCTCTGTGTTCACTTGTTTACTTAGTGGGTTAGAGTGTTCGCCAATGGTCCGGGACACCTAGGTTCAATCCTAGGTCGCGTCATACCAAAGACTTTAAAAATGGTACTTGATTCCTCCTTGCTTAAAACTCAGCAATAAAAGGTACGTAACAAGGGTAAAGTGGAGTAATCCAGGGAAAGGAGTAGCGCCCTCCCCTACATCTCAGTGTAGCAGCTATAGAAAAGGGAGGCTTTGGGTTACCCTCGACTACGGTTACCAACTTTACTTATTAGTCCAGTCGCTTGAATTCACCCGTGAATATCATCTTCGAAAAGTGTATGTTTTCTTCGTCTTTTTTATTCGATAGAGTAAATCAAAGTTTTGCTCATCAACAACCAAGAGGAATTGGAAACTTCAATGAAGGAGTTTACCGCTTTGAAGGACAAAAACTGGTATCAGCGTTGAAGTAAAGAACTGACTGAACGATGGCTTCAGATGGGGATACACAATGATCTCTACTTTAAAGGCTAGAATTCTGTTTTTGTAAGTTGAAGAACAAAGCAAAAAGAGACCAAAATATTGCAAAACTTTTGATTCGCCCAAGTATTTACTTAATCATTCTTATCGAGTAAAACTTAGAGAATGTCATTTGTTCTTTAGTTACGAGTCTTTACCCACGTATTCACCTTGGCCCAGTCAGCTGGGGCTGCAGAATATATCAACTGCATCTTTGCAGAGGAGTAAGACTTCCTTAACGAGTGTCCTGATATGACACTAAACTATCTGATGGTGATGTTCCAGTAATGCTGGATCTTTTTGGAATGCTGAGTACTCCTTTATTGCCATCGCTCCCAGGTGCCCTCTGGCCTGGAGTGGTAACACCTGATAGGGTATTATCTATGGGTAAAAATAGAACTAAACAGTGTACTGAATTGTTTGAAATAGAAACGTTTGTATGTATGAAAATGGATTAAGCATTAAATAACCTACAATGGTTGATATCCCATAAAACCAAACCAAACCAAGCCAAAATGACTTTATTCGACATTAAATGACCGGAAAAGAGTAGATGCGCCGTAAAACCAACCAACCAACCAACCGAATTAACTTTTCATAGAGGCATTCGATTTGATTTAATACTTTGTTCGGAAGGGAAGGAAATCAATAAAGTAACAATTTTGTCCTTTCTTTTCCTTCAAGAACCCAAAGAAAATTATTTATTTGCTTTGACGAATCTGTTTTGCCTTTGAGTTGAAAAAAAGATAATCACTCTCCTTTTGCATTTTGATTCAGAGAAGAAATTTATTTCAAGTGATATATTCATATTAAGACGCATTAACTTAGAAATAGATAATAGGTTTCTCAAGGGGGAATAGGTAAATGATATGTATCTATCTATAGATAGCTGATTTAGCCCAAAGGTAAATTTGCTTTTATTAAGTTTTTATGATTACCAGTTGAGTGAAATAATATGCATACACACACGCAAACACACACACACATACACATACATTTTAATCTTATTAGGTAATCATATTTACCAACCCCTCCGGGGAGGATATGACACAAGGTCAATTTTTAAGCGGAGTTTAGCAGGTTTGAATTCAGAGTTTTCCTTCTCCTAGACTAGTTGCCTCACCAAGGCTGAAGAACACAGTCTGCCCTACTATTTACCCATAGGTGGAGGGAGAATAATTGGATTCATACCTTTCCCAAGGGTATTATTGCTATGTGAAATGCTATCAGTCTCGTCCAGGATTTGAACTCGTGTCGTCGTGTCCATTTCCTACGACGATAACCATTACACCACGGGCACCTCCACTAATTTTATTAGGTAATATTCAGCCAATACTACCAGTTACTGAGTGCTGTTGGTTGGTTGGTTGGGTTTTATGGCGTATCAACCTTTGTAGGTTATTTAACGCCAAATCCATTTAAAAAATAGTTCTATTTCAAACAATTCAGTTTAGCATAAATACACAGTTTAAATGTAAGTACAGTTTAATTGTGAAAAACATTTCTATTTCAAGCTATTCAATTTAGTCAAGCAGTTCTAATTCAGTTTAGCATAAGTACATATTTTGTTTACATACAGTTTGTTCTATTTTAAACAAATCAGTTTAGCATAAATACGCAGTTTAAATGCAAAAATCAGTATTGTGAAGGAAGCACGGTTTAGTTCTATTTAACCCATAGATAGAACCCGTATCAGGTGCAACCACTCCGGGCCAGAGTGGACCTCGGAGTGATGGCAGTGAAGCAGTACTCCACATTCCGCAAAGCTCCAGCATTACTGGAACCTCACCATCAGATTGTTTAATGTCATATCTAGGACACTTGTCGGGGGTGGGGGTCTTACCCCTCTGTAGAAAAGCAGTCAGTGTATTCTACAGTTCCTGAGTGCCTCAAAAGAACAAGAAAACATCTCGATACCAATCTCTGCAGCAGAAATACTAGCAAAGGAATGAATATCTAGGTAGTACTCCTTGTACGATACTCAGCACTATTCTTAAAATGAACAAGGTAAAAATTCAGGCAAATGGACGACAGACAAGGAAACTGATGACGATGCATAAGGCTTTACATCCAAAAGATGATACAGACAGACCCTATGTGTCAAGAAAAGAAGGAGAAAAAAGACTGGTCATCTTTGGTGATTGTGTAGATACTACAATTCATAAACTCGAAATATATACAGAAAGCTCCTGGGAACAAAAATTGGAAGAAAAAACTGTTTTGATACTTCAAGCGACAAAATAAGGAAATTATTCATGAGATGATCTTGACATGGCTAAGAAGTGGGAATCTCAAGACAGAAGCTGTTTATTATTTGCGGCATGAAATACTACCATAATGATCAAAAGCAAAAATTGATGATACGCCACAAAACAGTAAGTACAGGTTATGTACTGATAGAAGTGAAAAGGTTTATCATAAAACACGCAAACTGGCACAAAAGGATTACAAGTGGGTGAAAAAGGTGTCCTACTGGGAACAGTGCAAAGATTCTAATTTAACCCTGCCGATAAATATTATAAGCACAAACCAGAATCTGTACCAGAAAATGAGTATCATAAAATTCTCTGAGACTTTGAGT
Organism: Sepioteuthis lessoniana; assembly: GCA_963585895.1. Taxonomy (NCBI): domain Eukaryota; kingdom Metazoa; phylum Mollusca; class Cephalopoda; order Myopsida; family Loliginidae; genus Sepioteuthis; species Sepioteuthis lessoniana. The sequence goes on from OY757934.1 coordinate 46,256,724, forward strand.
TACAAACAGATCCCCCAATCCCGGCTAGAACACTATAGTAAAGTAAGTAAAGGTGGCGACCTTTGGCAAGGGTGACCAGAAGGCTCCCTTTTCAATAGCTACTACACCAATGAGTAGGCGAGGGCGCTGCTCTATTCACTGGATTTCTCCACTTTACCCTTGATCCTTACCTTATAATGCTGAGTGTTAATCAAGGTCAAGTACCATTTTTTGAGTCTTTGGTATGACTCAACCTGGAATAGAACCCCGGTCTCCCGGACTATTGGCGAACACTCTACTCATGGCCCTTTAAATTATAACGAGCATCAATTAACAAGAAGAAAAGGGTTTCTCATCTGGAGGATTTTGTCGTTCAAGTGGTCCATAAGAGAAATTAAAAGAAAGAGAAAAAATGGTCAAAATTCCTGGATCTAGCTAGAGAGCTGAAAAAGTTGTAGAACATGAAGTTGACGATGATGACAGTTGCAGTTGATGTCATTGTAACGGTCTCTAAAGTGGTAAAAATAAGACTGGGTGAGATGGAGATCAATTCAAGAATCAAGACCATGTAGACCACAATACTGCAAAAATCAGATAATATACTTAGAAGATATACTTAGGGGATTTCTGTCACTCTGACTTCCGTGAAAAATAAAAGCAATTAAAACTAAGGTGTTTTCGCAAGGAGTAAAATAACAAAAATAATATACATATTTAATCATACTAAAAAGAGATAATCCTATATATATATATATATATATATACTGGCTTATTTATTAGTGTTCCATTCTCGTCTTCGTATAAGTTGTTTGACATCTGGATGGAATGAATTTTTTCCCCGTCAATTGTTCTTCTTAACTTTTTCTCTTTGGTAAATTCACCTCCGAATTGTTCTTCCTCCTACTCATTGCCCTGTCGGCTGGGGCTGTAGGATCATCTGCTACTTCTTTGCAGAGGGGTAAGACACCCTAACGAGTGTCCTGTTGTGACACTAAACAATCTGGTGGTGAGGCTTCACTAATACTGGAACTTTAGTGAATACGGAGTATCCCTTAATAACCATCGCACCCAGATCCACTCTGGTTTGGAGTGGTAGCACCTGATAGGGTCCTATCGATGGGTCAATTGTTTGAAATAGAACTGTTTATATGTATAAAAACCGGACATAGGCATAATGGTTAGAGTGTTCGCCAATTGCCCGGGAAACCTCGGTTCAATCACAGGTCGAGTTATACCAAAGACTCAAAAAATGGTATTTGATGCTACCTTGCTTAACACTCAGCATTATGAGGTAAGGATCAAGGGTAAAGTGGAGCGTTCCAGGGAAAGGAGTAGCGCCTTCCCATACACCTTAGTGTAGTAGCTATCGAAAAGGGAGCCTTCGGGTCACCCTCGACTACGGTTGTCAACTTTACTTTTTACTATATGTATAAAAATGGATATAGTATTAATAACCTTTAATGGTTGACGTGCCATAAAACCAAACCAAACCAAACCTCCAACTCTTTAAATAAATGCATATGACTCGTCATTGTGTTTGTCTTGTAGAATATTCGTTCCCCTCTAACTGGGACCGAAAGTATTTGGGAAAAAGTTGGCACCTTTTTTTAATCATTCTATCCAGATGTCCAAGGACAAATACAAAGACTTGAACGGATCAATAATAAAATAACCAAAAGCGAAGTGTCAATCTCATTCAATCATACATGTTTAAAAGACAAAATCCTGCTTATATATGTATATATATATATATACACACACACACACACACACACACACATATATATATATATATATAATGAAGTGCGGGTTCCACATATGCTTCTTATATAAATTTGTTAAAGAATGATATGGCTTCTATCAGGAAATAAGACATTTAACTCAACGAAAATGTTGAAAAAACATATTGTATTTACTTATAAGGCAGTTACAACAGAAGCATACGAAAATAGATTAGTTTTTCAATATTTCGTTTCTTGTTTTTATCGCCAGCCGAAGAGGAAAGGTTTCCTGTAAATATTATAAAAAGATATATGTTTTTGGATACTTCTATTTTTATGGTCAGAGATGTAAGCACATTAGATTTTTTCCAATGTTTTCATGTTTAACCTTTTTTTTCCTTGTATAGACCATATCATTAACAAATTCAAATGTATATATATATATACAGGGGCCCGACAATATTTTTCGGACACTTTGAAAAAAGTACTTCAAGGTGGTCACTAGAGCCAAAAACATTTGAGATTGTAAGTACGTAGTTGATGAGTGAAAATTCATTACTAGTGTAATCATTTTTTTTAGTTTGGCTTTGATAATTTTAGTTTTTTGTGATTTTTGCGAAAACTTACGCGACACTATTTTTCGGACATGACAAAAAATCCTATTTTATTAAGAGCTATGTTCATGTATATGTTGCTGTATGCAAATTTTCTGCTTGTACACTGTTCTGGGGCACTGGCACCCCTACTACTATGTTAACATAGGACAATCTAACAGCATAAATAGTCCGGACATTTCTTGGCAAAGCAATTAAGTTTAATGAGGTAAAATGCATTCAAAAGAAGCTGTTTGTTTGGCACGGAAGAAGCGGGAAGATGGCCTCAGCATCAGAAGGATCGCCATGGATTTGAAGCTGTCGAAATCAACGGTCGAATACATGCTGAAGACAAACTCCGAGCGGAAAAAGAAGAGAGGGAGGAAAAGATCAATTGGCAAGAGGACTGAAAGGAGAATGAAGAGGACTGTGACACGGCTTTTGACATCTGGAGAAAAAGTTACAGCAAGAAAAGTGAAGGAGAAATGTGAATTGGATGTAAACGTCCGAACAGTACAAAGAACGCTGCATAGGATTGGTTTGAAGTATGCAAAGGCTAAGAAAAAAAATTGCACTAACAAAGAAACACAAAGGAGCAAGACTGGAGTGTGCTAAAAGGTGGTTAACAAAGCATGTTGACTTTAAGAAGGTTATATTTACTGATGAGAAGCGTTTCAAATTTGATGGGCCCGATGGATGGTGTACTTGGTCGAGAAGGGCTGAGCCTGTTGTACTGAACAAACGACAGATGGGAGGAGGAGGAGTTATGGTTTGGGGTATGATCTTTGCTAATGGAAATATATGGTTGGAGTGGCTGAAAGGACGACAGAACAGCGAAAGCTACAAACAGTTGCTGGACGAGAAAGCCCTACCAAGGATAAGAAGAGAGATGGGGAAGGATTTCGTTCTACAGCAAGACAATTGCAGCATCCATGTGTCAAAACTCATGAAAGAATGGATGGCTAAAGTGAATATGACAACTTTGGAATGGCCTGCAAGAAGCCCAGATCTAAATTTAATAGAAAATGTTTGGGAAATGCTTGCGCAACTTGTCTATGATGGACCTGAAATAACGAAAGAGGCTCAACTATGGGAACGAATATTAGGAGCCAAAAACAACTAATAGAAACACGTAGAGATGTTATTGTGCATATGTTTGATCATTATGAAAAGAGATTGATAAAAGTTATTGAGAAGAAAGGTGATATTACAGACCATTAACAGTTTTTCAACGATGTCCGAAAAATAATGTCGCGTGTTTTGTAAAAAATGATGAAAATTAAATATTTTTCCTTAGCTAATCGATTTTCTTCCATCTTTATTACAGGTATTGTCTTTATATGTTTATGCTATTCTATTGAAGGAATTTCGCCATTCTATGGTACTCGGAAAGTCGAATACTAAAGTGTCCGAAAAATATTGTCGGGCCCTTCTGTGTGTGTTTGTTTGTGTGTGTGTGTGTTCTTACTGAATTTTTTTAGAATATCTCATCTTTCTTCATGCAACAATTTTATATAGTGCATTTAGTAAGTCCTACTCCATTTCTTGGAACGAAATTATCACAGTTTTTGTTATTACATTTTTTTTGATATCGGAGGGTGTTTTTTCCTTTTCCTTTCCTTAGAAATTTGTTTTTAATATGATTCTTACTAGCATTATTTTCCTTTCAATATTATAGGAAAACTTGTCTCCTTATGGTAAAAGAATTTTAGAATATCCCCTCAATATTCTCATTCTTTTATCCCAGCGCAGTTATCTAGTGCAGTTAACAAATCCTACTAGACATCCTGAATTATTACTAATTGTTATGTTTTGTAAAAGTGGAAGTGGGTTTTTCCACTTTTCCCTCTCTACTTCCATTCTGATGGCATGCAGTCATTTTTGACATTCAGCGAAGAACATTATATATTGATTTGTCCTTTGTTAATTTTATTCACATGTTTCATCTGAAGATATAATTTCCCCCCAAATACATGGAACTTAGAGTTATGTAACTGGCTTGCGGAAATAAGAACTATTCTTTTAATCTTAGGTTTCATTCTATTATACAAGGCAGTATTTGAACACTTTTCTGATTTAAGAAAAACGTTTTTATACCGATTTCTTCATTTCACTATATATATATATATATATATATTATTTCCTGATAAAGGCCACGTCATTCTTAACAGAAACCTTTTTAGTCCAGATTTTGATCTATAAAAAAGGATGGTAAAATGAATCATCAGAGAGGATTAGGAAAGAGACAAAGAGGAAATTCAAGTCTGCCAAAGAAGCATCCCTTCCATTCTGTATCCGAGTCACTCCAGGACAAGTATATATATATATATATATATATACTCCAAGCGGGACACAGCTGCAGAAGTATGGAGGAACTCAAAAGCGATGTACTACTGTGGACCCCTTCACATTGATGAGCAAAGGTTGGACCAGGTAGAATCTAGAAACAGCAGCTCAGTGCCGATACGGGATGTAGCTTGGAAGACCTGCCTGGAGCGATGGACGATAGAGACAAGAAGTGAGAGATGGTCAGGTAAATACGTGCTACCAGCATGACATGAGGATGATGTTGATATATATACTTGTGACACGATATGCATTTAAATACTTATTTAATATGTAAAAATTAGAATTTATGAAATATATGAAAATTAATGTATATATCTCAAAAACAAAAAGATCATTAAAATGATAACCTTTTTGTTCAAAGCTTAAATTGACCTAAAAAGCTGGTTGATTGTTCCTAAAGGTTAGTTAAGTGCTAGACAATTGTTTTTGATTTTAAAGGTCACCAAATTTATTTAATTTTTCGGTTGTCTAACTCCATCGATCATAATGATGAAACGGGTAATTTCGCAAAACATATTTTTCTTGTCCTTATGTCAAAAGGGAGATTTAAATTTGCTCCACCCTAAATAATGATGATCTGGGGATGGCTCATCCAGTTAGGTGAGGCTGAGAATTTTTAGTTCAACCTTATTGCTCTAAACCTGTTCCCATTGGTCAAAGAATCTAAAAAGTGTTTTCCCTATACCTGTAAGATATAATCCTGAACTAAGATTGGCTGACCAATATGACTCCTAATTATCTCTTGGACAACCAATCAGAAACCTTTTTAGTCCAGATTTTGATCTATAAAAAAGGATGGTAAAATGAATCATCAGAGAGGATTAGGAAAGAGACAAAGAGGAAATTCAAGACTGCCAAAGAAGCATCCCTTCCATTCTGTATCCGAGTCACTCCGAACAACCTGCAGACTTTATAAAAATTCAAAGTCCCAGACTTCAGAGACATTAATGTCATACTAGCTGCACCTCATCGTCACTCTGCCTCTCGATATTCTTCTTTTTGCCAGGGAAGCAAACATTGCTTGCTCGTTATTTATTGTCTCACAAACGTGTTTCATGAAAAACCATCTTTGTTATTTGTTAACAACGGGTTTTCTCTATTCTTTGAGTTGCTAGACAATCTAGCCACTAATATCACTAGACCGTCAGAAGAAGATCCGGCTGAACTGTGTCAACTCCTTTCGTGGATCTTTCAAACACAGTATGGGCACAGAAGGACTTGACAAAGCAAATAGTCGGAAGCAAATGTGGTAGTTACGAACACAGCAGCCACAAGAACTGTGACTAATAGTCATACCACATTGGGCAACGTGACCAGCATATGGCCACATACTAATGGATGAGATTATATGTGTCCTTTCTTTGTGCAACAATCTCACCTAGAGCATTTAGCAAGTCCGACTCCATTTTTGATATTACATTTTTTTTTATTGGAAGATTGTTTCTTCTTCTTCTTCTTCTTCTTCTTCTTCTTCTTCTTCTTCTTCTTCTTCTTCTTCTTCTTCTTCTTCTAAGTGTATCAATTTTCTTGTTTTGCTTTGTTTTGTTTTTTCCCTTAGCATATTCTTCTTCTACTTCTTCTTTTGAATATATCAATTTTCTTGTTTTGTTTTGTTTTGTTATTCTTTTCGCATGTTCATTTTCTTCTTCTTCTTCTTCTTCTTTTGAATTTATCATTTTTTTTGTTTTATTTTGTTTTTCTTTTAGCATATTCTTCTTCTTCTTCTTCTTCTTCTTGCTTTGAAATCTATTTTTAACAGATTTCTCCGAAACGTGTCTTCATCACCAAATCGTGCTAACAGCACCGAGTTCCAAGAACCTCTCTTACCGCTCTCTGTTAATTATTCTTCGATTCTGTTAAGTCCTCTAGACGGCGTCTAGTGTCTGCACAGAATAGATATAAATATTTACCACCCCACTGCACGGGAAAAATGCGACACAAGGTCAATCTTTTAAGCGGAGTTTATCAGATTTGAATTCAAATTTTTCTTCTCCAAGACGGGTCGCCATAACAAGATTAAAGACCCCAATCTGCCCTACTATTTACCCATAGGTGAAAGTAGAATAGCTTTTCATACAGTATTAGCGCTATGTTAAATGCAATCGCCCTCGTTCAGGATTTGAACCCGGATCACCATGTTCATTTCTAACGACGATAACCATTACACCACGAACATCAGCTGATATATAAATATTCGCTGTTTGCTCAACACTAGTGCGTCCATAAGAGAATGTCACTAACGAGATGGTTCCTACTTCTGCAGCAGTGCCCCGTGGGACTTGGGAAAGGCATGAATCTATCTGTACTCCCTACAGCTATGGGTAAATAGTATGGCAGATTGGATTCTTGAGCCTTGAATGTGCAACTAGTCTAAGAGAAAGAGAACCCAGATATCTAATGGCTTTTTGCTACATTCTACTCATGGCGGAGGACATAGGGAAATACAAATATTTATATAGATATGCAAGGTGTGTCGAAATAGATGCAACCCATTAACATGATAATTCACATAGCATCCAGTCATTTTTCTTCTGAGTCTTAAAAAGCAATCATATCACTTCAGAAAGGTCAAACTAGATGACAAAGGCAAGAATTGTTTGACTTTATCCTACAGTGCACGTGATAGACCAAGTTATTGGGAACGTCTTCAGATGGGGGGCTTTTTCAGACTCTTTCTGACAGAATCTCTCACTGCATCCACATTGTCAGAACATCTTGTAATCAACTTTCTGCCAGTTCTGGGATTTTCAGCCTTCTCGTTGAGATTGTTTACTGACCCTGTGGTTTGGAATTTGTGGACCCAACGATAAAGTTGGCTTTTCTGGAGATGATTGTTAAGTTAAACTTCCTGCGAAATTTTGCTTGCACAGTTTTGAATGATTTTGTCTCCAAATAAGTAGTGACGCAAAATATTTTTCCTCTTTTGTCCACGGCATTGTAGATCAAGGATTAATAGCTGCTATTGTATACTCTGCAGTTTCGTAGTAGAGCATTGTATGTTTCAAGTAAGCGGAGTTGTTTTAGCAGCTACGACACCGAGGTATAGGGGAGGGCGCAAAACCCAAAATTGACAACATTCTTAGGAAAAACCAAAATGGCTTCCGAAGAGATAGATCCACGACCTCACAAATATTGACTATCCGTAGAATCCTTGAAGGCATACGGGCAAAAAACCTACAGGCGACTATACTATTTCTCGACTTTATCAAGGCATCTGATTCCATTCACAGAGGGAAGATGGGACGGCATACCAAAAGAGACCGTCGCAACAATAATGATTCTTTATAGAAACACCAAAGTGAAAGTACGTTCTCCGGATAGAAACACAGACTACTTCGACATTGTGGCAGGAGTATTGCAAGGGGACACACTAGCCCCATACATCTTTATCAGCTATCTACATGCTTAGAACATCGATTGATGAAATAAAATAAACGGCTTCGAGCTGACAAAGAAAAGAAGCAGAAGGTACCCCGCAAAAACATTTACCGACGCTGACTCCGCCGATTACATAGCGATTCTGGCAAATACACCCGCCCAAACCGAAACACTACCTCATACTCTGAAACGAACCGTCGCAGGCATTGGTCTCCATGTCAATGCACACAAAACGGAATACATGTGCTTTAATCAAACAGGTGACATTTCCACACTAGAAGGTAGCTCTCTGAAACTAATAGACATGTTCACCGACCTAACAAGCAGTGTCTCATCAACCGAAAAAGACATCGACACACGGCTAACGAAGGCATGGACAGCTATCGATAAGCTATCGGTCATATGGAAGTCAGACCTGACCAATAAAATGAAACGCAGTTTCTTCCAAGCAGCGGTCGTCTCGATATTGCTATATGGATGCACTACATGGACGCTAACATAACTGCTGGAGAAAAAGCTTGACGGCAACTACACAAGAATGCTGTGAGCAATATTGAACAAGTTATGGAGGCAATGCCCCGCAAAGCCCTAACTGTACGGCCACCTACTTCCCATCATGAAAACTATCCAAGTTAGACGAACCGGACATGCAGGACACTGCTGAAGAAACAGGAACGAGCTCATAAGTGAAGTATTCCTATGGATCGCCTCATATGGTCAAGCAAAAGCAGGACGACCAGCTCGAACCTACATACAGCAGCTATGTGTGGGATGTAGCCCTGAGGACCAGCCAGAAGCGATGAACGATAGGGAGAAGTGGCGAGAGGGTCATTGATATGCGTGCGGGCGGCATGACATGATGATGATAATGATGATTGTATACTATTTTCAAATCTGAAACCAAAAGAAGACAACATTATTGTTAGTTTAGTTATAAGCAGTTACATGGGCCCCATGTATATTGAGACACCCTGTAATGATAATGTCAGTGATGTTTGATACTTCCATCAAGTGCATAAGAATCTGTCCTCCCTGGGCTATAAATTACTGACAGTTTTTCCGTCATAAAAACGTGACTATGGGGTTTTTTTTTTATCAGCAGGCGAAGTGGATTTGTAATAATTTTATACAGAAACCGACATATGTTTAGAAGCCAACAGATCAGTGCTTTCAATGTTTCCAGAAATTAGCATGAGAAAAATTTAGCAGTTTTGATATGAATTAATTTAATATTTGAAAGTTTGTAAAGAAACGTTGCTGACCATAATCAATGAGTTTATTTTACACCTAGAATTGATATTTTTCAATTAAAAAGGGGTGTCCTCGTGGTGTAATGGTTAAAGCGATGGACTACGGAATCGTAGTACGCTAGTTCGTACTCCAGTCACGCTATTACGTTCACTTTCGGGCGAATACCCTTGGGAAAGGTATGAACCCCCTTATCCTCCCATCTATGGGTTAAAAAGTACCATTACTGTTCTTCTAGGAGAATGGCTTTAGCATTAAATAACCTAAAAAGAGTTGATATGCCATTAAAAACAAAGAAACCAAACCATTTTCTATTAAAGTAAATTAAATTTTGAGATGCTCCAATTTGACGATTTATCAAGAATTTTACACTAAGATTGTGTACATTCAGTTGAAAATACTAGTTTGATTGATTGATTTTTAATGCCAAGCCAAACCATCCATTGTTAACTTATATCTACAGGTTTGGGAATCGTGTTGATGTCTACATTTTTTGTGTATTTTTTTTATTTATTTTTTAGATTGTTTGGGTTTTATTGCATATCAGCTGTTGTAGGTTATTTAATGCCGAATCCTGTTCATACATATATATTGAATATATACATGATTCGTAAACGCATTATGTTGATAACATTTTAAAACAAGCCTGAGCACTTTTTGGCACATTGTTAAATGATTTCAAGTATTGCTATATAACAGTCAATACTTAACATCAGTTTGTTTTATTTGACCCATAGATAGGACACTATCAGGTGATACCAATCCGAGTCAGAGTGGACCTGGGCGCAATGTATATGAAAGGGTCCTCCTTATTCCCCAAATCTCCAAGGCTGGGGCCTCACCATCAGATTGTTTAATGTCATATTCAGGATACTTCCTCTGAGAGAAGCAATCAATGTATTCTACAGCTCAAGCCGATTGGGCTTTGTTTCTTTCGTTTTATTTATTTTATTTTATTAATTCTTTTTTGCGCATAGTCCTATCGAATATGAATAATTTTTCAGCAGATCAATTTGATCCATAGATGGGACACTCACAGGAACTACCACTCAAAATCGCAGTGGGAGTAATAACACTAAAGGGGTACTCAACACCCCACAGATCTCCTGATCTGGGTAAAACACTAAACTACCCCCTATCAGGGGTAGTTTAGTGTTGTACCCAGGACATCCCTTTTGGAAGGTGAGTTCTTAACCTCCAGCAAGGGATTCAGTCGGCGTATTCTAAGCCTCACTGACAGGACTGAAGAATATTTGAGAAGTTTTTTTCATTGAAATCATATTCAATGATCAACAAGACGGGGCTTTCCGTTTGATGGAGTCTGATAATAGTAATCTAGTTAAACAGAATCACTTGAATTATGATTTATCGGAAATTACTTCCGGAAGGGAAAATATTAAATTGACAATGATTTATTGTGAAGCTTAAATACAGAGGCAAAAGTTATTTGGCATAAGACATTCCTTTACCACACCTACTTACCCGCAAGTATACCCACCAACGCACAACCAAATACACTTATATAATTCGTTTATAACCACCTCGTTATGGTACAATAGGTAGACAGGTATTCTCACAAAATAAGTTGATAGCGAGATCGACTCTTACCAGGTTATGCATAGAATCTAGGCTAACATTAATTTTTTCGAACCCTCACATAATCAGCGAGGTAAAGTTGTAAATTCATCCTGGTGAGTAGAGTTCTAACTGACGGCTCTGTACTTCCATCCTACTGCCGTAGCTAAACTTTTTAAATTATATATATATATATATATATATAGAGAGAGAGAGAGCGAGAAAGAGAGACAGAAACTTCTTTTTGTTGTGGCAACACTTCTTATAAAACTAGGAAAACTAGATCAATTTTTTTAGTCTTTTAAGATGATGATGATGATGAATAAAATATTTATTTTTCAGTCTAAATTTTCTAAATTTATATATCATCATCAGCATCATCAACATGTCGTGCCGCCTGTATGGACATCTCTGACCCTCTCTTGCTACTCCTCCCTATCGTTCATCGATTCTGGCTAGTCCTCAGGGCTACATCCCATATCCTCACAGAGCTGCTGTATGTAGGTTCGAGCTGGTCGTCCTGCCTTTGCTCGGCCATATGAAGGGTCCATAGGAGAACATCACTTATGAGCTCGTCCTTTCTTCTCCAGCAATGTCCTGCATGTCTGGTTCGTCTAACTTTGATAGTTTTCGTAATGGGAGGTTGGTGGCCGTACAGTTGGGGTTTTGTCGGGTGTTGACTCCAGGACTTGTTCAAAATAGCATTCTTGTGTAGTTACCGTCAAGCTTTTTCTCAACCCGTTTAGTTAGCGTCCATGTAGTGCATCCATATAATAGTATCGACACGACTGCTGCCTGGAAGAAACTGCGTTTCATTTTATCGGTCAAAGTCGTGCTGATGGCACAGATTCCTTTGTAACTCTCTCACCATCCATCTCTATCATCTATTGCTCTAGCTATAGCTATCAATTCCATGCTGACACTGAATGCCGTCTAAAATAGAGGGCATTCAGTGTCAGCATGGAATTGATGTATATACGTCCTTGCAAGTTGGCCCAAACTGGTATGTCCAAGAGTGGGGGAGGCACATAGTATGGAATGAGCAGTAGGTGGCATAGGCCTCCATGTCAACGCACACAAGACAAAAAACATGTTCTTTTATCAGAGAGGTGACATCTCCACACTAAAGGGTGGTCCTTTGAAACTAGTTCACCTACCTCGGAAGCAGCGTCTCATTAAGCGAAAATGACATCAACACGTGACTAGAAAAGGCATAGACAGCTACGATAGGCTAATGGTCATATGGAAGTCAGACTTGACAGATAAGATAAAATGCAGTTTTTACAAAGTAGCGGTTGTGTCGATACTACTATATGGATGCACCAAACAGACGTTAACTAAACGTATTGAGAAAACGCTTGTACTAGAACGTTGCTAGCTGTATTGAAAAAGGCCTGAAGGAAACACCCCACAAAGCAACAGCTGTACAGCAACCTACCATACATCTCGAAAACTATCCAAGTTAGACGAACCAGGCACGCAGGACACTGCTGGAAAAGTAAGGACGAGGTCATAAGTGATATGCTCCGGTGGACCCCTTCATATGGACGAGCAAAAGTAGGACGACCAGCTAGAACTAATATACAACAGCTTTGTGCCAATACGAGATGTGGTCTGGAAGACCAACCAGAAGAGATGGACGATAGAGACAGTTGATGAGAGAGGGTCAGGGAAATCCGTGCTGGCAGCACGACGTGATTATGATGAAAACGATAAAACATTAAAGGGACCTTTTCATCGGGCATTAAATTAATAATACAATTCTGCTGTACCCAAAAATTGTTAATATATATTTATACAGAGAAAGAGAGAGAGAGAGAGAGAGAGAGAGAGAGAGAGAGAGAGAGTGGGTGAGTGGGGGGAGATAGATAGAAAGGAATATGCTAAGATGGATGTATAGATAGACAGATAGTCTACCATAGATAGATTACATATTACATTTGGTTCAAATAGCAATATATTGAGCTCTTGAGGTGTGTTACTTAGAAAACTATAAATATTAACTGTCTAGAGCGAAATACACCCACGCATATATATTTATCCACCGTGGTATTCGTGCCAGGCAACATTGACAAAAATTACATTAAAATATGCTTGTAGAATTTTCATCACTTGGAGGTGATCAAAATCTGTTCGGTTAATTCTTTTTTCGGTTTTATTTTTAACTTTTTTATTCTAGCCTTTTTTCCTTTTCTTTCCTTTCTTTAACAGATTCATTAACCATAAATGTATTCAAAGACGTCAGAATTCTAAGAATCCCAGATGTACTTTTGTAGTCTCGTTTTCACCTGTCACCATTGTTTTCTTTTATTATTATTATTGGATGACGATTTCCTCTTTTCATGTTCTCAACAATTATTTGAAATTTCTCATTTCTCCCTGGTTTTTAATGTCATTTAACTATAACACTCTCCTTCAATTTTCTTTTTACGATAGCGTTTTTTTTTTAACTTTTTAAGTTATTCGTAAACGTTTTCTTTTTTTTTTTTTCTTTTTCTTTGGTACATTTTTAAAAATCTTTTTTTCTTTCATTGTTTCTGGATCGTAAAAAAAAAGTGGATATCGGCCGAGCAGACAATTTCCGCTGTCTTCAGATCCCATCAATTCTCGTGATTTCTCGCGCTTTCTAAACATTATTTGAGGCTTTCAATGGAGGTTGTGATCGTAAATCATTCAGGAAAAAATGTTTACTATTTTACTAGGTTGTTATTGTTATTATCTTTCGTTTATATAAATTTGTTTCTGTAATCCGAAACGACAAGAACGCCGTAAGAATCACAATCAACAGTTTACTTTTCATTTACATCATTTTCAAATCGATTTCTCTATTGTATTTTTTCGGGTTTCATATGTTAATGAAACGCAGAAATAAACTGACCGGTTTTCACTATGATATCAGAGGAACTGGAAGTAGAAGTTATATTTTTAGCACCTATACGTATATTTTTAGCACCTCTTCGTATATTTGAGCAAAAATGATACGTGAAAAAGATTTTATAAAAGTTAATGTTGGTATCTTAATCTGTAAAAATAAAGTTTGGTGAAAATTTTTTTTTTTTGCTCACATTATAGATTTGGATATGTTTGAATATAGAAAAGGAGCTTAATCTATAAAAACTAATGTTATGTAATTACTTGCATAAAAAATTAGAGGGTAAACAATTCCTAGATTTTAATAATATTTGAGTAGAAGAGCTATGGAGGCGTTAGTGATGTAACGGTTATCGCCTTACAAAGTAAACTCGGCGACTCGACTTCAAATCTTGAACGAAACTGTTTGAATTTTCCATAGGGCTGATATCCTTTGGAAAAATATGAGTCTCACCATACTCCCTCCAGCAAGGGTAAACATAAGGGTAGACTGGGCTTCTTAGTATGTCAACCAGTCTAGGAAAAGGAAAAGTCTGAATTCAAAGCAGTTGTAGACCTCGAAAGAGATGGGGGGTCTACCCAATACACACTATGAGGAGGTGCCCGTGGTGTAATGATTATCGTCGTAGGAAATGAACTCGGCGTTCACATTGCATTTCACATAGCACTAATACTCTTGGGAAAGGTATGAATCCAATTATTCTCCCTCCAGCTATAGGTAAAATAGTAGGGCAGAATAGGTTCTTCAGCCGTGGCAAGGCAACTAGTCTAGGAGAAGGAAAAACTCTGAATTCAAACTTATAAACTCCGCATAAAAATTGACCTTGTGTTATATGCTACCCGAGCGGAGGGGTTGGCTAAATATGATAACCAGGTTCCAGGGGGAATCTTCAATGCATATTTGACTAAGAATAATTTTTTTAAAATCCTTCTTGTTATTAAACTCTTGGTCAGGTGTTTTCTCCAGGATTATTTGATCCATTCTTTTATCTCATAATCCCTGAGAATTCAAAGTGTTTCATACACGAGGATGGATTCTGGTTTGAATATATACCATTTACTGGTGTTGTCACATTTTAATCTCTTGCACAATTCTCAGTAGATGAACATTCCCAACCACTCGTGCCTAGTCTGTAACTTCTTTCGTGATAGTTTTGTGAATTCGCTTTTGATATGATTAATCGTTTCATCTCTGTCTTGACATAACCTACACTTGCTATTAAGTTGTGTTTATCAATTTTCACTTCTTTATATAATTGGTTCTTATCACATTATTTTGTGTAGCTATTAAAAGACATTCAATTTCTCCATTGAGGTTTCTCTTTTACAGGGTGGAACAATAAAATTGTCGCCCTAGAAAAGACGACATGATTCCATTTCCGTTTAATGAAAACCGGTTTTCTTTTTTTGTTGCCGACCATCTACTAGTTGGCCAGTTGTGTACAAATCCCATGAGCGATAGGAGCCTTCTATCATGTCTGAAAGTGACACAATGTTCAACGAGCGAGATCGGAGATGCATCGCAGTACAACTCATGCTCTCTACCGATCCAAGTTATGACAACAGGACCATTGCCAACACCCTCAAAATTCAAATCGCTGGATTGCTACGAATAACAGGGACATGCCCAGGGTGATGAAAACAAAGTTTCCGGCTACGGTTATGGTCTTTGGTGTGGTTTCAAGTGAGGGCCACATCATGCCACCTCACATCTTCGAAGTCGGCTTGAAAGTCAACACCAAAGTGTACCTGGATGTGCTGAAGAGTGTGGTGATCCCCTGGTGCAATCAGATGACCGGTGGCAGACCCTGGGTGTGGCAGCAGGACTCGACGCCGGCCCACACGTCCAAAGAGACCAAGGCTTGGCTTCAGAAGGAGTGCTACGACTTTGAACCCTTCTCTCACTGCCCCCTTCTCCCTCTACCTGAACCGACTGGACTACTTCGTTTGGTCATACGTCGAGAACATCACCAACATGACCTCCCACAACACCAAAGCCAGCCTGATCACCGCTATCCGCAGAGTATTCACTTGTGGAAAAGGCATGCTACCAGTTCCGGATCCGTATTGAGGCGGTGATTGCAGCTTAAGGCGGCTACATTGAATAGATGTCAGCTCTACTACGTAATCAAGTTACCTGAATTGATTTTTTTAAATAAAAGTTTTAAAATAGAGCCGTAGTGTTGTTTTCTTTAGGACGACAATGTTATCGTTTCACCCTGTAGAGTCATATTCAGCTCTTCTCCTGTGAAATCTCTCCAGTTCGTCCCTTGAAATAGCCATACAGTTGTTTTTCTTCCCATTTCTCGTTATTGTTGTTTTTCGATTTGTTCTTATTGCTTTTACTGGCTGTTGTAATTAGTCTTTTCCCTTTTTAATGTACTTCTCGAAAGCTATTTTGATGCATCCTCTCAGTTCTCAATGCTGACGATTCCTCCTCTTTCTTTTCTTGACACATAATCTACGTCATCTCTCAGATGTAAGACTTTGTCCATAGTCATCAGTTTTCTTATTCTTTGGTCCATATATTTGAGTTCCTCTCTTGTCCATTTTATAAAGGTCCAGAGGAACTGGTCAGACGCTTATTTCTTTGATGAGATTTCTGCTACAGAGCTTGGCTTCAAGAAATTTTCTTGTTCTTCAGAAGTATTATTTGCTTATTTTTTCTTTCATCTTTATTTGATGGTGTCCACTTCCAATATTCCCTAGTACTTGTAATGTTCCATTTCTCAAAGGGTTCTTATGTTTTCTTGATCTGGCATTTCCATTCTTTCCGTTTTTTCTCTTTATTCCCACTTTTTCATTGGTAACATAGTACACTTCTCAATGCTAAATTCCTTTTTATAACTGTTGGGTATCACCTACCTTTTCGACACAATGAGCTAGTCCATCTGCTATATATAGCAGTAGCTTCTAATACCAGGCAGTCTAAAAGTCAGTAGGTGAACAGCCGCTCCTTTTAACGGAAGTCAATACTATTGTTGGGATATGTCCTTATTCCATCCACTAATCCTATGTTCTTGTTTACTAACAGTCTCTCTAATGTAAATACTTTTTTCCTGTAAATATAACTCTATTTCCTCACATATCGTGGTTTGTCTTTTTATTACTACTACAAGCGTTCTCTAACCAGAACGCGACAATCATCATCATCATCATGTCGCGCCGCCAGCACGGATATCCCTGACCCTCTCTCGCCACTTCTCCCTATCATTCATCGCCTCCGACAGGTCTTCAGGGTTACATCCTGTGTCCTCACATAGTTGCTGTATGTAAGTTCGTTCTGGTCGTCCTGCTTTTGCACATCCATATGTGGGGGTCCACAGGAGTACATCGCTTATGAGCTCGTCCTTGCTTCTCCAGCAGTGTCCTGCGTGTCTGGTTCGTCTAACTTGTATAGTTTTCGTGATGGGGGGCAAGTGTCCGTATAGTTGGTGTCTCGTGGGGTGTTGTCGCCAGGACTTGTTCAATACTGCTCTCAACATTCTTGTGTAATTTCCGTCTAGTTTCCTCTCCAGCCGCTTAGTTAGCGTCCATGTAGTGCATCCATATAGCAGTATCGACACAACCACTGCCTGGAAGAAACTGCGTTTCATTTTATCGGTTTGGTCCGACTTCCATACGATCGAGAGCCTATCGATAGCCGCCCATGCCTTCGTCAGTCGTGTGTCGATAGGGATTCTCGTTCTTTTTCATTTTGGCAAATAACTTTATATCATAAATGTACATAGGCTGGTTTATTTTTTCCTGTGATTTTGTGAACTTGTAAAAATGCCCTGTGCATTATTATTATTATTATTGTTATTATTATTATTATTATTATTATTTTACCCCAGGACATCATAATAGAATAATAATAATAATAACATCGAGGCCACAGCTCAAAACAACAACACCCGGACCAATCATATCAACTCATAAATGGATAAGACGCAACAAAACAGTCGTAATTTACTAAGCGTTTTGCTTAGATGTGGCACAAGGCCGAATGAACGGGACACCCAATGACGCAACAAAATAGTAGATGTAGGTTATGTAGGTTATGTGTAGATAGAGACGAAGCGATCTATCACATAATAAGCGAGTGCAGCAAAATAACGCAGAACGAATATAAGACGAGACACGACTGGGTGGGAAAAGTGACCCACTAGGAATTGTGCAAGAAATATAAATTTGACCATACGAACAAATGGTATATGCTCTACCCAGAGTCTGTCCTGGAGAATAAGACGCACAAATTAACTCGCCGAATTATGGATATCCTGTCCCAGCTGATTATAGAGTAAAATTGAAAGAAAACGAAAAGAGGGATTAGTACCTCGATCTTGACAGAGAATTGAAAAGGCCGAAAACATGAAAGTGACGGTGATACCAATCATAGTTGGCGCTTTTGGTACAGTCACCAAAAAATTGGTTAAGGGACTGGAAGACTTTGAAATAAGGGGACGAGTAGAGACCTTCCAAACTACATCATTATTAAGATCGGCCAGAATACTGAGGAGAGTCCTGGAGACTTGGTTTGGTCCATTGTTCTGTTTCACGACGTATCGACTTTTTTCGGGCCATTTTAACACCGAATTAAATTTCAAACAACTCACTACAGTATAAGTATAGTTTTTTGTTTACAAACAGTTAAATGTCAAAACAGTTCTGTTTCAAACAATTCAGTTTAGCATAAGCACAGTTAAGTTCTATTTAAAAACTTCTATTTCAAACAATTCAGTTTAGCATAAGTTCACAGTTTAGTTCTATTCAAGCCACAGATAGAACACTCCGGGCCAGAGTGGACCTGGGAGCGATGGCAATGAAGGAGTACTACGCATTCCCCAAAGTTCCAGTATTACTGAAGCCGCATCAGATTGTTTAGTGTCATATCCAGGACACTTGTTTGGGTGTCTTACTCTTCTGCAGGGATGCAGTCGGTGTATTCTACAGCTTCAGCCAACTTGGCTCTTGGATTAGGGTGTACATTTTTATCTCAAATTCCCAAATAATTTTCTGCATCTCATTTTTTACAACAGATTCATCTGTATGTCGAAATTTTAACAGCTTTCACGATTCCAAAGGGATTACTTCCACCAATCAGGTGTGCTTGCTTTTGCACTGCTTCTATGGTAGCTTACAGTATTCGTTTATGATGTGGTTGACTGTTTTATCTCTCAAGGCATTTTGCTATTCTCCTGAGTCAAATCTATTGATGATTTTACATGAATGGTTCTTACGGCATATTGTTTTTCGAACTATGAAAACTTAAATTCTGTATAATTAGTTATGTCTTTCAGAACACTCTACTCATTTGGCCATAGGTCCAATGAGTAGGGTGTTCGCCAATGGTCTGGGAGATCAGGGTTCAATCCTAGGTCGAGTCATACAAAAGACTCAAAAATGATATTTGATGCCCCCTTGCATAACACTCAGCATTATAAGGTACGGATCAAAGGTAAAGAGGAGCAATCCAAGGAATGGAGTAGCGCCCTCCCCTACACCTCGGTGTAGTAGCTATTGAAAAGGGAGCCTTCGGGTCACGTACGACTCTACTTTTACTTTCAGAAATATGCTAGAGCAAATGACTGACTATGTGGAGTAATAAATTTTTCCAAGATATTCAAGGAAATATAAGCAGATCCAGCGGACTGGCGATGGGACCTGACTCGAATATGTGTAACCATACCTCTGTGATGGTATTTAAGCGAATATAACCAGCCTCAGTTGACATGATATAATAGAGCGTAAAAATCTTGTTTCATGCCTTTCTCCAGGCGTAATATAATTAATTTAAGGCAATTCTTCACCCTTAGAATTCGACTCCAGTTTGATAACTGTTACGCCATTTTGGCTGCTTGTAAATAAACAAGCCAGACGTCGCTCAAATTTCGAAAATAGGCATCTTAAAAATAGTTGCAGAGTAGAGACTAAGTTTCAGGTTAGCACTTAATGCCCTGCGTAAGCACCAGGTAAATCTCTGTAAATTTTGATGAGAACTTCATACAGATAAAAAGAAAAAAAAACGAAAATGGAAGAAGCTTTGGGAAACATTATGGTCGGAATGGTCAGCTTTAAGACCAGAACATAAATTATTCTAAAAAAATAACCATAAAATTCATTTTATACTGTCACTGCTTTGCAAAATTAGTTTCAAAATCTGTCATACCTTTGGGTTTTGATCGATTGGTTAATTGAGTGATTTTAATTGCATGTCAAATCGTCTGGGGTTATTGTATGCTTAGAGGTTAGGGAAGTGTATTTATTGAGGATTTATATTTACCTATATACTATACCTTTTCCAGTTCAAAATGGGAGTAGTTCAGTTCAAAATGGGAATAGTTCATTTCAAAATGGGAATAGTTCAGTTCAAAATGGAAAAATTATAAGTATAAATATAAAAAATATTTTATAAATTATTTTAGCAATAAAATTGTTAACATTTTATAATATAAAAAAATTCTTCAAGTCATTTATTAGAACACAACATCTAATGCTACAGCTGCAGGAATTTTAGATTGAATTCCAGCTATGAAACGATTGCATACTTCTGGTGTAACCCTTCCCAATCCTTCCTCAATAAATGAAGTCAAAGCTCTTGCCCTTTGTTCAGTAATTGACAAGCCATCTCTTCTCTCCATTGCAAGAATACTCACAATTTTAGCAGCCAATTCCTGCTTGACGTAAGCTTTGATTAAAGACCATACTTGTTCAATCGAATTAAACATTGGACTGTATGGTCCCAACCTAAGCACTTCACATCCTAGAACTTCTTCTTCACTAAAAACTTCTTCAATGTTTGAGTGACATAGGGCATTGTCAACAACCATCACAACTGGACCCCCATATTGTCTCTTTGCAGCTCTCAAACATTCTCGCATCCAAGACTGTGCGCTTTCCTTTCGAAAAGATCCTCTGTGAATTTCATGGTACATGAGGCCATGGGGACCAATACATCCAATAACGTGAATATTAGCACCCTGAGTACCGGCTGAAACTACGTTACATCGCCTACCCTTTAGAGAACGCCCATCTCTCCTGGAAATATGAAGATTAAAGTTCGTTTCATCCATAAATAAAATGGGTTTTCCAGTTGATTGGTAATTCAATAATTTTGAACAAAATAAACTACGTTTATTTTTATTCTCAATTGAATTTGCCCTCTCGGGCACAAATCTTACAGCTTTAAGCGTATAAGTCATCATATCTAGATGCTTCGCTACTGTAGATTTGGACAATTTAAACCCAAACTGGGCTTTAATCCTTTCACTGATCACCTTTAATGTGATCCGAGGATTTTCATCCACTAGTTCTTGAATAAAATCCAAATGCACCTGTTTGACCTTACAATTTCTAGGCCCTCCTCTTGTATCAGGTTGATTTCCCTTACTAATCCAGCGATAGAGGGTGGTTTTCGGAATCGAAAGATTTTCCGCTAGGGCTTTCCAATTTCCATCCATCTCATATACCTCCAAGATACGTGCTTTCGCACTTCTCCTGTTATCGCGGTTTTCAGTTGGCCTAACCATTAGGCTAAAAAAAATTAACAAATCAATACCTTGTTGTAGCACCAAAGATATTTATAAATTTAATTTTTTTTATTTTAAATTTCTTATTTTGAAGTGAACTATTCCCATTTTGAAATGAACTATTCCCATTTTGAACTGGAAAAGGTATAGAGTTATGAACAAACGCCAATTGTTATCCTCAAAAAGTGTGTGCTTTTATATCATATATATCGGCTAACGAAAAACATATCTTGGAAATATGTTGAAAAACATATCTAGTGTAGTAAAGGAGTCCTCTTTTTTATCAGGGGAAAAATTGGTCTTGAAAAGACGTTCATTACACGGGTATATACGTTATATTTTTTGTGCAGTTTCTTGAGTTTCTTATTCGTGGTTATTGGATATTAGATATGAATATCTGATAACAAATATAGCTATAACGGTGGAGCTTAAAATACGTTGAATGTATCCTCTAAGGATAATATGCTCACAAAAGGAATATCCTAAGTCTGACAGTAAATGACATCTGATTTTGAGGTTCCAATTCTGGCTATCTGGTGAGAATTAAAAAAACTTTCTTTGTTTTTACTGTTCCATTCTGACTTTTAGTCTAGTATCTGTTATGGTCCAATCATTTACCCAAATAAAAATGTTTAAAAACTTGTTTTATTTGAAAAGCTCGTGTACAAAAAACTCTTCAGAAAAAACTACGCAAATTGTGTTTGATAAAACTGTAAACAAGAACTATTCAGAAAAATCTACACAAATGGTATTTGATAAAACTGTATAAAAAAAAACTCTTCAGAAAAAAACTACTCAAATTTTATTTAATAAAACTGTGTAAAAAAAAAACTCTTCAGAAAAAGCTACAAGAATTATAAAAGAAAAACTGTGATCAAAATACTCTTCAGAAAAAAATCCAAAAATTATATATGATAAAACTGTGTTCAAAGAACTCTTCAGAATAAACTACAGATATTGTATTTAATAAAACTGTGTTAAAAAAAACCTTTAGAAACAACTAAACAAAAAATCTTAATGAAAATGAACGCAATTTCCAAACCAAAACACATAAGATAATACCACGTAGGTTGACATGCCATCAAAATCATTCAATAAACCGATCTGGTGCAAATAATTTGTACCCAGTTGCATAATTTCAAGTATTCATATTTCACACTATCAGCATAATGGTTAAAGTGTTCTCCAATAGTCGGGGTGAACAGAGTTCAATCCCCGGTCGAGTCATACCAAAGACTCAAAAAATGGTACTTAATATCTCCTTACTTTACTCTCAGTATTATAACGTACTCTTCAAGGGTAAAGTGGAGCAATCCAGGGAAAGAATAGTTGGTGTCTCGTGGGG
This sequence comes from Sepioteuthis lessoniana, assembly GCA_963585895.1. Taxonomy (NCBI): domain Eukaryota; kingdom Metazoa; phylum Mollusca; class Cephalopoda; order Myopsida; family Loliginidae; genus Sepioteuthis; species Sepioteuthis lessoniana. Next base: position 46,279,294 of record OY757934.1, read on the forward strand.
TGTTGTCGCCAGGACTTGTTCAATACTACCGATGTACCCTTCTTCAGGTCGAATACTGAACTTCGAAACAAGCTCTTGATTTAATCCACGGGGTTAAATTGTTCTAATTACAGATTAAATGCGGTAAGCTACAGTAAGTATTCTTGTTACTTTTACCTACAGTCAGGATTGAACCTGCAATCTCCAAATGATTTAACTTAAAAGATCGTAAACTCAAACGACTATATCCATTACGCCATGTGTACAGCTAGAAAATGAATATCACAATAAAGATAAGGACAAAAGTCCAAATATACTAAATGATAAAAATTATCAAGCTTCATCTCAGAAATTTAGATTGATAACCATGAACGTTTATTTTTACAATTTTTGTGTAGTTAATTAATTTTTTTGCTTACGGTTTTCTAAATATAGGATTCTTATCTAATACAAATAACTTTCAAACATATCAATTTGAACCATAGAGAGTATCCTATCGATAGTATCATTCAGGTAAAAATGGGCCAAAAAATTATGGCAATAAATGGTTACTCCACACTGTAGATCTCCAGATCTGCAGAACTGGACCCGCATCATTAGCTGTTGTTCACAGTTCCCCTTTTTTTTGGGAGGGTCTTATCCCTCTACAGGGAGGTATACAGTCAGTGTATTCTAAGCTCCACCGACAAGGTACTTTTTGTTTTGATCTTCTTAATACAAGAACAATAGGTAAAAATCGATACCAACTATGATTTTTCTGAGATAACAAAAATAATGTGCTTAATTAAGTACAAGTATTTTATAAGTCATACCCTGCAAAAATGACATCTCTGCGCACGCGTTATGGATTTATATTTCTCATGACCTATTTGGTTAGAGAGCTCATGTCAAGTAAATAATTTTCAGGATATCTTTCAGAACAAAGATAGTTATAGACGGTGTCTACTTCTACCCCAATTAACATGTGGCAGGTTGTACTGTGTTACATTGTACCAGCAGTAAAGAACGATTGCTGACCTCACCTATTATCCTACACCGATAAGATATTAGCTTTCGGCACACACACACACACACACACACACACACACACACACACACACACACACACACACACACACAGAGTTTTCCACATATGTCTATCATGCTATCAGATTCACTTCAAATCTATCTTTCCAATATATATATATATATATATATATATATATATATATGTCGACGCGTTTGTGATGTAATAGTTACTGTCATAGGTAATGGACACAACGACTCGAGTTCAAAACCTGCATGAGGCTGTTTGCTTTTCACATATCTCTAATACTCTTGGGAAAGGTATGAAACCAACAATTCTCACTTCAGAATCTTGGTATGACGACCAGTCTAGGAGAAGGAAAACTTCGCTTAAAATTCATCTTGTACCACATTCTGCTGGTGTGATGGAATACATGAACAAACTCTGCTTGATATGAACAAACTGAGATAGATAGATAGATAGATAGATAGATAGGTTTGGTTTGGTTTGGTTTCATGGCACACATTGTAGGTTATTAATGCCAAATCCACCTTTATACATATAAACAGTTCTGTTTCAAATAATTCAGTTTAGCATAAGTACACAGTTTCAATGTAAAAAAAATTGTTTTTCAACAATTTAGTTTAGCATAAGTACACAGTTTAGTTCTATTTGTCCTGTATATAAGACCCAACCAGGTGCTACCACACCAGGCCAGAGTGGACCTAGGAGCGATGACAATAAATGGGTACTCCATATTCCCCAAAGCTCCAGCATTACTGGAACCTCACCATTAGATTGTTTAGTGACATATCCAGGACACTCGTTGGGGAGGGTCTTACCCTTCTGCAGAGATACAGTCGGTGTATTCTACTGTCCCAGCCGACTGGGCAAGATAGATAGATAGATAGATCCTGTCATAATGCCAATTATGGAAATTAATTTTTATTATTCTTATCTTGCCGTCAAATTTTTATAATTTTTTATTATATTTCATAAGCTTTGAGAAATATGACACAAGGACATTATCCTTTATATTCTAAGTACAGACTCATAGGCATAACATTGGGGAGAAAGCATGAAGAATATTAGACTTACTATGGTAAGTCCGTCGAACTATATATATATATATATATATATATATATATATATATATATATATATATATCAGGGGCGGAGACGGGACTAGTGCTACTCGTGCCTGGCACGACCAATAACTCGGTCAATGTTATTCAAAATGGATTAAAAATCATCCATTAATTTCAAGCAAACATACTTAGTCTGATCTCAATTAAATTACGTATCTATTCAAGTTTCGATAACTAAGTAGCCAAAAGTTCATAAATATATCTGGGAATAATACAACGATACTGTTTTGAACGGATGGTCTTTGTCCGGCCACCGTCAGATTCATTGAACATCCCATAAAATGGGCTATAATGTTGAACACGCGCAATCCGTGCCGGGCACTAGACCCTTATAATAACAGTAATGTTAGAGAAATCCGCTTTTGGCTGTAGCCAATAGCAAGAGCAACTCAAAACACCGTGCTCAAAAATATTAGCACATTGTGACTGCTGACAGCTGTCTTGGGAAGAGGGAGAGGGACCGAGAGAGAGAGAGAGAAAGAGAGAGGGGGGATAGCAGATTATAGCCGTCGCCGACGTCATCATCATCGCTTTGGTAAATGTTGGTTAAACGGCGTGTTTTAATTCGTTTTTTCACTAACAGATCTCTATTTCTTTAATGAATGTTGCATATATTACATTCTGTAACTAAAATTTATTTGAATACATTTTTAACAAATAATCTTTATTTTAAGCGAAATTGAAACTACTAGCTGTGTCTGTGTATATTGTCATCAGTTTCTTTATTCTAATAGACATATTTTTCTCGTCATAGTAATGAACATCTTCTCTTTTCTTCTATACCTTTGAAAGGAAAAAAAATATCTTATCTACTGTATTAACAAGACTACAAATTATATAGTATCTTGATTGTTTACAAAAAAACACCATGCAAGGTACGTTTGTCAATCTGTACTATACAATGGAGAATCACGCAATAGCAACTATGATGACTTACTTTGGGTCCACGGACCACGGGTTGGGAACTGAAGTTGACAGGGGGGCACGAGTAGCAAAAATAGGCTAGAGTCGCCACTGATATATATATATATATATATATATATATATATGTATATCAGTTTGTTTTTGTCCTTACTTCAAATCTGTCATCTTTTTACAGATGTTATAAAAAAGCATGTCAGGTATTTCAGTTGTTTCGACTACCTTTCAATGAAAACATTTTCCCTATTTCATATAAATTCTGGTAATAAAAACCAATCGCAGAGTGAAATGTGAGGATCCCGGATTTTCTCTTAGACAACAATCCATCTTGGCAGCCATTTTCTTCTGCCACATCAGTGAAAACGGGAAAAAAAAAATTTTAAATAAATAATTCAAAAATAATTTGCTCTTAAATAAAAAGAAATTGGTTCTAAAGAGAAAACTTATCATTTCTTTCAAAAATGTGACCCTGATAGGTATGAAACATTATGAAGGTCTCTGATCAAACCTGAAAAATAAACAGATATAAGTTACCGAACAATTCTTCGAACTAGCTTTTCCAAGAAGTCTTAGCCGAGAAACATTGAAAATAAGTTGGGGGGTTTCGAAATGCAAACAAAAATTCATTGGCTGGTTTCGTAAAACGTCATCGTTTTCCAGTCGAATCGAGCATATGGAAAGAATTTACGTTGTCTCGGGGTGGGTATAACGTTAATGAGGAATTCAATACTTTAATCATTTTTCTTAGACTGGCGTTTGTTGCAACGCTCTACTAATATCACTAATCATGACATTCATATATATGCAGACACAAGCGAAGATTTGTTTTAAAAAATCAAGCTTTGTTTCGCACAAGACTACTGAAGTAAAATACATAAATATCTCAGTTCTTTATTAAAAAACAAACAAGTATGTATTCAATTGCAAAGTGTGGATTATACACACACACACACACACACACACACACACACACACACACACACACACACACACACACACACATATATATATATATATTTATATTTATATATATATATATATATATGTGTGTGTGTGTGTGTGTGTGTGTGTGTGCGGTGTTCAGGATGAATTTGAAAGTTTTCTTGAATAAAAAGAAAACTCAATATTCCGCTCAAAAACAAATTTATTTAAAAATACAACATGTGGATTATATATATATGGGAAAACTGGAAATAATTTCGGACAGTGGTTTGAAAATGTACAAATATCCTGTAATCATCCAAAACGAGTTTATGAGCATAAAAGTCATACGAGAAAAAGGAAACATCGGTAATGATTTGGTCAGGCATAATTTAGTAAGTAAGTAAAGTTGGCGACCTTAGTCGAGGGTGACCCGAAGGCTCCCTTTTCGATAGCTACTACACTGGGGTGTACGAGAGGGTGCTACTACCTTCCATGGAATGCTCTATTTTACCCTTGAACCCTACCTTATATTGCTGAATGCTAAGCAAGGAGGCATCAAGTACCATTTTTTGAGTCTTTGGTATGTCTCCCGGGCCATTAGCGAACACTCTAACCATCCTTTTGGAGCATCTTGCATGAATCGAGCATCAGTTTTTGAGTGGCATAAGATATTCAAGGAAGGCACGGAGTCTGTGAGGGATGATGAGAGGTGTGGGAGGAGTAAGGAAGTCAATTCACCAGAGTTGATTGGCCAAACGGTTACGGTTACTATGTTGAGGTTTTAAGGGAATTCCGGGAGAGATTCCGTTGGAAGAGGCTAGCACTCTTCAAATCGGGTCAGTGGCATTTGGACCAGGACAATGCACTAGTCCACAACTCCATCCTTGTCACAGACTATTTGACCAAGATGAGCATCAAGACAGTTCCTCACCCTCCCTATTGTCCAGACCTTGTTCCCAGTGACTTAGTCATTACCTAAGCTCAGAGGCTGTCGTCATTAGACAATTGAGGGATGAAATAGGCTGTGACGTAGGTCACTGACACGCTCTCATGGGTTCTTCCAGAAGTTATTAGAATGGTACAACAAGGGCATTGCAGCCGGAGGAGATTACTTGGAAGGGGACTAGAGTTTCATGTGTGTACTATCAATAAAAGTCTCCATTCGAAAAAAGTCTGGAAACTTATCGTATGCACCTCGTATAGTGTTCAGGATGAAAATGTGAGTTTGGAAAAAAGAAAAAAAGACAGAATATCCCACCCAAAAATCCAAAAATAAAAGTATTTTTAAAGTTAATGAATATTGACTAGATAATGTCCGGGAGATAACAGTTTGCCCAAAGAAGTGGTTCTTAATTTTCACCGCGACCTCAAGGCAGCTCTAGAACCTTCTATATGCATGCCTTGCAGTGTTTCTGGGAAAATTTTCGAACACCTCTTTGGCCTCAAGCCCAGTCTTGGTGTTGGATGTAGAAAGGTTGGTGCCGTTTTTAGCCATATCTCAAACATTGTAATCTATGGAAGTACAATTGGGAGAATTTGAAGTGAAATAATAGAAATTTTCCTACAACTGCTTCTAACTTTCCGGAGATATGGCAAAAAGTCGAATCCTGCTGCCACATATATACGTTTGTGTGTGTGTATTTACCAAATAACTGGATGGTCATTTTTATGCGGAGTTTAAGAGGTTTGAATTCAGAGCTTTTCTTCTCCAAGACTGGTTGTCATACTAAGGTTAAAGAGCCCAGTCTGACCAACTATTTACCCATAACCGGAGGAAGAACAGTTAGATTCGTGCTTTTCCCAAGGGTATTAGAGCAATGTGAAATGCCAACAGTGTCTCGTACAGGATTTAAACTCTGCGTGTCCCAAGAATATATATATAAAAGTAAGTAAAGTTGGCTACCGTGGTCGAGGGTGACCAGAAGGCTCCTTTTTCAATAGCTACTACACCGAGGTGTAGGGGAAGGTGCCACCCCTTTCCAGGATTGCTCCGCTTTACCCTTGATACGTACCTTATATTACCGAGTGTTAAGTAAGTAGGTATCAAGTACCATTCTTAAAGTCTTTGGTATGACGCGACCTGGGATTGAAACCAAGTCTCCCGGACCATTGGCGAACACTCGGCTATATATACATATATATATATATATATATGTGTATATATTCCCTATAAATAAATACCCACCTAAATAAGCAGACTTTTTTATGAAAAGTTTATTTCTTCAAAAACGAAGATAATAGGATTTGATAGTTTATAGTGGAGAATTATATAATGAAACCGGGTAGTATTAGGTGTTATTTATAACCAAACTCTTCGGTAGGACACTTTGTAAATCTAAAAAATCAAACTGAGTTTGAAAATTTATTCTTTATATAGTATTTTTCATCGAGGTATACGTGATTTTAGATTGCTACATATCTGAATTTTTGGTTTCAGTCTTTAGTACAATGCAAAGACTTTGCTTAATTGCGAACTAGAATTTTAGAAAATTCAATTCACGTTGTCATTCTTTTATTCCAGCGCAGTAATTTAGAACAGTAACTAAACACCCAGGTTCTAATTGATATATTCATATATTTTGTGATAATCGAAGGTGGGTTTGTTTTTTTTTTCGTTTTTTCTTTTAAATTTTTGTTTTGTTTTTTCACCGTTTTCACCGTTTAATCTTTACTTTCTTTTCTACACCACGCAATTATTTTTTGCGTTATGCAAGAAATATTGAGAATTTATTTGTCCTTCTTTGTTCATTCTATTTTCATGTTTTACTAGAAACTTATAGTCGTGTGACTGACTTGAAGAGTCGAGAAAAAGTTTATTTTAGATTTTATGCTACTCAGTGAGACAGTATTTTATTCTTTTTCTGATTTAAGAAAAAAAGTTTTATGACTATTTGTTAATTTCAAGCACACACTCACATACATACAAATCTCTCTCTCTCTCTCTCTATATATATATATATATATGTGTGTGTGTGTGTGTGTGTGTATGTGAGTTTGATTAAATAGGACTGACACTTTGTGTCTGCCCTTTTCATCTTTGATTCAGTCAAGTATTCATATAACTTTGGGATGAAATGAATTTTGGAAGGCGCCGTATTTTTCCAAATACTTTCGACCTCAACAGGAACTATCCTCGGGAGAACTAACAATGAAATGAGAAACACATTGGTGAGTCATATACATTTATATAAAGATTCGGAGGAAGAGCAAATTGGAGAAGATTTTATGGAATAAAAAGAACTTTGCTAAAAGTAAGAGGAAAAATTAACGGGAAAAGTGCTATAGGCATTTTAGAATGTGTAGCTATATTCCAAGTTGATCTTGTTTAAGGAGGTTTATTAATATTAAGGTTAGAGCCTAAAGAAATTTTAGTTTGTGTTTGTTTTTTTAGATATTTGTTAAATATTCACGCTCTGACTACAATTATCTTTTCTGACAAGAAAAAACTTTCTAACTTCTGTTTTTCAACAAACTTTTCTCTCACTTTTAAGAAAAAAGAAATTATCAATTTGTACATCGGTATTTTATACACTTATCTGCTATATATACATATAGGTGGATGGTGTGTTTCATTCTTTAAGATATTAAGTTATGTTTGAATACCTTCCAGCTTTCATTTGCCCAGTCGGCTGAGGCTGGAAAATACACAGACGGCACCTCTGCAGAGAGGTAACCCCCCACCAACGAGTGTCCTGTAATGACACTAAACAATCCGATGGTGAGGCTCCAGTGATGCTGGAGTTTGGGGGAATGCGGAGTACCCCTTCATTGCCATTGCTCCCAAGTCCACTCTGGCTCGGAATGGTAGCACCTGATAAGGCCCTATCTATGGGTTAAATAGAACTAAACTGCATACTTATGTTAAACTGAATTGTTTGACTAAACTGAATAGCCTTAAATAGAATTTTTCTTGACAATTAAACCGTGTACTTACATTTAAACTGCGTACTTATGCTAAGCTGAATTGTTTGAAAAGGAACTGTTTTTGACATTAAAACTGTACTTACACTAAACTGAATTGTTTAATATAGAACTTTTGAAATTTATCTGTGTAAAGAAAATCTATACTTATACTAAACTGAATTGCTTGGATTAGAACTGTTTGACTAAACTAAATAGCATGAAATAGAAATGTTTTTACAATTTAACTTTGTAAACATGCTAAACCGAATTGTTTGATCATTTATATAAAAATGGATTTGGCATTAAATAACCTCCACGGTTGATATGCCATAAAACCCAACCAGCTTCCATGTATCTTACAGATTAGTAAGGTAATCATGTATAACATAACAACTACAATGACTTCAATCCTCAATATGTGTTTTGCACTTCTAATCAGATGTTTTATTAGCAGAAAACATATCTGTTATACCTAAAAAAAAAAAAGGTTACTGAATGAGAAATAACCAAAGGGGAGGTTAGAAATGAAATGGAAATCTTTATAACCTTAACAAAATACAATACTTGCCAGCGGCGCGAAGAAGGTAACCTCTCCTGTTGGTGACTACTTGATTAGTATATTTTCCCTATTTGTCGTATGTCCCACCAACCGGACGAATTTAGCACACGGTATTTTTTAAGGTGGGTCCGTGCACTGGGCTGTAGCTCAGGCATGCCAGGCCGCTCCAAAAATACCACGGGCCCCGTTGGCATTCCTCTAAAAAGTAGCGCCTCTGGCGCCAAGGGATAAACATGGCCTCTCCGAAGAGGGGTAGAGCCTGGAAGACAAGAAGGGTCGGCTGCATGACGTAAATGCTAAGCTTGCCCGGCACCCACTTCATGCTGCGTTGATCGAATGAAATACCACTTCAAAGGATATTTTCCCTTATTTGTCGTATGTCTTACGTCATGCTGCGTTGATCGAATGAAATACCACTTCTAAGGATATTTTCCCTTATTTGTCGTATGTCTTACGTCATGCTGCGTTGATCGAATGAAATACCACTTCTAAGGATATTTTCCCTTATTTGTCGTATGTCTTACCAACCGGACGAGTTTGACATAAGGCTATCAGCACGACTTGATGGTGAAGATCATATATATATATGATAAAAATACGCGGAAAAGTGGATAAATCGAACTTCCAACGGGTTTAGTGATCATATTTCGTTCTTTATTAACAGAAAAACTTCATCAGACTAAACATATTCGCGTTTTTTACATTTTAGCAAATAAGGAAAAATATAAACTAATGGAGAATGTAAAAAGGTATAAAGGGAGGGAATAGGTCAAAAGAAAAGAGGTAGATAAGGGAAAGAATAAAGAGGGAAATAGATACAGGTTTGAGTGATGCTTTTAGAAGTTAATTTAGCTTTTGACTGTGACTGTCTGAGTAGATGGTCGTAGCTAGGTGGCACCAAAGCGTATTGACCAGATAGAAGTGAATTAATTTCAGTGAGAAAGAGGTAAATATGTATGGGAGAGTTTGTTTTTTTTTAAAGAAAAAAAGAAAGAAGCAAGAGGAAATGAAGGAGGCAAGATTTCATGCTTATCCTGTTTCATCAAAGACATTGACTATAATGGAGTATCCATATTTACCCAACCCCTCCGCTGAGCAGGATATGACATAAGGTCAATTTTTAAGCGGAGTTTAACAGGTTTGAATTCAGATTTTTCCTTCTCTTAGACTAGTTGCCTCACCAAAGCAGAGACATCAAATTAATGTTTTTTTAACTGTTATTATATCAGTTTCCAGGACATGTAATCTTTTTTTTTTAGTTTCTTGTCTCAGTAATAAATCACTATTGATTGCATCTATTTTGAGACAGTTTTGAATAATTTTGTCTCCAAATAAGTAGTGATGCAAAATATTTTTCCTCTCTTGTCCAAGGCATGTTATAGTTTACTATTTTCAAATCTGAAGCAAAAAAAAACAAAAAAAAATCCCGAAAAACAGAATATTATTACTAGTAGAGTTATTAGCAGTCACATGGGTCTCATGTATATTGAGACACCCAATATAATCATGTATATTGAGATACCCTATTTATTCGCAGTCACATGGGTCCCATGTATATTGAGACACCCTATATTAACAGTCACATGGGCCCCATGTATATTGAGACATCTTATATATAAAATATATTTTTTGACTGCTATATATTTAAGCATTTGATAAAATTGTTTGGGGAGTATTTATTTATGGGCGTTAGAGCATATACTAAAGTAGACAGGGGCGCTTACAGTGTAACGATTACCGTCGTAGAAAATGGACACTGTAGCCAGAATTCAAATCCTGGACGAGGCTGTTTGCTTTTATTATAGCGCTAATATCCGTGGGAAAGATACGAATCCAATTATTCACCCTCTAACGATAGTAGGGTACTTCGCTGTTGAATTCCACTTAAAATTTGACCTCGTGTCACATTCAGCTTGTGCGAAGAGATTGGCTTTATATAATTACATATAAGTTGTGTGTGCGCGCACGCGCGTGCACTGGGGATGCTCTAAAATTTGATACTCCTGTCTATTTCTATGGAAATTGGAACAAGTACAGAGGGCACAAGAACACCGATAGATAGGGCAAGTTTCCAAATAAAAAATGCAAAACAAACCTTTTAACGTTGTTGTCAGCATTGACGGTGCATTTTGGACTGTGATGAACAATATGAAGAAGCCTTTTCTTCTGGTCATTTGCCTTCATTTTGAAAGTCATTCATTTCCGGTTCCGGTGTTTTACATTCATTGAAAAGAACACTTTGTCAATAAGCGGCGATTCAGCGGGAGATCACAAAGAAGAAGAAGAAAAAAGTAAAAATTAATGAAGACAAAAAAAAAAAGATGAAGACATGAAGAAAATGGAGGAGAAGGAAAGAAAGAAATTTATAAAGGAATTAAAAGAAAGAAAGAACTGAATTTATAAAAAGATAATTTCAAAAAGAAAGAAAGAAAGAAAGAAAGAAAGAAAGATAGAAAGAAAGAAATTCAAAAGGAAATTCAGATAAAAAAGAAAAAAGTCAAGAAATTTCAGGATGATAGAATAAAGCAATAAAAAGTGAGAATGAATGAATGGGATGTATAAAGTAATATATTCATAAAAGAAAGAAAGAAAGAAAGAAAGAAAGAAAGAATTAAATAGAGAAATTAAGAAAAAGAAAGAAAGAAAGAAAAATTTTACGAAATTCAGAAAAATGGATTATAATAAACAAAGACATCTAAAAGAAAACAAAGAGAGAAAGAAAAACTAGAAAAACGAGAGGAAGAAAGGAATTTAGGAAAATACAGTTAGAAAAAAAGATATAGTTAAAGAAAGATAAAAATGAAACAAATCAAAAAGAAAATAGGCAATGAAATTGCAAAAGCATTGACTCCCTGATTGTTTTTATTCCGTCACTGGAGTCAAATGTTCGAACTTCAACTTGGGTATTTCATTGTTATGCATATCTTCAAACATATCAATCGTGCAAACCATCCTGGGATGGGAATAGGGTATTATGACCCCCCACCACCACCACCATCAAACCTGTTAAGGAACTTCTCGGGTCGAATTTTTGATAAAAACAAGTCGTTGATACTGTCTGTTCTCGGGGAGATGGAAAGAAATACAGAAGGCAGTTCGAAAATAAACCATACGCCTAATGAAGGACGGAGAGTGCACCGACCGACACAGATAAAGAATAAATTTGTGGCTGGTCTGAAGAAAACCTCACCCCAGAATTTCAGGTATTTTTCATATTTTTGCTGCTCTCGGAATAAGTGATTTTTCGTACACTTTCTAAAACGAAAATCATAAGCAAATTACTGCTTGGGTTATTAAGTGCAAATGAAGTTCAAGATGCTAATGATATCTCCCAGTCTTAGCGTTGATGGATTGCGCAGTCGTTGAATTTCCCGGGAATGATTAGAGTCCAGCCTTTGATCTAAAAGGGTGCAATCTAGACCGACCCTGCTAACGTTACGGGCTATATTTTATTGTGCAGGCGGTCTCTTGTTTTGGGGTTGCTTTTGTTTTGTTTTTTTTAGATATTTTTATGGAGGTCCTGTTTGTTTGTTTGTTTGTTTGTTTGTTTTTTCACCAAGTACATCTCAGTAAATCAACCTTAAAATTCCAACGAAAAAATTTCCAAAGACAGTTTCCCAACCTCCGTCCGCATCCACTACTTCATAACGTATACCAAATTAAAGAAAGGGGAAATCAATGGTTTGAGAATAGAGGTAAATTACATCGCCCCAACCCCAGCTTAAAAAAAAAAAACGTTCTTTACTATTTCCTTTTCAATTTTATTTTAAAAAAAGTTCCTAAATCTCATTATTTTCCTCGTGTACCCTCAGGGAAAATGCTTATCAAACTTTCATTACCTACGTAATATCATCTCTTAATATAGTTGTGTTAGTATAGTTATTTACTAACCTTAAAGCAGAAGTCTTGAGAACCTAGTGAGAAAGTATAGAGAACTTAGTGAGAAAAGGACAAAGTCTTCATACTATATAACTCTAACTTATTTGTATTAAGGATAGTTACTTGAAGGTATAATTGTTTTTCTAAGAATTATTATTAGTTACAAGAAACCATATTACGGTGTACCAATAAATGATTATTATTAAATAGAAATAGTTACTTGAAACCATATAATTAGTATAATTTATTAGTATTATATAGCATTGGTCTAGTGGGTAGAGTGTTCTCCAATGATCCGGGAGACCTCGGTTCAGTCCCAGGTCGCGTCATACTGTTGTATTTTGACCTTCGACCTGGCCAAAAATGCTATTCCAAGGTGATGCACCAGAAGGAGGTGACACATTCTAGTGGCAGTTATGAGAGGAAATCGCGTGGGCGGAAATTGGCTGATGAAATGAGACGAGATAAAAAAATTCCCATGGTACACTCATAGACTGATGCACCGGAAGAGAGTGACCTGTGAACTGCATGACAGTTATTACCGCTTGATGACGATCAAACATGCGATTTCAAAGATCGAGTAGGCGACTGAGTGGACGTTGAACTATTATATAACTCAGTCAAGACAGAAGTTCGAGTTCCTGTTAGAGATCGGACGGAGTTATAGACGAGATGTGGTAAGGAAAGCCACATCTGGCCGAAGGGGCCTTGGGGCTCCGATGAGTTGGGGTCCAGGGAAGTTGCTGATAAGATGCAGTAAAGAAAGCCATCACCCAGCAGAGTGGGCCTCTAGGCCTCCGGTTGAGCATCCGGAGAACGAGAAAGACACAACGTTGACGGCCATAAGAGTAGGGGTCAAAATATTACAGTTTATGTTCGGTCTCCAGCTCCCTCTCACAGTAAAACCGCACACAACCCTTTCGAACCCTTGCAATAAAGTGAGAGGTATATATTTGTAGAGAAGTCTTCCTGCGTCTTTATTATTGTGTCGCTATGATGCTGTAGATGACAATATAACAATACCAAAGACTTTAAAAATGGAACTTGATGCCTACTGGCGTATCAAGGGTAAAGTGGAGCAATCCATGGAAAGAAGTAGCGCCCTCCCCTACATCTTGAAAACCTATAATTGTGTGCAAATTTTTTGTATTAGACGGATTGATTGATTTTAACGGCTTCTCAACCAACCTTGGGTTATTTCATTCCTAGATTTTAGGAATTCGTGCTCATTGTACGTTCATACTGATATTCGTGTTGTTGCTAAGGAGTCTTTTCTTTTTCTTTTTTTTTTCCCTATCAAATGCGAATAATTTCTAAAAAGATCAATTTGAACCACAGATGGGACACAATAGAGTTGCGGTGTAATAAGAATGCGAAGCTACTTCACGCTCGCCAGAGTTCAAGAACTGGAGCCTCACCATCCGATGCAATTTACTGTTATAGCCAGGATACAAATCATTTAGTGGGTAAAGTTGGTATTTAGCCACCTCCTATGCCACCAACAGGATTCAACGAAGGTCGATTTATAAACCGAGTGCAACTTATTTCAATTCAGTTGGTTTGTTGGTTGGTTGGTTGGTCTTTACGGTGTATTAACCCCTTTCGGACCATTTAACACTGAATTAAGTCATTTTGATAAAAGTTTCAAACAATTCAGTTTACAGGCTGGATCGATAAAATTGTCGCCCTAGAAAAGACGACATGATTCCATTTCCGTTTAATGAAAACCGGTTTTCTTTTTTTGTTGCAGACCATCTAATAGTTGGCCAGTTGTGTACAAATCCCAAGAGCGATAGGAGCCTTCTATCATGTCTGAAAGTGATACAATATTCAACGAGCGAGATCGGAGATGCGCCGCTGTACAACTCCTGCTCTCTATCGATCCAAGTTATGACAACAGGACCATTGCCAGCACCATCAAAATGCAAATCCGGACGGTCACAATACTTGTGGGCACAGCTCAACGCATCGGACGACCCTTTGGTGATGATGGAACGGAAGGCCACATCATACCTCCTCACATCTTCTAAGTCGGCTTGAAAGTCAACACCAAAGTGTGCCTGGAAGTGGTGAAGAGTGTGGTGATCCCCTGGTGCAATCAGGTGGCCGGTGGCAGACCCTGGGTGTGGCAGCAGGACTCGGCGCCGGCCCACAACTCCAAAGAGACCAAGGCTTGGCTTCAGAAGGAGTGCTACGACTTTGTACCTTTCTCTCACTGCCCCCCCCGACCTGAACCGGCTGGACTACTTCGTTTGGTCATACTTTGAGAACATCACCAACATGACCTCCCACAACTGTAGTATGAGTATTGTTTTTTCTTTACACACAGTTGACATGACAAAACATTTCTATTTCAAACAGTTCAGTTTAGCATAACTCCGTAGATTTAAGACACAGTTAAATGTAAAAACATGGTTTGGTTTAGTTTTGTGGCATATCAAACATTGAAGGTTATTTACTGCCGAATCTATTTTTATACATACGAGGTGCATACGATAAGTTTCCAGACTTTTTTCGTATGGACACTTTTATTGATAGTACACGCATGAAACTCTTGTCCCCTTCCAAGTAATCACCTTCAACTGCAATGCACTTGTTGTACCGTTCCAACATCTTCTGTAAGGCCCCCATGGAAGTCCTCTTGTGTGAGCGTGTCAATGACCTTCGTCACAGCCTCTTTCATCTCTTCAGTTGTCTCATAACGACCGCCTCCAAGCTTTTCCTTGAGCTTAGGGAATAAGCAAAAGTCACTGGGAGCAAGGTCAGGACTATGGGGAGGCTGAGGAACTATCTTGATGCCCATCTTGGTCAAATAGTCTGTGACAAGGATGGAGTTGAGGACTGATGTATTGTCCTGGTCAAAATGCCACTGACCCGATTTGAAGAGTGCTGGCCTCTTCCGACGGAATCTTCCGGAACTCCCATATGAAAAAAAAAAGTCTGGAAACATATCGTATGCACCTCGTATAAACAATTCTATTTCAAACAATTCAGTTTTAGCATGAGTACACAGTTTTCAAAAACAGTCCTATTTCTAATAATTCAGTTAATCAACAAAATTAAATTGTTCCAAGTATTACAATGCATCACAAACCATTCAATTAAACGGTTGAATGTCAAAATAGTTCTTTCTTAAACTAGTCAGTTTAGCATAAGCACATAGTTGAGTTCTATTTGACTCATAGATAGGACACTATCAGGTGCTACCACTCTGGGACAGAGTGAACCTTGGAGCGATGGTTATTAAGGGGTACTCTGCATTCCTCAAAGCGCCAGCATTACTGAAGCCTCGCCATCAAATTGTTTAGTGTCATATCCATAACACCTTTGGAGAGTCTTACCCGTCTACAGAGATGCAGTCGGTGTATTCTACAGCCCCAGCCGACTAGGCCCTTGGGTTCAGAGTTTTCCGTCAAGACGAATCCCTGTCGCTGGGACTTAGCATACACTGACTATATTTCCTTTGCAAAAGGGTAAGACATCACCAAAAATGGGTGGTCTGCGTATAATACTAAACTGCATCTGATGGTGAGGCTCCAGTTCTGGGCATCTTACGTGTGTGAAATAATCTTTTATTGCTAAAACTCCCTGTTCCACTCTGATGAAAAAATCGGATTTTTAAGTCCTAGCTTTTAATTGTTTATTAAACTTAAGACAAAGATTAAGAAAAAACTGTACGTTGAACTTGTTATTCGAAGAGTTTCCAAGAATGGCAGATTCTTAGATATCCTGCCAGTAGAAAATTCCACTGATTATAGCGAACCAATATATACAGGCTGATTTTTTGAATGATATTAACATCCTTTAAGGTATAATTTCAAAGTCTCCACATGTTCACTATCCCTGTAAACACGTTGATGGAATCTCCCACAAGTGATTAATATTTCTCTGGGATTAACTTTCTTAGAAAAGCAAAACTGAAATTAGGGAGAGAGCCAATGAAATATTCCAAAAATATATCGACAGGGGTGGTGAACAGGTGGGGACCCTAAAATCTTAATATGATAAAGGAAATCCTCTAGAAAAATGATCATTTTTGAAGCACCCTGTAATTAAAAAATACTCACTGATAGCTATCTGTGATATCTTTTGAAGGTCCTAGCTTCTTTAAAAGTTTTCGAGTGTTGGTCGTGTTTTTAACTGTCTCTCACTGATACATACACACAAACATATATATATATATTAAGAGAGGGACAGACAGACAGACAGAGATAGAGAGAGCATGTACAATAAAAAAAGAATCGATTCTAAATATCATTTTTTATATAAAATTTAAAGGTGTGTATTGTTGAGCACCTTATTCAAGAAAAGGATAATGTCTGGACGTCTAAACTTCTGTCTGGACGAGTCACTGTGAATTTTTAATATTTTTTGATCGGCAATCTTTGGCGAAAACTGTATAGAGTCTGCAGACATTCTACCATGCGACTTTTTTTTGTTTCATTAACTCAAGGGTAATATTTGAGCATGTGGAGAACATAAAAAGAAATACAAAGGTACTGTTTCACACCATATCAAAAGGGAAAACTTCAGAGGTGCTTCGACCGGTGGAAAACTCACTGGAATTCGTCTGTTAAATTCCAAGAGTGCTACTTCGAAGAAAATTTACCATTTATTCAATATTAATTAGTGTCTTGTTAATTACTTCTTTCAATTTCGATTCTTTTTAAACATGCCTCG
This sequence comes from Sepioteuthis lessoniana, assembly GCA_963585895.1. Classification (NCBI taxonomy): domain Eukaryota; kingdom Metazoa; phylum Mollusca; class Cephalopoda; order Myopsida; family Loliginidae; genus Sepioteuthis; species Sepioteuthis lessoniana. Next base: position 46,296,293 of record OY757934.1, read on the forward strand.
TATTTTCGTCTGAAAATTATTAAAAAAAAACAAACAAATTTTACGCTAATCTTCATATCAAAATTGTCAAAAATATTCAGGCAGTGCACTATTTTTCTATACACCCGTTTGATGACAGATGGTGCAATTCGTCCTAATCAGGTTGAAAAATATGTCTGACTTACAGGACCAACAAAAGCGCATTAGGGGTACGGTTATCATTGTAGGAAATAGAATCGACAACTAGAGTTTAGATCCTTGAGGATGATGTTTTACTTCGCACTAATGCTTGTGGGAAAGGCATGAATCCATCTATTTTCTTTCAAGCCATCGATTGACAAATAGTCAGGAAGACTGGCTTCTTTAGCGAAGGTAAGATAACAGGTTTAGAAGGAAAACTCTTTATTAAAAACAGCTTTACTCCAGTTAAAAATTCACCTTGCTTCACATTCTTCTCGTAGCGGAGGGGTTGGGTAAATGCATAATCAACAAAGTGTAAAAATAAAAATGGATTTGACAAAAAAAGCATTTCAGTTATCAATTAATGAAACTCTTCTTACAGCCCAACGGGAAATTGTTCCTTTATTCCACATTAAAAGAAATCTGGGGACCATCCTCACGCAATTCAAAAAGTTTGATACGTGGTGCATTCAATAAGATTCCATACTTTTTTCGTACTGGCATTTAAATTTATCGTAGACTCTTGAAAAATCAGTATGTTATTGCTATACATCTTATGAGATGACTGACCAATTTTTATGATTTCAGATGCAAATGAACAGCTACAGCAGCAATTGGAATACACCATACTAAACCCTGATTGTGACGGCTGGTGAATTTCAAAAATGCAATCTGGCACGTTAGAAGAACGATATGCAATAAAATTCTGTTTTAATCTTGGAAAAAAGGCCACAGAAACGTATGGAATGCTTCAGACTGCTTTTGGAGCATCTTGCATGAATCGAGCATCAGTTTTTGAGTGGCATAGAATCAAGGAAGCCAGGGAGTCTGTGAGGGATGATAAGAGGTGAGGGAGGAATACGGAAGTCAATACACCAGAGTTGATTGGCCAAAGGGTTAGGGTTAGGGTTACTATGTTGAGGTTTTAAGGGAGTTCAGGAGGGGTTCCGTCAGAAGACGCCAGCACTCTACAAATCGGGTCAGTGGCATTTGGACCAGGACAATGCACCAGTCCACAATTCCATCCTTGTCACAGACTATTTGACCAAGATGGGCATCAAGACACTTCCTCAGCCTCCCTATTGTCCAGACCTTGCTACCTGTGACTTTTGGTCATTCCCTAAGCTCAGAGGCTGTCGTTATGAGACAATTGAGGAGATGAAAGAGGCTGTGACGAAGGTTATTGACACGCTCACCTTAGAGGACTTCCATGGGGGCTTCCAGAAGATGTTGGAACGGTACAACACGTGCATTGCAGCCGGAGGAGATTACTCGGAGGGAGACTAGAGTTTCATGTGTGTACTATCAATAAAAGCGCATATACGAAAAAAGTCTGGAAATTTATTTGATGATCCTTGTATATCGTTTTCACGTTCTTTGTTTCAAAATATTCTGGCATTTACGAAATTTTCCAATGATCGAAATATATGAAAATCTGTAGATGCTAAATCTGGTTGCTATCGAATATCTGGAAGAATTTTCTATCCTAAAAATCATATTTTTATGAGAACAGTTAAAAAAATTTAACTTATACTCGTTTTAATATCATATCTAGTAAAACGTCATTACTTTCTGAACACATCACCTGAACATTTACTTTTATATATAAATATATATATATATATATATATATATATATACATATATTGTAAACCATATTTACTGATCTCCCACCCAACCCAAAAAATAAGCGTGTGTGTCATATGAAGAGACGGATATAATATTCTTCGTCGAAATAGATTTATAATGGCACTTTAACCGTGATTGAATTTTCTTTCAGTTACCTTATATATATATATATATATATATATATATATATATATATATATATATATATATATATAAATTGTCAACGAAAAGAATGGGTTTGTCAAACATAATTTGGAAACTAATCACAACTTAATATTTAAAGATTCCTAAATGTTACTTGATATACAGAAAAGACAACAAAGAATTGTTGAATCTAACATTATTTCTAAAATATTTAGCAGAGTCTCGGGTTTTTCAACTTATCAACTAATTTTGTTAAATTGGCAGAAAAAGCGACAAGATCCTTTATTTGAATTAATTAGTTTTTATTAATTTTTTATACTCACTTTCAATGTTTTTTCTCTAACACTTCTAATCATAATTCTTCTTAAATTACAAACAGCTATTTAAGAGAAAAAAAGGTAGGAAGAAAAAAGATTGATATATATATATATATATATATATATATATATATATATATATATAGAGAGAGAGAGAGAGAGAGAGAGAGAGAGAGGGTTAGAAAGAGAGAGAGGGTTAGAAAGAGAGAGAGAAAAAGATAGAGAGAGAGAGAGAAGGAAGAAAGAAAAAGGCCTTTTTTTTAGCAGAAACATTATGCTTTTAAAATAAAATTCAAACACTAATTACGCAACAGTTTTCAGAGAAAACGTTACTAAAAGTAATAGAGTATGAAAAGTTCTCTCGTTTTTTTTTTCGTTTCATTTTGAAAATGAATATAATTCAGAGGATTCAGTATCGCATATTAACATTACCTTGGTGATGGTTTGATATAAAAACCGAAACCTTTCATGTCTAATAATCTGACTACGAATAAAACCATTTTCTGATGATCTTGTATTTTTAATACACACACACATACACACACACACAGATATATATATATATATATTTTAAATTAACGTTACATTTCTTTATTGTCTGTCTAGATTACGCGCTTAGAACATCGATTGATAAAATACGAGAAAACGGCTTCGAGCTGACAAAGAAAAGAAGCAGAAGGCACCCTGCAAAAACAATTACCGATGCCGACTACGCCGATGACATAGCGATACTGGCAAATACACCCAATCAATCTGAAACACTACTGTATAGTTTGTAACGAGCCGCCGCAGGCATTGGCCTCCATGTCAACGCACACAAAATAGAATATATGTACTATAATCAAACAGGCGACATCACCACACTTGGTGGAACCCCTTTTAAACTAGTAGACAAATTCATCTACCGAAGAAGCAGCATATTATCAACAGAAAAATACCTCGACACGCGGCTAACGAAGGCATGGGCAGTTATCGATAGGTTATCGATCATATGGAAATCAGACCTGACTGATAAAATGAAACGCAGTTTCTTCTAGGCAGCTGTCGTATCGATACTGCTGTATGGGTGCACCACTTGGACGCTAACTAAACGGCTGGAGAAGCTAGACGGCAATTACACAAGAATGCTGCGAGCAATATTGAACAAGTCCTGGCGGCAACATCCCCCAAGGCACCAACTATACGGCCAGCTGCCTCCCATCACGAAAACTATCCAAGTTAGACGAACCAGACATACTGGTCACTGTTGGAGAAGCAGGGACGAGCTCATGAGTGATGTACTCCTATGGAACCCCACATATGGCCGGGCAAAAGCAGGACGACCAGCACGAACATACATACTGCAGCTATGTGAGGATACAGAGTGTAGTCCTGAAGACCTGCCGGAGGCGATGAATGATAGGGAGAAGTGGCGAGAGAGGGTCAGGGATATCCGTGCTAGCGTCACGACATGATGATGATGATGAACTTTACATTTGAATATATCAAAGTATGTATTTTTCAGCATAATCTTTTTCTTTGTAAATGCACTTAATTCATTAGTGAATATCAATTATATAGATCAAGCTTTATCAAACTTCGCTGGGCTGAAAGAAATGTCTTTGTAAAATGACGATCAGCCTGAAATATCAAGTGTGTAGGGAGGATGTGTATGAACATCATATCAGTCCGAAATATTGATATTATTGTGTACAATGAAATAGCATTAAACCCAAAATATTGGGCACACGATCTATAGTAAAATGAAGATCAGCCTGAAATATTTGGCTTTCGGTGTATTGTATAATAGCAATTATCCCGAAATATGGGCTTATGGTGTATAGTAAGATAGCCCTTGGCCCGAAATATGGGCGTATGGTGTACAACAAAATATCTTTAAACTCAAAATATTGGGTTTATACTATTTACCGAACCCCTCCGCTCGGGCAGGTTATGACACAAGGTCAATTTTTAAGCGGAGTTTAACAGGTTTGAATTCAGAGTTTTCCTTCTCCTAGACTAGTTGCCTAACCAAGGCTGAAGAACCCAGTCTGCCCTACTATTGGGTTTATAGTGAATTGTAAAATAGCCTTCATTTTGAAATATTGAGTCCAACATTTCTCTTCTATTTTAACTGCCTTATGTTTAGCAGCAAAAAAGCATTACCTCCATGGTTAATCTCGATAAAGGCTCGTCGTACAAAGGAATATTTAAATTCAGGAATTTTAGGAATATTCGATTTTATTAATTTTTTGGGTGAGTTTTTATGGGTTAATCAACTGACATTTTATTGGGAACCTCCACAGCGTTCCTGTTTCTTCAACAAATAGGCGGGTCGTTTACCTCTTGGTTTGATTTCTTGAGACAAGTTATAACATTTAAAAGCTGAAACAAAATGGACAGATATTATTTCATCTCCACCTACTTCCGGAATTTTGCAAAGAGCTTCTTCAACAGATTTAAATCAGGGAGGAAATCCTTGACCTGTCTGATCTCTACCTGACAGCTATGGAAACATATCACTGACAATATGTTAATAACATAAAATACTAATTATTCAACTTAGTGTAAATTAGCATTTGAAAATAATTATCAACAAGTATCAAAGGTATTTCTGTTTTTTAATTAACTGAGAGTTTATGGTGAATATCTTGAGAGTTCTTGAATGTTTTTAAACTGATGTAATGAGAGAATAGTGTGTTTCAATCCTCTGAACACCTCTGAAAGAGTGTTGGTGGTGGTACGGTTGTTCTCCTCTACGTTGCATTAAGTCTCAAAATCGATAAATGATATATACAATATAAGCATTTTAAAAACGCTTTAGGCAGGTTGGGGTTGTACGATCAGATATTTCTATATTTCCTTCCGTTTATTGTCTTACTCGATACAGTGTGACTTAGTCACCAGGCCAGCCACCCGTGTATTTCTCCCTGCATGGTAAGGGCCAGTCGGTTGGAGTTGTAGAATACAACGACTGAATCTCTGCAGAGAGATAAGACTCCCCCAAACGAATGTGCTGGTAATGACACTAAGCAATCTAATGCTGAGGCTCCATTAATACTAACACTTTGGGGAATGTGGAGTTCCCCTTCATTGCAATCGCTCCCAGGTCTACTCTGTCCCGGAGTGATAACACCTGATAGGATCCTATCTATGGGTCAAATAGATCTGTTTGCTATTTAAACTGTATAGTTTGACATTTAGATAGAGGGCAAACAAATGATTTATGCTAAACTGAATTGTTTGAAATAGAACTGTATGATCATTTATCTGTGAGTAAACAAATGATTGGTGTTTAATTGATTTGTTAGTGATACATAGCAATACTTGAAAACATTTAATTCCGAGCAAACAAATGATTAATAGTGAATAGAATCATTCGTATTAGATAGAAATAAGTGAAACCATTTAACTGTGTGACAAAAAAAAAAGAGATCTCAGGCTCGCTTAAAAATATTATCAAGAAAGGTGTTTAGAAAGCATATATTAGATATATATGTATCATCATCATCATCATCATATCGTGCTGGCAGCACGGATATCCCTGACCCTCTTTCGCCACTCCTCCCTATCGTTCATCGCCCTAGGTAGGTCTTCAGGACAACAACCTGTATCCTCACATAGCTGCTGAATGTACGTTCGTGCTGGTCGTCCTGCTTTTGCGCGGCCGTGTGTGGGGATCCATAAGAGTACATCTCTTATGAGTTCATCTCTGCTTCTCCAGCAATGTCCTGCATGTCTGGTTCGTCTAACTTGAATAGTTTTCGTGATAGGGGACAGGTGGCCATACAGTTGGTGTCTTGTTGGGTGTTGCCGCCAGGACTTGTTGAGGATTGCACGCAGCATTCTTGTGTAATTGCCATCTAGTTTCTTCTCCAGCCGTTTTGTTAGCGTCCATGTAGTGCATCCATATAGCAGTATCGATGTGACCGCTGCCTGGAAGAAACTGCGTTTCATTTTATCGGTTAGGTCTGATTTCCATATAGTCGATAGCCTATTGATAGCTGTCCATGCTTTCGTTAACCTCGTTTCGATGTCCTTTTCGGTTGATTCGACGCTGCTTCCTAGGTACGTGAATTTGTCTACTAGTTTAAGAGGGGTTCCTTCTAGAGTGGAGATGTCCCCCGTTTGGTTATAGCACATATATTCCGTTTTATGTGCATTAACATGGAGGCCTATGCTTGCTGCTGTTCGTTCCAAACTATGCAGAAGTGTTTCGGCTTGGTCAGGTGTATTTGCCAGTATCGCTATGTCATCGGCGTAGTCGGCGTCGGTAATTGTTGTTGCGGGGTATCTTCTGCTTCTTTTCTTCGTCAGTTCGAAGCCATTCTCTTTGATTTTGTCAATCGATGTTCTAAGTACGTAGTCTAGACAAATGATAAAGAGATACGGAGCCAGCGTGTCTCCTTGTAGTACTCCTGCTACTATGTCGAAGTATTCTGTGTCTCCATCTGGTGATCGTACTTTTACTTTAGTGTTTCTATAGAGAATCGTTATTGCCGCTACGGTTTCTTTAGGTATGCCGTACGCTAGTAGGATTTGTTCCATCTTTCCTCTGTGAATGGAGTCGAAAGCCTTGGTAAAGTCGACAAATATTAATGTCGCTTGTAGGTTCTTTGCCCGTACACCTTCAAGGATTCTGCGGATGGTTAATATTTGTGAGGTCGTAGATCTATTTCTTCGGAAGCCATTTTGGTTTTTTCTAAGTATGTTGTCGATTTTGGGTTCTATTCTGTTTCGTAGTAGGGCATTGTAGATTTTGGCAGCTATGGATGTAAGTGTTATGCCTCGGTAGTTTTTGGCTAATCCGAGGTCCCCCTTTTTAGGGAAGGGGAGTATGCATCCCTTCGTCCATCTATCTATCGGATTTTGATTGTATACTGCGTTGCAGTGTCGGAGCAGTATGTCGGCGAATTGTCTGGTCTTCCATACTTCCGGGGGAATTTCGTCCAGTCCTGCAGCTTTTCTATTTTTAATTTTTCTGAGAACCGAGTCGAGTTCTTCTTGTGTGAACGGTCCAAGTTTAATGTCTAATTGTTTGCTAATTATTCTGGTGATTGGTTCAGGCGTTATTTTTGGTGGGTTTCCAAGTAAGTTTTCGAAGTGCTGTTTCCACAGTTTTATTCTTTCTTGTTGGTTTGCTGCTTTAAGTTTTGCTTTGGCCGTGTTCTTTCTTCTGCTCACTTCGTTTATTGTTTGCCAGGCAATTCTAGATTGTCTATCTTCCACCGAGTCTCTAATCTTATCTATCTGATTTTGAATGTATTCTGTCTGTTCCTTTATATATATGCCTGTTAATTGATATTGTGCCGTTTTTAGTTTTAAGGCATTTGTGTTTGTTGGGTTTTTTCGATAGTTTTTGGAGGCTGTTTTCACTAGTGCACGTTTTTCTCTCACCGCTAAAGTTTCCCATGGGACTCTATATTTAGTTTTAATTTTTGTTGGAATGTATTTTGCTGCTGCCTCGAGGTGTGCATTGACGAAATTTTCGTATTCGTCGTTTGGTGTACTTTTTTCCGTCTTTTCTTGTAGTGTTTCGAATCTGTTTCTTAATTCTAATAATGGTAGATATGCCATAAAACCAAACAAAGACAAATCATATGTTTTTAATATATATGTATAAAAAGAATTTGGCTTTAAATAACCAACAATGGTCGATATGCCATAAAACTTAACCAAACCAAATCTAACTGGATTGTAGCTACTTTCTTGCACCGATGGTTATTTTGCCGCACAGCGATGTCAGGCCCTACGTCACTGTGTTCTAAAGATGCTTTAGATCAGCCCAGAAGACACTGGTGTCACAAAGACAAAGAAAAGACAAAAAAAAAAAAAGTAATTTTACGAACCTCGTTCGTGTAGGCAGAGTGACCTCTAGAGAAAAAACGTGATTTTAATATAATCGCGCGTGAACTTTCACGTGTTGCACTACTGTTCCACTGGTGAGCATCGAACCTTCAAGAACCTTCGAATTGATTCCATCAAATCGCAAAATAAGAAAATCAAGTAGCGAGATTTTGGCAGTTCAAGACAGGTTTTCAAACAGGTTTCAACAGAGACGCGCGATGCACGACGCATAGAGCTCAGCCTGTCATAGCAATCCGACTGATATGATAAATATCAACAGGCCGATGATAAAAACGCCGCCGCCATCGCCAAGAAGAGGAAAGAGAACCTTTTCTACAAACGCTAACTAAAGTGCACGGAGGGAAAGAATGATAAAGAAAGAAGGCGTTTGAGAGTGACAAAGCAAAAAGAAAAGAGAAGGCAAGGAAGTACGCTATTGAACGAACTTTTTAACAACAGTCCGCTGTAATTCCCGAAAATAAAGCGACCACTATTTTCTTCCTTGAGGTTCAGGTTTTGCGTGTTTCTTTTCTGTGAATTCATTTCTTTTTATCAGACACAAAACTTTAATTTTTTTGGTCCTATGCTACAGATAGATAAGTAATTGGACTCTGCCAGAGAGCTGAAAAACTATGATATATGAGAGTGACGGTGATAACATTTGTAGTTAGTACACTTGGAACGGTCTCCAAAGTCTTGGAAAAGCGATTAGAACAACGGGAAGTCAAAGGAAGAATCGATACCATCCAGACTACAGTATTTTTGAGATCGGCCAGGATATTCAGATGAATTCAGGAGACCTAAGGAGACTTGCTGTCGCTCAGCTTCTATGGAAAAACAATCAACTAACGCTGATGTGAAAAGTTCGCTGAGAGTAAAATAATAAAAGGAAACTTATTGGAGGCATAGGAAATAAAACGAAAAATAGAGACTATCGAGACCTCATCTTGCCCCGTCAGCTAGTAATGTAGAATACACCGACTGCACCTCTGCAGAGGGGCAACCCCCTCATCACATTGAGTGTCCTGCATATAACACTAAACAATCTGATGGTGAGGTTCCAGTAATGCTGGAGCTTTGGGGGATGCTGAGTACCACTTCATTGCTATTGCTCCCAGATCCACTCTGACCGGGAGTTGCAGACCTGATAGTGTCCTATCTATGAAAAATAGAACTAAACTGCGTACTCATACTAAACTGATTTGCTTGAAATAGGACTGTTTTAACATTTAAACTGCGTACTTACGCTAAACTGAGTTGTTTGAAATGGAACTGTTTTTGTATGCTAAACTGAATTGTTTGAAATAGAAATGTTTGACTAAACTGAATAGCTTTAAATAGAAATGTTTTTGACAATCAAACTGTGTACTTATGCTAAACTGAATTATTTGAAATAGAACTGATTATTTGTATAAAATGAATTTGGCATTGAATAACCTATAAGGGTTGATATGTCATAAAACCCAAACAAACAAACAAACAAACAAACCAGATCACAGCAATGTTAAAATCAATTAGAATATTAGAAGGGTTTTTGAAAGCTGAATAAACTTGCTGTCACTCATACTCCAGTGAAAAACCACCAGTTAGAGCTTGCGTGAAAAATTCACAATAATAAAAATAATGATAGTGGATGGATTGCTTTTCATGGCATGTCAACTTACCTAGGTTTATTCTATTCCATGAATTTAGGTAAATGTGTTCATTTATATTTACATTTTTTGTGCCGATGTTTCATTTGTACACAGTCATATGATATCACAAATTTCTATTTAATACAAATAATTTGCACACATCTATATGGTTTCGAGTATTCCTCTCAAATAATAATATTTTATATACGATTTCAAGTATTCCAATCTTATGATGATAATTTATATTCAGTTATATGGTTTCAAGTAATTATTTCTATTTAATTATAATCATTCGTTTGGGGAATGTCCTCGTGGTGTAATGGTTAAAGCGATGGACTGAGGAATTGTAGTACGCGAGTTCGTACCCCAGTCACGCTATTATGTTCACTTTCAGGCAAATACCCTTGGGAAAGGTATGAACCCTCTTATCCTCCCTTATATAAGTAAGTAAGTTTAATTTGGCGATCGTAGTCGAGGGCGACCAGAAGGCTCACTTTTCAATAGCTACTACACTGAGGTGTAGGGGAGGGCGCAATTCTTTTCCCTGGATTGCCCCACTTTACCCTCGATACAAACCTTATGATGATTAGTGTTAAGCAAAGGGTTGTCGAGTACCATTCTTTTAATCTTTGGTATCACCCGACCTGGTATTGAACATAGGTCTCCATGACCACTGGCAAACACTCTACCCACGAAGCCAAAGAGCCGAAATTATGTAAATGTTATAAACATGGAGTCTCTTGATGTGGAATCGAGATGACTGGAAATTCTTGAAGATTTAAGTGGATACATACCAGGTCGATTGAAAGACTTTGCAATATTTGTGTACGTGATAGGGAGTATACGATGTCACTAAATCCGTTCAAGCCAAAGAAAAGGTACCTGCTATAGTGTTTAGTAGTATCGTGGTAGTTGGTGAGCTGACGCGTTGTGCATTGCTTCACTCAATGAGTGATTTGAAAGTCGCACAGATAAACGTGCAACGTGGTCCAATTTGGAACCTTATGCGAATTCGAACTGGGGCCATGCCGCCATAGAAGCAAACAAAAACATCTTTTGTGCGAAAGGTGAAGGGGCAGTTGATCACACTTTTGTAACCAGATGGTTGAAGAAAATTCGCTCAGACTGCGAGAAACTCGACGACCAGGAATGGCCAGATAAGCCTAAAACCTTGGATTCTGCGGCTGTGCTCCAAGCAAGAGAACCAAATCCGGCGAGTAGCCCTTGGAGAGTATCAGGCGAACTCGATATCTCACAGCCTAGTGCAGTTCGTCACTCTCACGATCTTAGCAGAAGCATCCATAGCTGTAGAATTGTGCCTCATGTACTACCAAAATATAGCAAAACTTTTAACTCACCTTAGTATTATTAAACTAAAATAAATCTAAAGAGTTGAAGCTGATTAAGGGTAGTTATTTGAATAAGAAAAACATTTAGGCAAAGAAAACGTGAAGTTGTAATCTATACACGAATCCAACCTACGCGCTCTAAAAGAAAAAAGATAAGGTTAATTGAAGTGATGTCTGGGTCAAATTTTTTTAAAAAAGTTTCCTTTTTATTTTTGTATAAAAATGTTTGCGTCTGTTCCATGCCCAAGATGGTGGTAGTTGAGATTCTCGTGTGAAAACAAAATGAAGCCATAACAATCTCGAAATTGGCAATTTGATTTTATCATCTTTTTAATAAGTCTCTTCCATGCAAAATGTACAATAAAAAAAAAAGAATTTGTCCTCAAGCTCGCCATTATTAATAATCATTGTTGCATCAGTTCAACTATCTATTCATCTATTCATATCCATTAATCTACATATCTATCTCATTGTCTCTTCATATCTATCTTTCTATCTATCTATCACCACTCATTCGCTGGCCTGGACAGGCTTATCTATATATCTATCCATCTTGCCCAATCGACCGGGGCTGTAGAATACTCTGCAGGGGTAAGACCTCCACCCTAACGAGTGTCCTGGATATGACATTATACAATCTGATGGTGTGGCTTCAGTAATGCCGCATTTTTTAGGAATGTGGAGTACCCCTTCATTGTCATCGCTCCCAGGTCCACTCTGGCCCGGAGTGGTAGCACCTGATAGGATCCTATCCATAGGTCAAATAGAACTAAACTGTGTACTTGTGCTAAACTGAATTCTTTTAATAGAACTGTTTATATGTGTAAAAATGGATTTGGCATTAATAACCTACAATGATTGATAAGACAAAAACCAAACCAAACTAAACCACTTCGCATAGTTGGTAGAGTATTCGCCAATGGCCCGTGAAACCGGGGTTCAATCCTAGGTCGAGTCTTACTAAAGACTCAAAAATGATGCTTGATGCCGCCTTGCTCAACACTCAGCAATGTAAGGTATGGATCAAGGATAAAGTGGACCAATCTAGAGAAAGGAGTAGCGCCATTCCCTACACATCGGTGAAATAGCTAATGAAAAGGAAGCCTTCGGGTCGCCCTCGACTACGGTCGCCAACTTTACTTACATTACACTCTCAGGCAAGCAACTTCAATATTCTTTCATTTCTTGAGTTAAAACCACCTCTCCCCTCGTATTAATTCCTGGGATACACTAGACTAATGAAATCAATGTTCAGTCTATTGGTCTCGTCTTTCAGTTGATTTTGGTATTTGTTGCGTACTTGCTGAAGAAGAGAAGTGAACACCCCCTTGATTTTTGATGATCTGTGGTTTTTTGAAATCTCTGATCAAAGTTGAACAAGATTTTTATTTGTCTGAAAAATGAAGAATACCAGTGATTAACTTAATAACAGAATCTAATACTGGTAAAGAAGATATATTAACAAAGTAGAAAGATGGTAACACATCATTTATTGTAATAAGAGGCAGTTAACTGGAATAAAACTGATTTCGGCAATTGCAAAAGAGAATTCTAACAACGCATATCTTCTACAATTTCTCGTTGACTTCCGTGAGAACTAAATCAGGTCAGTATATACGCAAAATTCTACCCACGCCATCTGATTAGACATAACATATAACACAAATCCTATGCAGAGGTCAGAGAGCCATTTCTAAAATGTCCATCATAAAATTTGAATTGAAATAATTTCTAGTTTATTTCAGTCCAGTTATCACTTGACTGACTGAGCGAAAAAGCTATTTCGTCATAAACCTTGATTCTTTATGGTCCCTTGTTGGGGTTAGAATGTTATCTTCTAAAATTTAATTTTTGACATGAAATATTTTCCAATTCAACTTGTATATTCAAAAACTTTATATTTTTTTTAACCTTCTGGAGGTCATCCCACTAATCTCAGTGTCAAAACAATAAAAATTTCAAACTTTGAATTCTATGAATTAATTCTGGGCAAAAATGCGTCGACAGAAATCTAAAGATGCCTTTTACTTCGAAACAGCCTTTTATTCTTAACAAAAAACATATAGCTTGTTCGTTCGTTCGTTTGTTTGTTTTCTAATAATTTAAATCATTACATATTCTGAATAATTTGTATTCTTCTAAAATCCATCATATCACTACTGTTACAATATCACCATTTTCCCGCCTCACTGCCTCAATTAAGATATATTCACGCAATAACATGGGTTTCTTCTCATCTATCTATCTATCTATCTATCTATCTAAAAAATAAAAAAAAGGAAAAAGACTGACCTTGTATTTGCATCCTGCCCGTGGCGGAGAGGTAAATACACACACACACACACACACACACACGCACACACACACACACATATATATATATATATATATATATATATATATATGTATATATCCTCTATATATACATAAATGTAAACTTTGTCCGTTGCGTTTGCCAGGATACTTTATTATGTTTCGCGTGTTTATTACAGTCTTGCACATGCGCATATCGTTCATGGGCCAAATTGGTCTCTGGAAATGTCATTATCGAAATAAGAAGTTTTCTTGTTTGTAATTTTCATCTTCTTTCGGATGTGAAGTTGGCTTCCCTTTGGAGAAAATGCCAAGGACAACCATCCAAACAGACCAAACAAGGACTTGAAACATAACAGAAGGAAAAAAAACTAAAAAGAAAACAAAAATCTAAAACAATGAACTCAAGAAAAACTGAAAAAAGCGCAACTAAAATGGGTATTATTGTCTTAAGGAACAAGAAAATTGTTTACTTATTTTTAATGTTGATCATTGTTAAAAGGGCAAAAATTGATATTTATTTCCCTTTAAACTAAAGAAGGCAAATGCAAGTTCAAGGTAAACGTTAAGAAAATGAAGACTCACTGCTTCCTTTAGTGTTTTTTGTTGATGCAATTAAGCTCTTTACGATAGACACTAATTTTACTAAGGAAGTCACCATAGCGTAGTGGCTAATGTGCTGGATTGCAACATCGTAGTCAGCGAGTTCGAATTCTATTCACGCTATTACATTTGCTTTTGTACAAATACCCTAAAGAAAGATTAGAACCCCTATATCCCCACCCCAGATATTAGTTAGACAGTACCACTACAGTCATTTTACAAGGATGTCCTTGGCTTTGGGATTAGATAACCCACGAAGGTTGATATGCCATTAAATCAAAGAACCCGAACCGTCTCTGAGGATGTTATACATGGCATCTTTTTAAAATCGAGGTTAGGTTAAAAACTGAGGAATAGTGCAAATTCAACCATTACCAAGAAACTCGAATTAGTAATTTACAGTTTTCGGAAAGCTACAAAATATTTCAGGACCTGTTCAAACTGCTTGCATGAAGTTATCAGAGGAATTGTTTTTTTGTTTGGGTTTTATGGCTATTTAATGCCAAATCCACTTTTATACAAATAAACAGTTCTATTTCCAACAATTCAATTTAGCATAAGTATACTGTTTCGTAATCAAAAACATTTCCATTTCAAACTATTTAGTTTAGTCCGTTCTAATTCAAACAATTCAGTTTAGTATAAGTATAGTTCTTGTTTACACGGCTATATTTAACTTATAAAAAACACTCTGACTGGTAGTACTAATCTGGGTAAGACTGGACCCATGAGTAATGGCAATGAAGGGTTACTCTACCCTCCCCATAGCTTCAGAGCAAGAGCCACATCATTAGATATAGTTTATCATCATATCCAAGACACCAATTTTGAAGGTTGAGGATCAAATCGTGCAGTCATTAAATCTCAAGAAATTTACCAAATCTTGTTTATATTGTACGATGTAATAAATATACCTAGGTCAGTCAAAGGTTTTACAATATTCTATTAGTATGTGCCAGTGGTCCGTCACCATCACATTCTCTGCAAAAGCATCCGAATTGTGCCTCACGTCAGCAATCTATTGCAAAACCTTTGATTCACCAAGTATTTACATACTCTGAATCTACCTAATTGTGTATTGGGGAAAGACTAGGTTCGGTGCGGGTTCTTTGATTTAATGGCATATCAACCTTCGTGGGTTATCTAATCCCAAAGCCAAGGACATCCTTGTAAAATGACTGTAGTGGTACTGTCTAACTAATATCTGGGGTGGGGATATAGGGGTTCTAATCTTTCTTTAGGGTATTTGTACAAAAGCAAATGTAATAGCGTGAATAGAATTCGAACTCGCTGTATAAAAGTGGATTTGGCATTAAATAGCCATAAAACCCAAACAAAAAAACAATTCCTCTGATAACTTCATGCAAGCAGTTTGAACAGGTCCTGAAATATTTTGTAGCTTTCCGAAAACTGTAAATTACTAATTCGAGTTTCTTGGTAATGGTTGAATTTGCACTATTCCTCAGTTTTTAACCTAACCTCGATTTTAAAAAGATGCCATGTATAACATCCTCAGAGACTTTTATGTTCCTGACACGTTCGATGTGTTCAAAACGTCTTCGGCTTTCATAGAGACATTTAATCTAAATGTTTGTTGTTTGTTGTTTTTTTTTTGCATAGAAGAATTTTAACAACAGTTAAATGTCAGAAAGCAGCCGTTTTATTTATTCAGATAATAAATAAGCAATATATATATATATATATATATATGTGTGTGTGTGTGTGTGTGTGTGTGTGTGTGTGTGTGTGTGTGTGTGTGTGTGTGTAAAGATTTGATTTTTGGTGACATTTAATATATAGAAACGTCCATGGGCAAGAAACACTTTAAAAAATTTGAAACATAAAAAGTTCCAGTAAAAGAAGAATTACTGCCAGAAGCAATGGATTGAGAATACTTAGGGGAAAATGTAATTTTTACAAAAGGAAAATAAAGATCCAACCAGAGTGTTCGTCTTTTGTAGAAATATAAATGGCACAGAAATATATTAATAACTAAAAAGAATTTGTTTCTTTATTCTTTTTGGATGGCTTAATACAAGGCTCCCAAACTTGGTATGTATATATTTAATCTTGTGAAATCTTTTCAAATAGCTGCCATTTTGTTGACAGACGTGACTAATTGCACGAAAATCATAAATAATTTCGACTGTATTTCATTTCATACTTTTCAATATACTTGTTTTGATTTCTTAGTTTTAACGGCATATAAATCATCAGGGGTTATTTAATGATGAAACCATCCTTGTAGAAAAACAGTAGTAGTGTTATTTAACCTATATTAGGGTAAGAAGGAAAGTCATATCTTTTCCAGCGGGTATTACTCTGCAAGTGAACGTGATAGTTCGAACTTAGTTACTATGATATTTCTCTCTGATGTGTTAGCTACTACGCTACGGAGACTCTATCAGAAGCTTATAAGACAAACCGTATACAAGTAAATTCATAATTTTTGTAAAGAATCGCTCGATTCTTGATATCTTGTTATAACTCACCAAATGTTCGTCTGACCATCGGTTGCCCTTACTGCAGAAGGGTGTCCGATTCCCAGTTTTTACCCACTTTCTTGGTATACCTTACAATCGGCAGATGGTTCCCTCCTTTCCTATATGTACTTAGACTCTATGGCGGCCAAGTGTTGTGCTAAGAAATGTTTTAAAGATTATTTTCATCATTTCAGCCAGAAATTAACTCGACTGAGACATGTTATTAGAATGATTTCGTTTGTGGGAATCCTTGTGGCTTGATGGCTAACGTACTGGGCTACGACATCGTAGTAAGCGAGTTCGAACTCCAATCACGCTATTATGTTCACTTTCGGACGAATATCCTTATACACCACCAGCTTTGGGCTAAATAACAGCAGTGCTGTCCTACATGGATAGCTTTGGTGCGAAATAACGCACAAAGGTTGATATGCCATTAAACAATAGAAATCGATTCTGGGTCAGGACGTTAGATTTGAACAAAGTCAAAGACAACTTGTTCGCAGTTTAGTGTCATATTTAGGACACTCGTTGAGAGGATCTCATCTCTCTGCTGAGATGAAGTCGGTGTATTCGACAGCCCCGGCTGACTAGACTGAAATTCAAATCTAAGACCCAAGGGATATTTTTAGTTAGTTCATCTGAACGGTTACCGGACCGAAGAATTTTTTTTTTAAATGCGTAGAACCCCCCCCCCACACTTTTATAAATTTAGTGTGATATACTACAGCCCCAATTAACGCCATGTGCGAAATAGACATATAATGTTCATAACGATAGAACATATAAAGAACATAGGAATCTCAAAATTCGAAAACACGCAACGACTTCTTGTTCGGGTACGAAACCTTTTTATTAACTTTGAGTTAAAGGTTTCGACATAAGGAGGAGAGACACAATCTTCTATGCTGTCTTATTCATTTGGCCCCCATCTCGAGCGGCCCCTATAGGGCGCAAGTTCACCTCACGATCCTCCTTGTTTGGTGTGTAGTATTCAACTCTTTTACTTTCTTTCAATTCTCCACAAACCTCTGCACGCTTCCGGTGCGTGACGCCACTCGCACTCCGTCGCCCGTTTCGTCTCGGACTATTGTGACATCTGAGTGACACCACCATCCGCCTGCGCGCGCCCGCGTTAACACCTGCCTCAATGTTGCACCTAACTAACCCATGTGCTGAGCCGAAAGGTTCTCAGCCTAACTAAACTCAAAGGCATGAACCGAAATCCCTTGGCCATTACGTCACAGTAAGAGATAACACAATTAGAATATTTATTCTGAATATTTATTATTTTTCAGTTTTTTCGAATTTATCTGACATCTTCGAAATCGAAGCCTAACTCATTCGCCCGTAATAAATAAACAATACAAACGAATTCAAACAGCCCCAGCCATGTTTTGAACTCTTGTCTGTGGGTCCATTTACAACGGTAATAACCATCTTACAACCCATATGTGTTCAATCAACCCCTTCACCGCAAATATCCGACGACACAAGGTAAATTTTATATAGAATACGACTAGTAGCAATTCAGAGTTTTCCTTCTTTTAGACTGGTTGCCATACCAAAGCTAAAGGATCAGTCTGCCCTACTATTTACTCATTCTTAGAGGGTGAGAATTATTGGATTCATAGTTTCCACAAGAGCATTGGTTCTATATGAAATTCAAACAGCCTTGACCAAGATTTGAACTTTTGTCTATGGGTCCATTTCCTACGACAATAACCGTTACACCATGAATGCTTCCGCGTATAAAATATGGACAAGTACTGCTAGTGTTACTAATATAACAAGAGTAACATCTGGAAAAGTTTATACACTGACGCACAAAATTATTCAGAACCTTGCCAAATTTAATATATTATAGTTATTTATTTTTGAGGAAATATTTTTCTTATTGCAAGCAATAGAACAAAATGAATAAATTTAAAAAGTAATGGTATAAAGAAAATACTATTTGTTCCAATTTTTTGTTAACATTAAAAGCAAAAATTAAAACAATAAAAATAAACAAAAACAAAAGCAAAGTAATCATACACTTTATTAGTAATCCCATTTCTTGACAAAAAAATGAGGCCAATGAGTTCTATGTTTGATGACATATCAGCCTTTGTGGGTTATCTAATGCCAAAGCCATCCATGTTGAAGATCAACACTGGTTGGTTGGTTGTTTTATTTTACAGCGTATTAACCCTTTTCAGGTCACTTAACGTCGAACTAAATTTCAAGCAATTCAGTTTAGCATAAGTATGCAGTTTAAATGATCAAACAGTCTTATTTCAAGCAATTCAATTTAGCATAAGTACGCAGTTTAAATGATCAAACATTCCTATTTCAAGCAATTCAGTTTAGCATAAGTACGCAGTTTAAATGATCAAACAGTCCTATTTCAAACAATTCAGTTTAGCATAAGTACGCAGTTTAAATGGTCAAACATTCCTATTTCAAGCAATTCAGTTTAGCATGAGTACACAGTTTAGTTCTATTTGACCCATAAGTAGGACCCTATCAAGTGCTGTCACTCTGAGCCAGAGAGGACCTGGGAGTGATGGCAATGAAGGGGTACTCTGCATCCGCCAAAGCTCCAGCATTACTGGAACCTCATAATCAGATTGTTCAGTGTCATATCCAGGACACACGTTGAGGGAGTATTACCCCTCTGCAGAGGTGCTGTCGGTGTATTTTGCAGCCCTAGTCGACTGGGCCAGTACAGTTGTGATACTATTCAAGCGATAACTGGTAAGATAATAGGGTTCATGCCTTTCCCAAGGGTAGTAGTCCGAAAGTGAGCGTAATAGAGAGTTTGGATTTTGAACTCTCTTACAGAATTTGCGCAGCTATGCCCCTGGGACTCTACCAAAATGAACTGAGGCCGAATCCTGGACAAAGCTGTTCGCATTTCACCAACTGATACTCATTGGAATTTTATGAAAACATCCCTTCTTCCTTCAACAATGAGTAAATAGTTGAATAAGCTGACCTTTCAAGCTTTGGTAACGCAACTATTCAAGGAGAAAGAAAACTCTATAACCAAACCTAATAGTCAGTTCAGGAGTCGTTCTTTGTTACTGGTAACATGTAATCCAGTAAAATCTGTCTCCTATGGCTTGGAGAGGAAATAGGCAATATCAAGTAATCTATTCATAAAGGGGAATAACTCGGTCTGGCATCGACGAAAACTTAAAATTGCAGTGGGATATTAAGATGAAAAACATTTGAGACATTTTAGACATTGAAAAATTGAACAAATCCCTGACATACCCATAAAATCAGTTCAGGTACCAAGTGTAAAAGTTGCTGCCCATCCAGCCAGCGTTATATATATATATATATATATATATATATATATATGTACATATATATAAGAGATTTTTCAGGATGTGACACAGAGTCAACTTTTAAGCGGAGTTTAACTGGTTTGGATTCAGAGTTTTTCCTTCTCCTAGACTGTCTGCCTAACTAAGGCTGAAGAGTCCAGTCTGACTTTGTATTTATTCATAACTGGAGGGAGAATCAGAGAATTCATACCTTTCCTAAGGGTATTAGTGCTTTGTGAAATGCAATCAGATTCTGAACTCGTGTCGCCATGTTCATTTCTTTCCAACGATAACCATTATACTACTGGCACCTCCTCCAGAATGCCTAAACACTAGATCCCTAAAAAGGAGCGAATTAAGAATCTACACCAATCCAAATGGGTCTAAATCACAGCTAGTTTATGTATTTGTCAACATGAACTGGATAAATAGCGCTTTGAACTGTGAGGCTAACTCCTTACTCATCTTTTGAAGGAGTATCTTTCTATCACAGAATCGTCAAGGCAAACGCTGAGTCTGCGCAGATATAAGAAAGAAACAGTTAAAGCTCCACAAAAGAGTTACAAAGCTTCATAACGCTCAGCTTCTAAATCGTATCCTACCTAAAAGCCTTAGAAAAAATCAGAACGGCTTTCGCAGAATCCATTCCATAACTTCACAAATTCTGACTTCGTGGAATCATTGAAGGAGCCAGGCAAAAAATCTCGGGGAAACACTATTGTTTATAGATTTCTCCAAGGTATTTAATTCCACACAAATAAGAAAAATATTGCAAATGCAACGAGCATATGGTCGTCCCAAAAAACTGTTACTGCAGCCTACACAGATGATCTAGTGCTTCGCATATAAACACCTGCACAAGCTGAATCCCTACTGCATTGCCTGCAGCAAGCAACAAAAGCCATTGACCTCTACGTTGATTTAAATAAAACAGAGGACATGTGTTTTTAATGCGAAGGAGTCATCTCTGATCAAAATGGCAAACATCTGAAATTAGTAGACCTGTTCACATACCTCGGTTGCAATATCTCATCAACTGAAAATGATGTCAACATATCCCTGGCGAAAGTATAGACTGCAATTGATTGTTTATCAATCATGTGAAAGTCTTATCTCTCTAATAAAATAAAACAGGTTTTTCCCAAGCTGTGGCTATGTCAATATTACTTTATGGGATAAGGTGAGGTTAGGTTTCTTTGTTAAATGGCATATCAACCACTGTAGGTTATTTAATGCCAAAACTATATTCTCCTAGAAGAACAGTAGTGGTACTATTTAACCCATAGCTGGGAGGATAAGGGGGTTCATACCTTTCCCAAGAGTATTTGTCCGAAAGTGAACGTAATCCTATTTACCAACCCCTCCACTCGGGTAGGATATGACACAAGGTCAATTTTCAAGCGGAGTTTTACAGGTTTGAATTCAGAGTTTTCCTTCTCCTAGACTAGTTACCTCAGCAAGGCTGAAGAACCTAGTCTGCCCTACTATTTACCCATAGCTGGAGGGAGAATAATTGGATTCATACCTTTCCCAAAGGTATTAGTGCAATGTGAAATGCAATCAGTCTCGTCCAGGATTTGAACTCGTGTCACCGTATCCATTTCCAACGACGATAACCATTACACCACGGGCACCTCCGAAAGTGAACGTAATAGTGCGACTGGAGTTCGAACTCGCTTACGACGAATTTTCAGTTCATACTACTTTATGAGTGCACCACATAGTCATCAACCAAACTTATGACGTAAAAGAATAATACTATGAGCAATTCCGTACGAATCCTTGAAGCAATACTACCCAAAACGGAAGCTATTGGGCCATTTCCAATTAGACGAACAAGATATGCAAGGCACTGCTGGAAAGTAGGGACGAACTCATAAGCTATGTTCTCTTATGAACTCCTACACACGGACACACCAGTGTGGGTTGACCAGCGAAGACTTAGACGCATCAGATCTACAGACTTTTATTCCCAGCACAATAGATAAAACCTGAAACAAATAAAGATTATGCACGAAATAAATTTACCGATCACGCCCAATATACGAGGGGCATACGATAAGTTTCCAGATTTTTTTTTGTATCGGCATTTAAATTGTCGTAGACTCTTGAAAATTCCGTATGTTATTGCTATACATCTTATGAGATGACTGACCAATTTTTATGATTTCAGGTTCAAATGAGCAGCTACAGCAGAAATTGGAATACACCCTACTAACCCTGATTGTCACAGCTGGTGAATTTCAAAAATGCAATCTGACACTTTAGAAGAACGATATGCAATAAAATTCTGTTTTAAACTTGGAAAAAATGCCACAGAAATGTATGAAGTGCTTCAGACTGCTTTTAGACCATCTTGCATGAATCGAGCATCAGTTTTTGAGTGGCATAAGAGATTCAAGGAAGGCACGGAGTCTGTGAGGGATGATGAGAGGTGTGGGAGGAGTAAGGAAGTCAATTCACCAGAGTTGATTGGCCAAACGGTTAGGGTTAGGGTTACTATGTTGAGGTTTTAAGGGAGTTCAGGAAGAGATTCCGTCAGAAAAGGCCAGCACTCTTCAAATCGGGTCATTGGCATTTCCACCAGGACAATACACTAGTCGACAACTCCACCCTTGTCACAGACTATTTGACCAAGATGGGCCTCAAGACAGTTCCTCAGCCTCCCTATTGTCCAGACCTTGCTCCCTGTGACTTTTGCTTATTCCCTAAGCTCAGAGGTTGTCATTATGAGACAATTGAGAAGATGAAAGAGGCTGTGATGAAGGTCATTGACACGCTCACACAAGAGGACTTCCATGGGGCCTTCGAGAACTTGTT
Organism: Sepioteuthis lessoniana; assembly: GCA_963585895.1. Classification (NCBI taxonomy): domain Eukaryota; kingdom Metazoa; phylum Mollusca; class Cephalopoda; order Myopsida; family Loliginidae; genus Sepioteuthis; species Sepioteuthis lessoniana. The sequence continues at coordinate 46,318,887 of OY757934.1, forward strand.
GGAACGGTACAACAAGTGCATTGCAGCCGGAGGAGATTACTTGGAAGGGGACTATAGTTTCATGTGTGTACTATCAATAAAAGTGCCCATACGAAAAAGTCTGGAAACATATTGTATGCACCTCGTATATATATATATATATATATATATATATATATATATATATTAATGTCAAGTGACAAAGTGTTTGGAATATTTCATGTATAGAATATTATGAGGTTTCATAAAATTCTAACGGAGTGCTCTATGTATAGCAATCAATATATAATAAGTAAAATAGTAAAGTTGGCAACCTTAGTCGAGGGTGACCCGAAGACCCCATTTTCAATAGCTACCACAGCGAGGTGTAGAGGAGGGCACTACTCTTTCTCTAGATTTTCTCCACTATACACTCGATCCTTACTTTCTAATGCAGCGTGTTAGGCAAGATGGCAACAAGCACCAATTTTTGAAAGTTTTTGGTATGACTCGACCTGGGATTGAACACCGGTTTCCCAGACCATTGGCGAACACTCTAATCATTAGGACAATGGCCTGGTTTATCAATATATAAAAATTTACATACCGAGCAAATATATGAGTAATATCAAAGAAAACTACGAATGGATACTATGCCATTATACATTAATTTCGATAAGAGCAATGCGGCTCATCTCTTCAGATGGCTTCGTAAGAATACAACAGGAAAAATACAAAAAGTTTTTTATTTCGGGGAAAAAATTATTTTAAATGATTTTTTTTTAATTTAAAATAAATTAATTAAAAATGAATTAATTTGAAAAAAGTATGAATAAAAATTTGAAAACCCCGCTTATTTCATTCTAATAAAGGTTAATTTATTTAAACCTATTTTTGAGTCGACATTTGAAAACAAAATAGGTTTAAATTAATACGACAATGGTTATGAATAGAAATAAGTTTAATATGAATATGTCGGATATGGTTATTGTTTGGATAAATGTGGATAGAAATGATTTTAATGTATAAAACAGCTATGATTAAAATAAAAATTTAACTATAACTAAATAGCTATTACAAATAGATCGATTAAATTGGAGATAAATTATATCAGTTCTTTTTTAAAATGAAATATAAACTTAAAAAGGTATATTTTAGAGATTAAATATGATCTAATTGCAGTCGAAGACAATTACTGATTTATTAAGATAATAGAATAAATTAAAAATCTAATAACTATAACTAGTGAAGGAAGGGAAGTAGCACCTTCTGAAACCGCTCAAAGGGAAAAAAATAATCTAAAATTTCAACGTAGTAATTCAAGAGCCCCCTATTGAGGAATAATTCAAGCTGGATAAAATCATAAAGGGAATTAGATAAAGGAGAGGTTAATTGATAAATTAGAAGACATGTGGGAAATAAAAGAGTTGAAGAATTAAAATATCAAAATAAGGGAAAATTTGAAATATCTCATTGAAATTAAAATCTAATACATGGACATGGAGACGATGATTTTATAGAATTCACTTTGAAATCTTGTTATGAGCGGTGTTTTCGACTTTTTATTAATAATCTTTTAAATTAAAAAAAAAATTCAATCTAAAGAAAAAAATATTTAAGAAATATCTTATTTAAAAAATTATTCCCCTCTCCACAAAAAAGAAAAATATGTTGGCATTTTCTCCTGTTGCATCATTACGAAGCCATCCG
>OY757934.1:46323321-46335821 GCA_963585895.1 Sepioteuthis lessoniana
ATATAGAAAAATTTACATACCGAGCAAATATATGAGTAATATCAAAGAAAACTACGAATGGATACTATGCCATTATACATTAATTTCGATAAGAGCAATGCGGCTCATCTCTTCAGATGGCTTCGTAAGAATACAACAGGAAAAATACAAAAAGTTTTTTTATTTCGGGGAAAAAATTATTTTAAATGATTTTTTTTTAATTTAAAAATAAATTAATTAAAAATGAATTAATTTGAAAAAAGTTATGAATAAAAATTTGAAAACCCCGCTTATTTCATTCTAATAAAGGTTAATTTAATTTAAACCTATTTTTGAGTCGACATTTGAAAACAAAATAGGTTTAAATTAATACGACAATGGTTATGAATAGAAATAAGTTTAATATGAATATGTCGGATATGGTTATTGTTTGGATAAATGTGGATAGAAATGATTTTTAATGTATAAAACAGCTATGATTAAAATAAAAATTTAACTATAACTAAATAGCTATTACAAATAGATCGATTAAATTGGAGATAAATTATATCAGTTCTTTTTTTAAAATGAAATATAAACTTAAAAAGGTATATTTTAGAGATTAAATATGATCTAATTGCAGTCGAAGACAATTACTGATTTATTAAGATAATAGAATAAATTAAAAATCTAATAACTATAACTAGTGAAGGAAGGGAAGTAGCACCTTCTGAAACCGCTCAAAGGGAAAAAAATAATCTAAAATTTCAACGTAGTAATTCAAGAGCCCCCTATTGAGGAATAATTCAAGCTGGATAAAATCATAAAGGGAATTAGATAAAGGAGAGGTTAATTGATAAATTAGAAGACATGTGGGAAATAAAAGAGTTGAAGAATTAAAATATCAAAATAAGGGAAAATTTGAAATATCTCATTGAAATTAAAATCTAATACATGGACATGGAGACGATGATTTTATAGAATTCACTTTGAAATCTTGTTATGAGCGGTGTTTTCGACTTTTTATTAATAATCTTTTAAATTAAAAAAAAAATTCAATCTAAAGAAAAAAATATTTAAGAAATATCTTATTTAAAAAATTATTCCCCTCTCCACAAAAAAGAAAAATATGTTGGCATTTTCTCCTGTTGCATCATTACGAAGCCATCCGAAGAGGTGAGACCCATTGCGCTTGAGGAAAGGAATTTATAATAGCATAGTATCTATTTGTTGAGTTTATTTTTATATCAACCCCACCATATATATATATATATATATATATATATATATATATATATATATATATATATATATATATATATATATATATATATATATATATATATATATAAAACTGTTCTCCATTTGTGGAAGTCCCAATAACATCTGTCAACTTAAATAAATTTATAATGGAATTACCAAATTCTTTTTCTGATTAATATATATATATATATATATATATATATATATATATATATATATATATATAGCGAATTTTAGCCTTACCTGATATGATTTTGTAATAATGCCATGATATCACTCAATTTCTGTCCTAATTTTTTTATTGTAAAAAATAACGTTGCTATGAGTCAAACCCAATCATTAAGTTTCAGGAACAAGAATACAAAAAGAAAGAGTAATTATATAAAGATACGAACAGTCTGAGATAGATAGACAGAACACTGATATGGCATGATATACACCACAACTAACTCTTCTGCCACACACACACACACACACATATATATATATATATATATAGAGAGAGAGAGAGAGAGAGAAAGATGGTTATATATTGGCATTCGTGGTGTAATTGCTACCGTCTTAGGTAATGGACACGGCGACTTAGGTTCAAATCCTAGACGAGTCTGTTGATGTTTCAAATAGAGCTAATTACTTTGAAAAGTATGAATTCAGCTATTCTCCTTCCAGCAATGTATAAATAGTAGGGCAGACTGGATCTTTAATTTTGGTATGGCAGCCGGTCTTGGAGAAGGAAATCTCTGAATTAAAACCTGTTAAACTCCGCTTTAAAATAGACCTTGGGCCGCATTCCTTATATATATATATATATATATATATATATATATATATATATATATATATATATATATATATAAGAAAAAGATAGAAACGGTGATCATGAACGAAGTCTTAAAGAAACAGAAAATAGTTGTTAAAGGAAAATGCTTTTTATTCGTTTTGCGACTACATCTAACAGACACCAGTTCCTTATCTATTGCCAAAAGGATCTTATTGATGCTACTTCTGATTTCATTTGTGTCAGCAGTTTAAATCAGAGTTTGATTCTCTTAGCCGGCTAATCGGTGACATTTGCATTGTCTAAACGATAAACAGGTGAATGATGCATTCTTCTTTTATGTTCACACGGAGGCGTTAAAAATAGAGACATACTCAGACATTAGATGGTTTTTAATCATTTTCATCTTCTGGTCAACATCTATTTATCTATCAATTCATATCTTTCAATCTCTCTCCCTCACTTACACTGTCTTTCTCTCTCTCTCTCTATATATATATATATATATATATATATATATATATATGTGTGTGTGTATAAAAGCTAGTAGCTATAGAAAAGGGCGCCTTCCGGTCGCCCTCGACAGTGGTTGACAACTTTACTTTTTTTACTGTTCTTCTAGAAGGAAGGCTTTGACATTAAATAACCTACAAAAGTTGATATGCCTTTAAACAAAGAAACCAAACCTATATTAAATACGTAAATATTTAATACACTGACAATATAACATACATGTACGAAAAAATTTAATTATACCCAATGATTAAAGAGCAACTATGGAGTGTTTGACAATAAGAAGAGTTGGAATTTGTCTGACATCTCACCGTGTCAAGGCCTTTTTATGGTGGGGCTGTGCACAAATAGAGACTCATGCGTTGCAAGTAAAAAAATACTTGACCCCATCGGCATTCCTCTTATAGGACGCCTCAGGCACCAAGCAATAAACTTAATCCCGCTGAAGCGGGCAAAGACTATGGGGAAGCCCCGTGAGGTCAAGTTGTCGTAGCATACACTCAACCGCCTGGCACGAATGCCAGGCGGCGGACCAGAAGGTCGTTGACAATAAGAAGAATAGAGTAAAAGATTGTCTTCCTTAGGTTTGGATGGTCTAGATGGCAGAGCCAACCGTTAGGAGTCATTTATGATGCAATCTCCCGATTCTGAGCAATTTTTTGTAAACTGATGTCGTTGGTCCCACGCTGTTAAGTTACAGACGCGGATAAAAGAACACAGGACCAAAGCCTCGGTTACAAAAAGAAAAGACAGGAACAAAGACAAGGCTTTGAAAGACAACTTGCTCAGAAAAGGTGAGTGGATGTGACACTCTGCAGCTTTCCTCAAGCTATTCATTTTAGTCAAATAATTCAGTTTAGCATAAGTATGCCGTTTGTATTTAACCCATAGATAGGGCCCTATCAGGTGCTACCACGCCGGGCCAGAGTGGACCTGGGAGTAATGACAACGTAGTGGTGCTCCGCATTCCCCAAAGACCCGTTCTTACTGGGATCTCACCATCAGATTGTTTAGTGTTATATCCGGGACACTCATTGTGGGGAGTCTTACCCCTCTGCAGAGGTGCAGTCAGTGTATTCTAAAGTCCCAGCCGACTGGGCAATACACAGAGTTAAATGTCAAAACAGTTTTATTTCAAATAATTCAGTTTAGCATAAGTACACAGTTTAGATATCGAAACAGTTCTATTTCGAGCAATTCAGTTTAGCTTAAGTACGCAGTTTAGGTGTCAAAACAGTTCTATTTTAAACAATTCAATTTAGCACAAATACGCAGTTTAGATGCAAAAATAACTATTGTGAATTAAGCTCGGTTTAGTTTTACTTAAACCATAGATAGTATCCGTATCAGGTGCTACCACTCCGGACCAGAGTGGACCTAGAAGCAATGGCAATTAAGGGGTACTCCGCATTCCCCAAAGTTCCAACCTTACTGGAACCTTACCATCAGATTGTTTAGTGTCATATCCAGGACACTCGTTGGGCGGGGGTCTTACCCCTCTGCAGTGGTACAGTCGGTGTATTCTACAGCCCTAGCCGACCGGGCAAGTATCGGATATTTGTTGTTACATTTTGGTATTGGTGGTCCCACCGTCCGAAATGAAATCGTGAATTTCAACCTCATAATTTCACTGGAAGCAACATCCCACAAAACAGCAGCTGTACGGACACTTACCTCTCATCTCAAGGACCATTCAATTAAAAAGAACAAGACTTGCGGGACACTGCCAGATAATAAAGGATGAACTCATAAGCGACGTTCATCAACTCCTACACATGGATAAGTCAGTGTTGGCAGACCAGCAAGAAATTACAAGTTCTTGCTGGTCTATCAACACTGCCATCAACTCAGTGCGAACACTGGATATCGACTGGGTGCCCTGCAAGGAACGATGGGTGATAGGAACGGCGGAGAGAGAGAGAGAGGGAGTCAGGGAAGTCCATGCTGTCTGCATGATTTAACGATAATGATGAATACCTCCAGGGGCAGAGCATCACCTTGTGTTCGAAACGCGAATATAGCAAAACTTTTAGCCCACCCTAATATTTCTTATTCCATTGACCTGAGTGTTAATCATCAAACATACCAACCGGATGCCTAACCAATCATTTTTTCAAAAATTTCTTTGTTGTATGCTTGCATATTTATGGTAAAAGGTGATTGTATGGTTTGTCGCATACATAAAACAGTACGTATCCTTGACTCATTAAATGTAACATTGATCGCCTGTAGTTTTCTATTACTTGTAATATTTACATATTTGCAAAAAAAATACCTTTTGTGTTTTTGCAATTTTATCTAACTATATTTGTTATATATATATATATATATATATATATATATATATATATATATATATATATATAACAAATATAGTTAGATAAAATATATATATATGTGTGTGTGTGTGTGTGTGTGTGTGTTATCTTTTTATTTAATTATTTTGTTTCTCTTATTTCTGTTTTTCTGTTTCTTTTCTTTGAAATATCTTAAATCTTCTCACTTTCTTTGTCTTTTTCATATTGCTTTATTTTCCTTCTATATTTATTACGTTATCTATTATTTTGTCTATATTTTTAATTGTTTCCTTTATTGTCTTCTTTTCGTTTTTCATTCTTCTTGTTTTATTCCCTTTGGGTTTAATATTTCTTTTCACAAGTTCCTGAATTTTCTTCAATCGTTAGAGCATAATATTCTGAATTTCTTCGTTCCCTTTTCTTTTATATTTCTTTTTTTTTTTATCTTTCCTTTAATATTTCTTCTTTTTATTTCTTTTCTCTATATTTTCTTTCTGTCTACCTCTTTTACTTACCTTATTTCTTTCATTATTTTCTTCTTTCATTCTATTTTTTAAATCATTTTCTTCCTTTCTCGTTTCTCTCTATTTCCCTGTTTTAAATCTTTTTCTTCTGTTTTTCTTCTATTTTTTCTCGTTCTCTTCATTTTTTCAATCTTTATTTTTTGTTGTTCCTTTCTTTCTTTTGTACTCCCTTTCTTTCTTTCTTTCTTTCTTTCTTTCTCCTTTCCTTTTTTCATTCTTTTTCTTTCCACTTATTTTTCTTCCTTTATTTTTTCATGTACCATTCTTCTTTTTTATTTCATTTATTCCTCCTCCTTTTCCTTCTTCCTATTTTTTCACTTTTTCTTCATTTTATTCTTTCTTTTTAGTACATTCCCTTCTCACTACTTTTTTCTTCAACTCCTCTCCCTTCTTCTTTTCGACATACCTTCTTTTTCCTCTTTTTCTATCTTTTCTTCATTCCGTTTTTCTTTTCTTCTTTCTTTTTTCTTGTTCTTTCTTGATTTTTCATTCACTTTCTTTTTTTTCTTTAACTTGATTTTCTTCTTTTCCTTTGAACAACTTTCCTTTATTCTTATTCTTCTTAACATTCTTTTGTTCTTTACTTTGTTCTTTGTTCTTCATTTTCTTTCTTCTTTTAACTCTTTTCCTTCCCTCTTCATCTTTTCTGCTATTCTCTTTTACTTTCTTTTCTTTTTTCTGCATCCCCGTTTTATTCTTCTTTCTCTCTCTCTTTCTTTCTCTCTCTCTCTCTCTCTCTCAGTTTATATCTCTCTCTCTCACATTTTTCTTCTTTTCATTGCATCTCTCTCATCTCTCTCATTTTATTATTCATTTTTTCTTTCCCTTCTAAACCATTTAATCATCGCAATTTGCCAAGGGCTATCGAACGCTGTCAACAAAGAAGCCAGCACATGTCACCATCGATTGTCGTTCACAAAACAAGGCCACCGTTTATTTTCCCCTATATTCCTTCTCCTCTTCCACATCTTCCTCTCTCTCTCTCTCTCTCTCTCTCTCTTGTTTCTCTTCTTTTCTATTTCTCTTGTTTCTTTCGTTTCTCTCTCTTTATTCTTAACGACATCCAATACTAAAACGTCTTCTCTGCACAAATTGGAAATACTTGTCGTTGTCTTCTCGCTTGACTGATCTTCTAATGTCCTTCCATATTTTACAAGTAACACAATCACGTTACAAACTGCTGTGGCCCAGTTGGGTGAAGTTGCAGAATACAATGAGTGCACCACTGCATAAGGGTAAGACCCTTCCTTCCCAACGAGTGTCCAGAATATGACAATAAACCATCAGATGGAGAGGTTTCTGTCCTGGAGATTTGGGTAATGTGAAGTCCCAATTCATTGCCATTACTCCCAGGCCCACTTTGACCCGGAGAGGTAGTACCTGTTAGGGTCCCATCTCCGGGTCAAATAGAACTATTTAATCATTTACTATACTTGAAACCATTTAACTGTGAGCAAACAAATGCTTAATGATAAATTAAACTATTAGTATTACGTAGCAATGCTTGAAACCATTTAACTTTGTGCAAACAAATTAGTTCCCACTCATTTTAAGAAAATATTGCCTACCTACTATTCGTTTACAAATCATAAAAATATGTAGCCGTTATGTAATGGTTATCGGTTAGGAAATAGATACGGGGACCCGGGTTCAAATCCTGTATGCATTTGACATCGTGCTAATACCCTTGAGAAATGTATGAATTCAATTATTCTGTCTCTAATTATGGCAGATTGATCTGTTTAACTTTCGTGTGGCAACCAGTCTAGGAGAAGGAAAATTCTGCATTTAGACCTATTAAAGTCCACTTAAAATCAAACAACAGCAGCTGACGAGCAACGCAACGGCCCAAGTAATCGTAAATAAACGCTAGCAACTGACAAGCAGCAGAAGTACGAACTACAGCAACCGAAGGGCAGAGCAATGAAAAACAAGTAACAGCAACCGATGAGTAGTGGAATGGACCAAATAATGAAAAGGAACAACAGCAACCAAACGAACGGCAACTGAGGGGCAGCGCAACATATCAAGTGAGAGAAAACGAACAGCAACCAACGAGTAACGCAACGGACCAAGTTAAGGAAACGAGCAACGAAACGGACCAAGTCAAGATAAACGAACGGTAACCGACGGGCAATGCAATGGACTAAGTGACAGATAACAAATGGTAACCGACGAGCATCGTAACTGACCAAGTGACAAAAAACGAACAGCATCCGACGAACCACGCAACGGACCAAGTGACAGAAAACAAACTGCAAACGACGAACCACGCAACGGACCAAGTAAGAGAAAGCGAACAGCAATCGAGGGACAGTGCAATGGACCAATTCAGGGAAAATGAACGGCACTCGACGAACAACGCAACGGACCAAGTGTGAGAAAACGAACAGCAACTGACAAGTAGTGAAACGGGCCAAGTGAGGAACAACGAATGGCAACCGACGAACGACACAACGGAACAAGTGTGAAAAAACCAACGGCAATCGACGAGCTGTGCAACAGATCAAATCAGGGAAAACGAACGGCAACCGACAAGCAACGCAACGGACCAAGTGAGGGAAAGCGAACGGCAACCGACGAGCAGTGTAACGGACCAAGTGAGGGAAAACGAACAGCCACCAACGAGTAGTGCAACGGACCAAGTGAGGGAAAACGAACGGCAACCAACGAGCAACGCAACGGACCAAGTGTTAGAAAACGAACAGCCACCGACAAGTAGTGCAACAGACCAAGTGAGGGAAAACGAACGGCAAACGACGAGCATTGCAACTGATCTATTGATGGAAAACTAACAGCAGCAACAATCCAGTAATACGCGTTAGATAATTTAGGATTCGGTAATAACCCAAATCAAAAATATCTATGGACATTAGGTCTGATGAGCGCATTCCGAATATCGTAATTTTTTTTTGTTTTCGTACTCTACTGGAATATTTGAGAAGTTTGGCTTACAACTATGAGATGCGATAAATCTTTAATATTCATTTCTTCATTTGATTTTAGAATTATTGTTAGAAATAAATTTAATTCTTTTGTGCACCCCCCCACCGTGGTGAAATGATTATCAAGTAAGCCATTTTAAGTTCGATTCTCGGTAGTTGCCCCATACGTCCGACTTTGTCGGGGTTGGGCATCATCTCCTTGTATTTGAACCAATTCTTTCTTAAAATTCTTATAATCTTATCAATCTATTCAAGATATGCCAAATTACGCCCAAACGGTTGCGTGCCAAAACAGTTCGACAATAAAATGACACTGGCAAATATTCGGTACCAAAACATACCCGACTCCATAGGACCATTCTTTAAGCACCATTATTTGCCCCCTGTTAATACCATCCAGCGCAGCTCTATACTTCTGCTCATGTCGATATTACAACAACTGAGTTCTTAGAGCTTATTTTAAGACAAGGTCAAAAGTACGAGCCACTCAGTGAGAATCAAACAAACAATAATCTGCTAACCTAGCTCGCTGACTATTGCACCAGGAAAAGCGTACTTTATTTACGAAGTATTACTTAGTGTGGTACACATCTCCCAGGTTGTTTACGCTATCTTCTCTTCTGAATTAGTCATTTAACTAAATATTGCTCCCCAGTCCGCAGGGGCTTATAATATGCTGACTTAAAAGGGGTAGCTTGGGTTGGTTTCTAAACTGTATTTACTTTTTCTTTTTTTTTTAAGTAGAAGAATTATATTAGGAATTTTCTGGTCATGGTTATTCAATTCACAATATAATTCCTCTACTTAAAAAAAAATGTAGATCTATATCCTTGCCCTTGAGGTCATAATTATTACATGGGTGCGTATTTCTAATCCTGTTGGGAAAACGTGGCCCTGGCGGTGACCGTGTCCTCTGTAAAGAGTACGGATGTAACTTGCAAGGCACATTCAGGTTAATTGGCCGTGCATTTACCATGACTAGTTGATTTGGCGTCACGTGTGCGATGTGAACTGATGGCTTAGTGGTGGAGTTTGGGCTCTATGATCGCTGGTTCGATCTCCAGTGGTGGAGATTACGGTATACCCTGCTGATGAGACCTAATAAGGTCGAAACAGCTTTCCAGTGTTTCCGTATGTCGTGCATAAGTGTTCGCCGGATTTTCTGGTCATGGTAATTCAATTCATAAACTGTTTCTGATCATAAGATTCTATTTCGGAGACTCTAAGGAGTGTGAAGTACAGCTTCACTGCCATTACAGCCAGGTCCACTATGACCCGGACTGGTAGTATCTGTTAGTGTCCCATGGGTCAAATAGATCTTTTGAAAAATTATTCGTATACGATAGGAATACTTGATGCCATTAAGAATAGTTACTTGAAGTTATAATTGCTTTTAAGGGTTATTATTAGTTACTTGAACCCACATAACCCTGTGTGAACAAACGACTATTATCAAATATGTTGAGGTGCCGGTGGTGTAATGGTTATCGTCGTAGGAATGGACATGGCGACACGATTCAAATCCTGGACGAGGCTGATAGCATTTCACATAGCACTAATACCCTTGGGAAAGGTATGAATCCAATTATTCTCCCTCTAGCTATGGGTAAATAGTAGGGCATACAGGGTTCTTAAACCTTGGTGAGGCAACTAGTCTAAGAGAAGGAAAACTCTGAATTCAAACCTGCTAAACTCCGCTTAAAAATTGACCTTGTGTCATATCCTGCCCGAGCGGGGTGGTGGTGGTGATGGTAAATATGATTATCAAATAGCAATAATTAAATGAAACCTTTTTTATCACTAAGAATATTCGGAATATTGTCTTCATCTTGTTATACTTACAGTGTTTTGGACGATGCATCCTTCGACCTTCTTCAAATGTTTCATGTCGAACTCGGGGCCTACACAGAACTAAATCCTTTTTTAATCCACAGGAGTAGATTGTTCAAATTCCGTTAATCATCATTGGGTACAAGTGTTAAGCTATAGTAATTATTCCTTGTTATTAATTTTTTTGTTGGGATTGAACCTGCAACCTCCAGATTATTTTACTTAAAAGCACTTTTCAGTCGAACACCTATATCTGTTGCGTCATGTGTCCTGCTTCATATCAGAAATTGAAATAAATAATTACTTGAAACCATTTGATTATTAGTATTAGATAGGAATACTTGAACTCATACAACTATTTGCAAATTATTTGTATTTTGAATAACTGAGTTTAAAATCTCTTAAGAAACAACTACACAAAAATGCACTTATATATATGTAATATGAATACAACTCCCTAATCTCTAAAATCAATCAACAGATTACTCAATCAATCAAAGTACTGAACAGATTAATTGATATTTGGTACCGTATAAAACCGTTATTTGCTGCAAGATTATACTATACGATACTAAATAGTATCGTCATAAAATGTTTCTGAGTCAAAACTAAAACTAAAATTACTTTGCAATATTACTTTGCAATATATTAAAGTCAAGTTATTTTTGTTTGCATAAACGTATCGTAATTTATAAAATATCCATCTTTCTGTACACTAAGTCTCCTTTATCTTTTATCTCATTTCAACCAGGTTTTTTTTAGAATGGTTATAGTCATCACTAAAAAGGTTTTAAACTTTATTCGGGCAAAACTTACCAGTTTAAAAAAATATCTTTGATATCGTATATAAAATAAATCATATTAGATGTAATAATTCATTTACTTGATATACGAGGATCATTAGATAAGTTTCCAGACTTTTTTCGTATGGACACTTTTATTGATAGTACACACATGAAACTATAGTCCCCTTCCTAGTAATCTCCTCCGGCTGCAATGTATGTGCTGTACCGTTCCAACAACTTCTCGAAGGCTCCATGGAAGTCCTCTTGTGTGAGCGTGTCAATGACCTTCGTCACAGCCTTTTTCATCTCCTCAATTGTCTCATAACGACAGCCTCTGAGCTTAGGGAATAACCAAAAGTCACAGGGAGCAAGGTCTGGACTATAGTGAGGCAGAGGAACTGTCTTGAGGCCTATCTTGGTCAAATAGTCTATGACAAGGATGAAGTTATGGACTGGTGCATTGTCCTGGTCGAAATGCCACTGAGCCGATTTGAAGTGTGCTGGCCTCTTCCGACGAAATCTCTTGCTGAACTCCCTTAAAACCTCAACATAGTAACCCTAACCCTAACCGTTTGGCCAATCAACTGTGGTGTATTGACTTCCTTACTCCTCCCACACCTCTCATCATCCCTCACAGACTCCGTGCCTTCCTTGAATCTCTTATACCACTAAAAACTGCTGCTCGATTCCTGCAAGATGCTTCAAAAGCAGTCTGAAGCATTCCATACGTTTCTGTGGCATTTTTCCAACAGAATTTTATTGCATATCGTTCTTCTAAAGTGTCCTCACGTTCAGATTGCATTTTTGAAATTCACCAGCTGTGAGAATCAGGCTTTAGTAGGGTGTATTCCAATTGCTGCTATAGCTGTTCATTTGACCTTCAAATCATAAGAATTAGTCAGTCATCTCGTAAGATGTATACCAATAACATACTGAATTTTCAAGTGTCTACGACAATTCTAAAAGCTTGTACAAAAAAGTCAGGAAACTTATTGAAAGCACCACGTATTATGGTTTTATTTTTTATCCGAAGTTTTTGTGTAATCACACACACACACACACACACACACTCATATATATATATAAATTCACACACACACACTTTGAAATAGCATATATATATATATATATATATATGTCTATATATTTATAGGAAGGTATCGCACGTGTTTTCACACGTTGCATGATAAAATATAAAAATATAAAAATAAGCCTCCTTGTGTGTGTGTGTGTGTATGTGTGTGTGTGTGTGAGAGAGAGAGAGAGAGAGAGAGAGAGACTTGTGTGTGTGTGTGTGTGTGTGCTTCTGTGTGTGTGTGTGTGTATGTGCTTCTGTGTGTGTGTGTGTGTGTATGTGTGTGTGTGCACTCAACCGATTTACATTCTAAAAAAGTGTTAATTTTTGTGCGAAAAATAGCCTGAAGAAGCTGTAAATTTTGTGTCAGTATTTTTGGATTTATTGACCAATCGACGCTAACATGTTCGTTTTAAGATTTCTTTGAGAATTTCACAGACGACAATATTTGACTTCCCGCGCAAAATTTGAAGGATCAAAATCGAAAATGATCCAAGAAACCTTCTCATTTCTATATCGATAACAATATACT
>OY757934.1:46340821-46353321 GCA_963585895.1 Sepioteuthis lessoniana
AGTTTTTACACCTGTGTTAACCGATGGTATTTCGCTGGAGTTAGAGTCGATCAAGCCTCCAGGACTCTTCTCAGTATTCAGGTTGATCATAACAATGCGGTAGTTCGGATGGCCTCTGCTCGTCCTCCGATGTAAAACTCTTCTAGGCCCTTTATCAATCCTTTAGGGATCGTTCCAAGTGCACCTATTACAATCGGTATCACTGTCACCTTCATGTGTTGTATACTCACATGCTTAGTGCGGGCTTTCTCTACCGCATCTTGTCACTAACTCATTTGATCTCCAACTTGTCTGATCTCCAACTCACTGACTTCCTGTCCTCACCGAGTTATATAATAGTTCAATCGCCCACTCAATCGTCCACTCAATCTCTGGAATGGCATGTTTGATCGTTATCAAGCGGAAATAACTGTCATGCAGTTCAGTGGGCACTCTCTTCCGGTGCATCAGTCTATCAGTGTATCCTGTCTTTTACCTTGTCCCATTTCGTCAGCCAAATCCGCCTACGCGATTTCTTTCGATTACTGGCCATTGGAATGTGTCACCTCCTTCCGGTGCATCACTTTGGAATGGCATGTTTGGTCGGGTAGAAATTCAAAATACAACACATGCTCCATAGCTTCTTTTTTTAGTTCTCTGTCAAAAGGTCCAAGTACTTGTCTCTTTTTTTCGTTTTCTTTGATTTTTATTTTGTGGGCGGCCGAAACAACAAAATCCACTATTCGGCAGATTCTGTTTTTTTTTTTGTTCACTATCAGTAGGTCTAGTTTTCTGGCAGGGATTCGGTGATCTGCATGTATCTCAAAATCCCTGGGAATTTTGTACGTCTCATTCTTTTGGACAGATTCTGGTTTGTGTATATACCATTTAGTATTAGTTCAATTTCAGTTCATTTTAATTTCTTGTACAATTCGCAGTGGATTACTTTGCCCACACAGTCGTGTCTAGTCTTGTACTCTTTATGCGCAAGTTTGTTGCATTCGCTTATTATGTGATTAATCGTCTCGTCCCTCTCACCGGGGTGTAATGGTTATCGTCGAAGGAAATGGACACGGTGACACGAGTTCAAATCCTGGACGAGACTAATTGCACTTCACATAGCACTAATACCCTTGGGAAAGCTATGAATCCAATTATTCTCCTTCCAGCTATGGATAAATAGTAGGACAGACTAGGTTCTTGAGCCTTGATGCGGCAACTAGTCTAGGAGAAGGAAAACTTTGAATTCAAACCTGTTAAACTCCGCTTAAAAATTGACTTTATGTCACATCCTGCCCGAGCGGAGGGGTTGGTAAATAGGATCACCGTATAACCTACACTTGTAATTCTGTTAAGTCTTTAACATACTTGGTACTCATGGAATTGTTTTGTGCTACTGTATGAAGAGATTCAGTTTCTCTTAAAGTTTTCATTTCTTGGTCATGTCCATGTCTTTTTTCATACAAGATTTTGTCAGTTTACCAATTGATATACCAATACAGTTATTTTTCTTCCCATTTTTGTTTAATAGTTGTTCTTTTGATCAATAGGCTGTTTGTACTGTTTCTGGTCGTCATAAAAAGTTTTTCTTTGCTGTTTTTTTTTTACGAGTGCTCGTATGGATGAATCCATGCTATCTTCAATGCCAGTGGATCTTCTTGCTTCTTTTATTGACTCATACAGTTTCTCTATGTCACATTTCGGATGTAAAGCCTTACCCATCGTCATCAATTTTCTTGTCCTTACATCCTTTCGTCTGAGTTCCTCCCTTGTCCATTTTAAGAATAGTTCCAAGTATTTTACAATGGAGGCTGCCCAGGTGTTTATCCCTTTGGTGAAATTTCTGCTGCAGAATTTGGTTTCGAGGAGTTTTCTCGTTTGTCTGAGATACTCTTTTCTTATTTTTCTATTTCATCTCTGTTTGTTTGATAGTGTTCGTTTCTAATATTCTCAAAAACTTGTAATTTTCCTTTTCTCTGAGCGTTCTGATTTTTTCTTTATTGGGCAGTTCTATTCCTTTCGTTATTTATCTTTTCCGCTTCTCATGATTTGTGTGGCACATTATTTTTTTGCCAAATTCCATCCTAGTATCATGACTGTATATTCTTATTGTTTGTATAAGAGTCTCTAGTTCTTTTTGATTTTTTGCAAACAGCTTGGCGTCGTCCACGTACATTAGGTGGTTAACCTTTTTCTTGCGATTTAGTAAATTTGTAATATCCTGTGTATTTTCTAAATCTGTGATTGAGTGGCATCATCGCTATTACAAACAGAAATAGTAAAAAAGCATCTTCATGGAAGACACCTCACTGGATTTTCAACGCAGTTTTTTCTCCTTCAGTTAATTCCATTTTTAATTTTTCATTGCTACCCTGATGGATTTTATGACTGTCGGATATCTTGTACGTTTTTTACTGGCTATTATACAGATTTTTGTCACCATATCATTAGTCTTTTTTTAGTCATTCAACTGCATGGCTACATTTTTCTGTTACGTTTCTCTCATAGAGGATGTACTGATTAATATATAGTAGATCCCCTATTCCTCTTCTTCCCTGTGGCATTGTTTTGTTCTCAGGGAAGCAGTCCACATTTTCATTATTTTTATTTTACTTATTTGAGAGTTCTTCACACCAACGTTAACTGATGTTTTCCATTGGAGTTTAAGTGACAGCAAGTCTCCTCAAGTCTCCAGGACTCTTCTCATTATTCTGGCCGTTCTCAATAATGTAGTAATTTAGATGGTCTTCACTCGTCCTCTAATTTCCAAGTCCTCTAGTCCCTGCACCAATCTATTGGTGACTGAATTAAATTAAAATTGGTATCACCGTTACTTTCATGTTCCATATTTTTTACAGTTCTCGAGCTAGGTCTAGATACTTAACTCTTTCTGCGCTTTCCTTCAGTTTTACCCTGTGATGAGCCGGAACGACAAAGTTCACTTTTCAGCAGGGTCTTTTTTTTGTTGTTGACTAACACTAGATCTAGTCGTCTGAGCAAGAATAGAATTTTGTGCATCTAATTTTCTATCCAATGTATCTTATAATGTATTATTATCATTTTCTAAATCTAGTTTTCTGCTTTACATTCAGTTTCTATCAATCCTTGAAAGGATCTTCACCCAAAATTTAAGAAGGTAATTGTTGTATGTATTCTATTTATTTATGGTTTTTGCTGCCATTTTTGGGTGATGTTTTCCAGTCACATTGATAGTACTCTCCTAAGAACATAAGCAGTTATCAAAGTGCAATTTTTGTATTCTATATAGACTAGGATTGCCGTGAACCTTGTTGATGTGTTTATTTTCCCTTTCATTGTTCATACCTAGTGCTCTCACTACTACTGGTATGATAGTAGTTTTAAGGTGACTCATTTTAAAATTTTTATTTCCAGATTTTCTATTTACTTATCTTATTGTATTCTTGGGTGCGTATAGTATTATCTGTTAGCACTGACTTATCAATTAGAAGGTATTACTTTTTTATTGTCCTTAATCACTATATCTGGTCTATTGTTCTTTATTTTTCTGTCAGTTTGGATAGCAAAGTTTCTGAGAATAGTAACTTCTTTGGCTTCTGTTATTGGTTCTGGTTGATGTTAATGCCATTTCTCAGATTTCGGTATTCCAAAGTATTTACATATTTTCAAATAAATATACGAAGTAATCATTTGACTTCATGTTTTCTTCGCACAATCTACACATTGGGTTTGATCTGTTTTTCATAATGTCTGTCTGATAATTTCTAGTTTGTAGGCTCTGGTCCTATGCTGCTCCTTTTAAAACTGTTTCTACCAACTGTTCAGCACTTTTAGATATCGATTACCTTTTATTATATCTCTATTAGCTTTTCTAATTCTTTTTGTGTATCATAAATGTAGGAGTTTATGTCCCGAGCATGTAATTGATTTAGTCCTTGTGCTTTAGCCTCTTCCTTTATGTTTTTTTGCTGTTTTTACTGTTTTATCTTTTATGACTATTTCTCTCGGTCGAGAGGTTTAGACAGTTTATTGTTTTCCGAATACTTTTTCTTTTGCTTCTCGCATTATTATTATTATTATTGCGAGTTTTTCACACCAGTGTTAGCTGATGGTCTTTCAAGGGAATATGAGTGACAGTGAGTCCTCTTAAGTCCCTAGGACTCTTCTCGGTATTCTGGGCAGGCTTAACAATGCTGTAGTTTGGATGGTCTTTGCTCATCCTCCGATTTTCAACTTATCCAATACTCTTTCCAAGTTCTTGGGGACAGTTCTAAGCGCGTTATTTATAACAGGCATCAACGTTACTCACATAATCCACAGTTTTCTTTGTTCTCTAGAAAGGTCTCTTTTCATTTTCCGTGATTTTATTTCTGTATTCCACTTTTTTCTTAAGAATCACCAGGTCTGGTTCCCTAGCCGAGATTAGGTAATCCGTTTGTACTTCAAAATCCCAGAGGATTTTATGTATTCAATTAGACATATTCTGATTTGTGCGTATACCATTTGGCAGTATGGTAAAAGTTCTATTTCTTGTACGATTCGCTGTGGATCAGCTTTCCCATCGAATGTTGTCCAGTCTTATACATCCCAAATGCTATTTTCCTACATTGACTTATTTATGATAAATTGTTTCGTTTCTATCACCACAAAATTAATACTCACGGTTCTGTTGCATATTATCAATTTTCGCTTTTGTATAATTGGTCCTTATGACGTTCTTCTGTGCTGCTATTAGAAGAGATTCAGTTTCTCTCTTAAAGTTCCCATTTCTTAGCCCTATCGAGGTCTTCTCGTGTGAGTTTGTTGCTTGAAATACCAATACAGTTGTTTTCCTTTCCATTTCTGTTACTTGGTTATTGTTTTTCAGTTTATTCTTATGTTCACAGTGCTGTTACTCGCCAATGTAATTCCCCCTCCTTCGCTGCTTTTTATGTTGTCTTCAAGGCCTCCTATTGATGCATCCACGCTATCCTCAATGAAGACGAGTCTTTTTCTTGCCATGGTTTCCAATTCTTTTTCATTTTTGGCAAACAGTTTGATGCTGTCCATTTACATTAACTGGTTAATCTTTTCTAACGATTTACTGAGTTTGTATCCGGCTGTGCATTTCCTGAGAATGTGATTGAGTGGCATCATCGCTGTTACACATAGTGATGGTGATAACGCATCCCCCTGGAATATGCCTCTCTGGATCTTTACTTCTGCCAAGGTTCTTCCTCCTGCTTTTAATTCCACTTTTTAGGTTTCCATAGATTTCTCAATGAACTTTATGACTTTGTAGGGTATTTTATACATTTTGAGACAGTGTACTATCCAGCTTTGGTGGACCACATATTGTTATTATCATTATTATTATTATTCTAACTGCATTCGAGTTTTTCACACCAGCGTTAGAAGTTGTCTTTCATTGAAGTCTGCGTAATAGTGAGTCTCCTCTGGTATCCAGATTATTATTATTATTATTATTATTAATATTATTTGTTCATATCCAACGTATGTTTGTATGTGTGCCTTGATGACATATGAAGATAGAGATAAATAAATTCATATATATATATATATATATATATATATATATATATATATATATATATATATATATATTGTAAGTTTATGGCCCAGTCAGTTGGGACTGTAGAACACACCGACTGCATCTCTGCAGTGAAGCAAGACTTCCCTAATGAGTGTCCTGGATATGACACTAAACAATCTGATAGTGAGGTTTCCAGTGAAGCTGAAGCTTTGGGGAATGCAAAGCACTCCTTCATTCCCATTGCTTCCAGGTCCACTCAAGCCCGGAGTGGTAGTACCTGGTAGAGCCCTATCTATGAGTCAAATGGAACTGTTTGACATTTAAACTGTGTACTTATGCTAAACTGATTTGTTTGAAATGGAATCGTTTTTACATTTAACTGTGTATAAATAAAGAGGTATGTACTTATGCTAAACTGAATGGTTTGAAATAGGACTGTTTGATCATTTGATTGTTTGTAAAAACTGCTGGAGATAAACAAATATCTGATGTTCAATTGAATTGGAACTACTTAACTTTAACTTACTCTAAACTGAATTGTTTAATATAGAACTGTTTGATCATTTAACTATGTGTAAACAAATGACAGTTGATAAACAGAACTTTTAGAGATACATAACAATACTTAGAATCATTTAACTTTCTTGATATGCTAAACTGAATTGTTTGAAATAAAACTGTTTGATCATTTAACTGTGTGTAAACAGATAAATTTCAATTGAATTGTTGGTGATAGATAGCAATACTTGAAAACATTTAACTATGTGCAAACAAATTATTAATGGAAAATAGAATTATTCGTATTCTATAGAAATAAGTGAAACCAATAAACTGTGTGCAAAAAAAATAGCTGAGGCTCGTTCAAAAATGCAACCTACAAAATGTGTTAGAAAATCATATATCTAATATATACGTATAAAAAATTGGTTGGTTGGTTGGGTTTTATGGCATATCAACCTTTTTAGGCTACTAAACGCCGAATCCATTTTCATGCAAATAGTTCTATATCATACAACTTATTTTAGCATGAGTACGCAGTTTAATTATCAAAAATATTTCTATTTCAAGTTATTTAGTTTATTCAAACAGTTCTAATTCAGCTAATTCAGTTTAGTATAAGTACAGATTTTGTTTACACACAGTTAAATGTTAAAACAGTTCTATATTAAACAATTCAGTTTAGTGTAAGGAGTGTCAATGTCAATAACAGTCCCATTTCAAACAATTTAGTTTAGCATAAGCACGCAGTTTAATTGTCAAAAGCATTTCTATTTCAAGCTATTCAGTTTAGTCAAACAGTTCTAATTCAAACAATTCAGCTTAGCACAAATATGCAGTTAGTTTTATTTAACCCATAGATATGGCCCTATCAGGTGCTACCACTCCGGGCCAGAGTGGACCTGGTAGCAATGTCAATGAAGGGGTACTCCGCATTCCCCAAAGCTCCAGCATCACTGGAATCTCACCATCAGATTGTTTAGTGTCATATCCAGGACACTTATGTGTAAAGGGGGCTTACCCTTCTGCAGAGGTGCAGTCAGTGTATTCTACAGACCCAGCCGACTGGACATTACACAGAGTTAATGCCAAAACAGTTTCATTTCAGATAATTCAGTTTAGCATAAGTAAATAGTTTAGATGTCAAAACAGTTCTATTTTTAACAATTCAGTTTAGCATAAATATACAGTTTAAATGCAAAAACAGTAAATTCAAGAAGCCACGGTTTAATTCAATTTAACCCATAGATAATCCTTATCAGGTGCTACTACTCCTAGCCAGATTGGACCTGGGAGCGATGGCAATGAAGGGGTACTCCGCATTCCCCAAAGCTCCAGTATTACTGGAACCTCACCATCAGATTGTTTAGTGTCATGTTCGGGACACTCAATAGTGGTCTTATTCATCTCCAGAGGTGCAGTCGGTGTATTCTACAGTCCCGACCGACTGGGCAAACGTATAAAAAGGATTTGGCATTAAAAAAACTTACAATGTTTGGTATGCCATAAAGAAGAGGGAGAGAGAAAGCTTGGTAAAGCTACTGGAATAGCTCATTGGAAATAAAAGTAAAGTTAGCGACCATAGTCGAGGGTGACCCGAAGGCTCCCTTTTCGATAGCTACTACACCAAGGTGTAGGGGAGGGCGCTACTCCATTCCCAGGATTGCTCCACTTTACCCTTGAACCGTACCTTATAATGCTGAGTTTTAAGCAAGGTGGTATCAAGTACCATTTTTAAAGTCTTTGGTATGACTCGACCTGGGATTGAACCCAGGTCTCCCGGGCCATTGGCGAACACTCTAACCGCTGGGCCAATGTCCCGGTATTCATTGGAAATAGACTAAGAATAACAGGTATATCGATAAACAGAGAGACAGAGAGAGAGAGAGAGAGAGAGAGAGAGAAGTGAAGCGAATGGAATAGCTCATTGGAAATAGACCAAGAATAACAGGTATATTGATAAACAGAGAGAGAGAGAGAGAGAGAGAGAGAGAGAGAGAGAGTGAGAAAAGTGAAGCGAATGGAATAGCTCATTGGAAATAGACCAAGAATAACAGGTATATCGATGAACAGAGAGAGAGAGAGAGAGAGAGAGAGAGAGAAAAGTGAAGCGAATGGAATAGCTCATTGGAAATAGACCAAGAATAACAGGTATATCGATGAACAGAGAGAGAGAGAGAGAGAGAGAGAGAGAGAGAGAGAGAGGTGAAGCGAATGGAATAGCTCATTTGTAACCGCATAAGAATGATTATTATGCAGAGAAAAGTTCGGAACAACAGATAGAACAGGACAGATTATGATAGATAGATAGATAGATCACTTAATGTAACAGAAAGGATGTAAGCAACACACAATATGACATATAGTTCAAAATCAAAACTTACTACATATGCTATAATGAACAACATTAAAATATTAAACATTAAAAGCTTCATTTGTTCTTTCTTGACAATGAAAAGATGCCAGGCAACCGTACACGGATTTTTTTACATCAATGTAAAAAATGAACTTTGAAAATCTCTAACCCAATTTAAATCCTTCTTTAAGACATTAGATTAAAAATAGGAAGGGCCTAGATTTAACATGTCAATTATTTCTAAGAAAACATATTTACAAGAAAATCGCTGTCTAAACACACCTTGTTCAGATGGATATTTAAAAACCTGATTATGAGTATGCACACCCCGAGAAACGTTTGTATTTATCGAACCCCTTCGTGATGGGCAGGATGTGACAAAAGGTCAGTTTTTAAGCCGAATATAGCCGGTTTGAATTCTTTTAAACTGGTTTCCAAAGCTAGGCTAAAGAACCAAGTCTACCCCATTATTTACCCATAACTTCGGGGAGAACAGATGAATTTCCTTAAAGCACTAGCGCAAAGTGAATTGCAAATAGCTTCATACAAGGTTAGAACCCTGATCGCCGATTCCATTTCCATTAATGATAACCGTTACGCTAAGGGCACCTGCGAGAAACATGTATGGATCGAGATAAACTGATGTACTGTATTGTTCGTAAGTAAAGACCGCTAACAATGCTTTTCTTTATAAAAAGCAAATTTTCTTTTAAACCAAAGACAACAGGGGAGTCTTCATAGGGTAATGGCAAACGTTCCAGGCAGCGGCCTAGATTAAACGAGTTCAAACTCCAGTTGTGCTATAACATTCATAGCGGACTAATACTCTTCGGAAAGGTATGAACCCACTTATACCCTGAGTCAAATAGTATCATAGCTGTTTTTAACAGAGATGGGTTTGGCATAAAATAACCCATAAAAGTTGATGTACCATTAAAAAAGAAACCAAAGACACCAGTATTGTATTGTTTCAAGAGCATTTTTCTTCAGTATTCTTTGTTGTTGTCAATTTTTAAAAAATAATTTTCGTCTTATAGGCAATTTTTGATAAAAGATACGTTTTACTTTAAAGTTTAAGTATGTTAATTTAAAGATGAACAACTGAATAATAATAAAAATTATAATTTATTTTTAATTTTAAATTGAATTGTTTCAAATAGAACTGTTTCCTTCTTTTAACTGTATGTACATAAATGACTGACGTTTAATTGAATCGTTGGTGATACATAGCGATATTTCCAACCATTTAATATTAACCTATGCTAAATTAAATCGATTGAAATAGAACTGTTTCGTGATTTAACTGAGTGTAAACAAATGTTTAATTGAATTGTTATTAAACTTGGAGCTATTTAACTGTGTTGATTTGTTTACAGATCATATATATGAATAAACCGGGTTTAGCATTAAATGACCTATAATGGTTGATATGCCACAAAAACAAACCAAACCAAAATCAAACCAAATAGTTTATTTTGAGTTTAAACACGAACACAGCTAAATTTATCATACGCAGAAGCGCAAGTGTAGATTATGTGGCGAGAGTGATGAAACAGTTAATCGCATAATAAGCAAATGCATCAAATTGGAGCAAAAAGAATACAAGACTAGACACAAATGAGT
Source organism: Sepioteuthis lessoniana (assembly GCA_963585895.1). NCBI lineage: Eukaryota > Metazoa > Mollusca > Cephalopoda > Myopsida > Loliginidae > Sepioteuthis > Sepioteuthis lessoniana. The sequence continues at coordinate 46,350,790 of OY757934.1, forward strand.
GGGAAAGGTTACCCACTGGAAATTGTGCAAGAGATTAAAATTTTACCCTACTAACAAATAATATATGCACAAACCAGAATCTGTCTGAGAGAATGTGACACAAATTCTATCAGACTTTGAGATACAAACGGATCACCGAATCCTGACCAAAAAAGTAGACATAGAAATAATTAACAAGAAGAAAGAACTTGTAATATTGTGAATTTTGCCGTTTCAGCAGACGATAGATCAAAAAAAAAAAAAAAAAAAAAAAGAAAGAAGAAAAGAAAGAGAAAAGATAGGTTTTTCTAATGAAGATCCAAATGTTTCTGTCTTTTCGATTTCTTGCCGAGTCGGAGGGGGCTGTAGAATATACCGACTGCAGAGGGGTAAGACCTCTCCTAACGAGTGTCCTGATATGACACTAAACAGTCTGATGGTGAGGTTCCAATGATGCTGGGGCTTTGGTGGATGCGGAGTACCCCTTTATTGCTATTGCTCCCAGGTCCATTCTGGCCCAGAGTGGTAGCACCTGATAGGGCCCTATCTATAGGTTGAATAGAACTAACTGCATACTTATGCTAAACTGAATTGTTGGAATTAGAACTGTTTGACTAAACTGAATTGCTTGAAATAGAAATATTTTTGACAGTTAAACTGCGTACTTACATTTAAACTGCGTACTTGTGCTGAGCTGAATTGTTTGAAGTGAAACTGCTTTTGACATTGAAACTCTACTTACGCTAAACTGAATTGTTTAATATAGAGCTGTTTTACCATTTAACTATGTGCAAACAAAATCTGTATTTGTACTAGACTGAATTGACTGAATTAGAACTGTTGGACTAAACTGAATAGCTTGAAATAGAAATGTTTTTGACAGTTGAACTGTGTACTCATGCTGGGCTGAATTTTAAAAAAAAATGAACTGATTATTTGTATAAAAATGGATTTGGCATTAAATAACCTGCAAAGATTGATATGCCATAAAACCCAACCAACCAACTTTTCGATTTCTTTTAGTTTTATTCTGTGGTCTGCGGGAACTTCAAAATCCAATAGATGGCGAGTGTGTTTGTTTTTTGTTTTTTGTTTTTTGTTTTTTAAATTTAAATAACTCTAAATATGGTTTTACCGGGCCATTGGCTTAATAGGTAGAGTGTTCGTTAATGGTGTGTGAGTGCAGGGTTCAGTCCCAGGTCCAGTCATACCAAAGACTCAAAAAATGGTACTTGGAGCGGTCTTGCTTAACACTCAATATTATAAGGTACAGATCAAGGGTAAAGTGGAGCAATCCATGGAACAGAGTAGCGCCCTCCCCTATACCTCGGTGTAGTAGCTAAGGAAACGGAAGCCTTCGAGCCACCCTCGATTAAATATGGTTTTGTGACCGTGTTTAATTAATCCGCTTGTATCTTAAAATCACAGATAATTTTTTCTATCACATTCCCCAGGACGTATTCTGGTTTGTGCATGTACATTTGATAGTGTGGCCAAATTTTAATCTTTGCACAATTCCCAGAGGATCACCTTTCTCACACAGTCGTCCTAAGTCTTCTACCCCTTTTGTGTTAGTCTGCAGCATTCTCTTATTAGAAGATTACCTGTTTAATCTCTGTAACCAGATAACATATACTTGATATTCTGTCGCGTATTATCTCTTCTGAGAGGTTTTCACAGGAGTCTAAGAGATAGCAAGTCTCCTCAAGAATCTCCAGGACTCTCCTCAGCATTCTGGCCAATCTTAATAATACTTTAGTCGGGAGGTCTCCACTAGTCCTCTTATTCTTAACTCTTCCAGTCCATTTGCCAGTCCTTTGGGGATTGTTCCAAGTGCACCTCTTATAATTAGTATCACCGTCACTTTCATGTTTCATAGATTTTTAGTTCTCTAGTAAGGTCTAGATATTTATCTTTCTTTTCGCTTTGTTTTCATTTTACTCAGTCGTCAAGTTTTATTATTATTATTATAATTATTATTATTATAATTACGAGTTTCTCATACCAGTTTCAACTGGTTGTTATATTACTCTAACAAAAACCTTATTCGTAATTAATCAAAGTGTGGCGTCGCGCTGCTGATAAGATGATCTCAAATCAATTGATTGAATCTAAATTTAGAAAATTCAGCTTTTCTTTTTAAAACTAAATGTATTATTAGACTCTCTCTCTCTCTCTCTCTCTCTCTCTCTCTTCTTTCTCTCTCTCTCTTTCTCTCTCTCTTCTTAGTTCGAGTAAAACAAACCTTGATGTCAAAACAGAATTGGCTGAATTCAAGAAAACAAAACAAAACAAAAAAAAAAGCATTTACATAACAAGACCTTTGCGCATTAACGTTTGAAAATCCAATGTAGCATGCACATACTCGGTGTTTAGGATATGCACAGTTATACAGCATTAAACCATAAAAAAAGTAATTTCTATAACACACTGACACACACTTCGACAAATAGAATGAGGCCCACATATACAGTGCTCTATACTTTCACGCTTTGTCACTTATGTAAAAACGCATATTTGAATAACAATAGAAACACTCATCTAATCCCGTAC